>OY987244.1:24400840-24578609 GCA_963920765.1 Ulota crispa | reverse complement strand
TGAATGATAGTTCTATTTAAGTAGACTGCAATCGTCATGTGAATAAGTTGAAGTCTTTTTCTAGTTTCATTCAGATCAAATCAATCTATTCTCTTGAGTTTGACTTCAGCCTCATTCCGCAACTTCATGCACAAGTTAGGCAGTCATCAAATTTTAGATATTACATGTAAAATATAATTATAATCATTTTGAAATGAATTTTTTATAACTGTGCTTATAAGTTTGCATACATCAAATTCTGTGTCCGAATGTTTCAAGTCAACTTGACTTGAGTTGATTTGCAGGCTATAAAATGGAAGACCTCCATGATAAGAAAGCTCTTATGTTGGCCATACTTATGGCAATGTTTATAAGTTCGTATATATGAGGTACTGACTTCCTTCATTGTTTGGTGACCAGCATGGATTCTTCAGACAACGAAGTAGAGATCCTCAATGGGATGGAAGTCAATATTTCTGACTGCGAAGGTACTCCATGACATCTTTGGATTACTAAATGTGTCACATTGTACAATGCTGAAGGCTTTCTTGTTGGTGAAGGCACTGTCCAAAATGTAGACTCAGATTTTGTGCTTGGTTCAAAGGCACCTCTTGGTGATACTCACGTAGTAGTTCACATTTGTTGGACTCATTCAAAAGATGACCTATCGGAAGAAGCAATTACTCACTACTTGTGTGGCCAATTCACTTAGTCCATTGCCGTGGAACAAATCTGCAAGACAATGAGATAGTTGACAATTACAACCGTATGCAGGCCAATGTTATGAATCCGAGGTCTACGACATCTTCTTGGCCATATTCAAGCAGCATTAGAAACCCTCCACAAGAGAGCGCTCTTAAATCAAAGGACTTATGTACCCAAGAGTCCATTAACTCTTGCAATAGCAAGGTATGTTGTAGCAGGGGTTGTATCCAGTAGTTTCCAAGAGAGAAAATTTGAGCTTTCCGCAAACACATGTATCAAGAAACCACGTTCAAGTTTAGGGCTTTCATGAAGACTAATGTTCATAGGCAAGTTCATCATGACAATCAATGGAGGAAAATTGTCACAATTGAAGAGATACACTAGTAGAAAACTCTGTCCAAAACAACAGAAAACCAAATGTTTCTTGTTAATTTGGGCACTTGCCTACGCTAATTGACTACTTTAACAAAATTTTGTAAAGAACTAAATACATTCTGTTGATTTGGACACCATTATCTAAATCAACAGAAATTTTGGAATCTTTTGGCAATCTTTTGGGAACTTTTTGTGAATCTTTAAAAATCTTTTGAGAATCATTGAGAATCTTTTTTGGATTTTTAAAAATATTTAAGAATCTTTTCAAGATTTTAGAATCTTTTCAAGATTTTAGAATCTTTGAGAATCTTCTTGGATTCTTTAAGAATCTTTTGGAAATCTTTGAGAATCTTTAGAAATCTTTGGAAATATTTTCAAGTTTTTTTGAAATCTTTGAGAGTATATGAGGACAATTGCGAATCTTTGAGAATCTTTGAAAATCTTTTAAGAATCTTTCAAAACCTTTGGAAATCTTTGGAAATCCTTTCAAGTATTTTTGGAATCTTTGAGAATGTTTGAGGACAATTGAGAATCTTTGAGAATCTTTTAGGAATCCTTGAGAATGTTTGGAAAACTTTGGGAATCTTTTCAAGTTTTTTTGGAATCTTTAAAAATCTTCTTGAAATCTTTTCAAGTCTTTTTGGAATTTTTGAGAATGTTTGGGAATTTTTTGTGAATCTTTAAGAATCTTTGAAAATCTTTTAAAAATCTTTGAGAATCTTTGGAAATGTTTTAGGAATTTTGAATTTTTTTGAGAATTTTTGAAAATCTTTCAAAATCTTCTTGGAATCTTCTTGGAAGCTTTGAGAAGCTTCTAGAATCTTTGAGAATCTTTGAGAATCTTTGCAAATCTTTTGAGAATCTTTGGAAATTTTAAAAATCTTTGAGAATCTCTAAGAATTTTTAGGAACCTTTTTGGAGTCTTTGAGAATCTTTTTAAAATCTTTATGAAATTTGTTAAAGTACTTCAAATTATTTATAGATATAGAATCTCTTAAACTAAATTAGAGTCCTTTAGGAATCTTTTTGTAATTCATCAAAATACTTTAAAATATTTTTAATAAAAAAGCTATTACAATAGTTTAGGTTTGTTTTTGAAATCTTTCTAAAATCTTTTTGGACCTCATTAAAATGTTTTGAAGTTTTAAAAAGTAAAAGAAGTTTTGAAAAAAAAAAAGAATCTTTTAGAAGTTTGAGTGTACATTGATTGGTTTTATTTTCTTTACTTTTCACAATTTCGTTAGATTTAAAATTAGCAACCTTTAAAGTCAAGTAAAAACATGACCATAATAACAAAAAAATCAACAGTTTTCTATTGATCTGGACACTTTTGGACATTTTTGGACACAACTTCACTAATTCAACAAAATTTTATATAAAAAGTACAACATTTTGTTGTTTTAAATACCAAAATTTCTTTACAAACAAATATAAAAGATGCTCTTCAATTCTTTGAAAAAATCATATATGTCCCTCAAGGATTAAAAGTACCAAAAATATCTTTCCTTTTTGTATAAATATCAACAATGCTTCTAATATATTGAGAAAGTATTAAAAATGCTCCTCAACTATTTTAAATTATTTATATCTTTGTGTTATATGATAACCAAGTGTATAGTTTAATGCAAATTCTTACAAGACAGCAAAGGTGATTTTTACATTTCAAATAACACAAGGATATATTTAACATTTCAAAATAGAAGAGCATTTTTATTATTTTTCCAAAATAATAGGAGTATAATTGATATTCCTACAAAAAATAAGGAATATTTTTTATGTTTCAAATATTTTCGGCGTAAACTTGACATTTTGAAAGACTTAAAGGGTACTTTTAGTATTTTTCCTTCTATTGCTAACCAAATGAATTAAAAAAAAAAAACAATCTTATAAAATACTTTTATAAGCTTTAAAAGATGGGAATTGATATGTGTACCACACCCTTCCAATTACTATACCACACCCCGGGGTAAATTTTAGATTTCTACCATCAAAAAGCTAAATTTGAAAAATTTTGAATTCAAATTTGGACTTAGAGACTGATATTGTCTAGAACCATAAAAGAAGTTGCAGTTCAACAACACCCAATGAAAAAGTTTAGTTACGGAGAAAATTGTTAGTTTTACTTTTGTTTGTAAAAATAGATAAGCTTTTTCATTGGGTGTTGTTGAATTGCAACTTTTTTTATGGTCCTAAACAATATCACGGTCTCTAAGTCCAAATTTGAATTCAAAATTCTCAAACTCAAAGTTTTGATGGTAGAAATCTAAAATTTATCTTGGGGTGTAGTACAATAGTTCAAAGGGTGTGGTTCACATATTAATGCCCTTAAAAAATATCCAAAACTATTCAAAAGTCTATAGAATTTTGATTTTATAATTGCAAGGTTTTAATTCCGTAACTTTTCACCATTTCATATTATTTGAAGCTATCAAACTATAGAGGCTATTTTAACAGAATAAGGTTCTTTTTACAAAAAACTAGCACTAAATAATAATTATTAATGAATCCAACCTTTGCCTGCAACAATCTCTTTGAGATTTGTGAATTCCAATAAAAATTTATAAACAAAATCAAAAGGATGGAAATAAACAATTTTTTAAAAATTTCTAAACACCTTCTCTGATTTTAGCTCATAACTTTTGATAAAAAGATTGAAATCCAAAAAAAACTATTGGAAGTGAAAGTAAAATACATTTACCAACTTTTCTAAGTTCTAAGTTTTTTGAAAAAAAGTCCTTTAATGGGCCGAAATAGCCTCCAAAGTCTATTGAGTTACTAAAAACATGAACATTTAATGTACAAATAGAATCATGGTTCTATTGTGCACATGTGTGTGGGCACGTGCTTTAGTAGTTGTGAGCAATGTGGAAGAGTTGTGGAGGGTGAGCTCGGAGGTGAGGGGATCAAATCCCATTGTCAGCAACCCTACCTGGAGGTGCGAGCAGCTGCCCGGCCCATAAAAGAATTTCACTGTTTTAAAAAAATAAATAAATAATTCATGAAAAAAGAATTTTAGAATTGAAAAAAAAAAGAATTGAACAACATAAAATACGTGAAAAGTAACAGAAAATCAACAAAAAATTAACAGAAAACTATAAATAATCAACAAAAAATCAACAAAAATTCAACAAAAAAGTATCCAAATCAACTAGACTAAATCCACAGAAAAATCAACAATTTTTGGTTGAAATTTTGTTGATTTTGTGTTGACTTTTCTACTAGTGCTAAAGGACACATGGATGACAGTGTAGTGGACAGTCTACCATACACTAGACTCCCCAAACTTGACACTTCCTTGCTTCCTACTTCAGTTTCCAAGCGTCCCCTCTTTTCTAAACTGTCATTGCGTATTTCCGAGAAATTGATACAAATTAGGCTATACAAGGAATTGGAGACAATATTTACTCCGTGGCCATGAACTCCACCGTGATGGGCAGCGAGCAAAATCATATGGTTGGTAGTCATCCTCTTTCGACTTTGTTACCAACTGATTGCGCCTCGCCTCAAAATGGGAGAATTGAAACACGTAATGAAAAACCACGTATCGTACGCGGTACTTGAAATTCAAAAGCGCGCACATTGAAGAACAAGGAGTTGCAATGGTTGAAGATGTAAAAGCAATTGCAAGCAACTGGCAACAAAAGCAATTGCAAGCAACAAACAACAAATGCAGTTGAAGTTTGGAGATTTGGAAGGCTATGAAGAAATTGTAGATCACATTGCACAATTGGCACCTATACATATGCAGATAGAAACACTTCTACAAAATCACAGTTTATACTATATAGCGAAAATCAGAGATCAATCATAAACTATTGTCTATTAATAGAAACATTTGTTGTAATAGAAGCAGCATGTATTCATTTTCCTCCAATTTCAAAAGGATCATATGTGTAACTGCATTCACTTCCATGTATATAAACCACCCAAATCCCCTTCAATATATGCTTTTGGAGCTCTCATTTCACTGGAATACTCTCATTACAACAAATAAAACGTTCTTTCAAAAGGATCAAAGAAGATCATAGGTACTAAATAAATCATTATTACTATAATTTTTGTCATGTTAGTTGTGTATTTACTTTCATTAAAGACTGAAAGCTTACATGTGTGAATAAAAAAAAAAATCCAAATTATTTTTATTACTAAAAATATGATTTTTTTACAATCTACTTGACCTTCAAATTTAAATTGCTTAACAAATTAGACTTCATATAATTAGTTCATACATGAAATTTAGCACATAACATTCAATAGCAAAATTCAAAACATTGTTCAAGGCAAATGAAGTACATCATCTTTAGAAGTATGGTGGTTACAACTACCTTTACATAAGACTTTACATATAGGAAAAAACAATCACTAGAAGAAACCCATGTTTTTTATAACGGATTTTTTTGAACATCCACTTGTTTTTATGTTACAATTGATGTTAAAACTAACATCTTAATGTTATGTTTGATGTCATTATAAACATGAAAACAAATTGGACGTTCAGAAAAATCCGTTATAAAATACACAGGTTTCTTCTAGTGAATTGTGCTTGATTACACAAAACATATCCTATGATCTTAAAACACACTTTCATACTTTGCAATGATCTTGCTTGAGAAAAATGGAATATGATTGAGCTAATTCTCCTTCTAAAAATGATTTATATTTTACAATTCTTTTACTACACCACAAACTTGGCGTACTCTTTTGTGAATATTGATTCATTTAAGTTCACAAAAGATCTATCAATGCCAAGTGTGCTTCTATCACTTGTAGAATCTCCTCTTTTCATGGTAGGTTGCCTACCATCCTTGCAAAGAGTATTTCTTTTGTCTTTATAGAAATTTTGTCAATTCCATATACTCTACTAACTTCTTTATGAAACTTGTTTAAAGTTCAATTCAACTACATTTTGATTTCAAAATTTGTATGCTAGTTGATTCATTTATCAGTGATTAGTCAATATAATTTCTTCAGTATATTAGCTACAAAAAGAGACAAAAGATATATGCTTTTTTATAAAAATATTTTTTGTAATTTTTCCACAATTATACTTTGATACATGTGCTTGAATTGTATTCTCATTGACTACTTTTTTTTAGCATATCAATTTTGTTGGTACAAGATGACAATATTAGAATTTGAAGTGATAATACCTACTTAGCCTCTTTTGGACTTATAGAATGTTAAATCAAGAACTAGATCTTCATTTCAATCGATAACAAATGTGTTTATTTTATCAATGAATGTTTTTTTCCTTTGTTATTATCTCATGTGAATTGTAAAATGGTAGTACATTGTGCAATTTGGCATGATGCTCTTTAGTGTTTTTTGCAAAAGTTAGCAAATGCTTAAAAACGTGTGTTGATCTTGAATATACAACAATTTGTTTTTGCATTTACTGATTTACCTCATACCAAGTGTCTTGTTGATTTGTTTGACTTTTCATTGGGACTCAAAGATCCTCAGTCTATTGATAACATCAAGGTCTATTGTAATTGTATTTGGATCTATCATGTTGTTCGTCACAACTACTTCAACATTTTGCAACTTTGCAAACTAGTACTTATTTAATCTTTGCAAGATTCTATGAATATAATATTATAAAAATACACTTTCATTTTGTTTGCATAAAATCATCTTCTAAATTTATTTCTTCAAAATGTTTTATGGATCATTATCAATGTCCAAATTATAATCAACCAATTGTTAGTTTACCCCTAAAAGACCAAACTACGCTTTTTGGCAACATAACAATTTTGGGCAACTCACTACAAATGGTTTTTTCATTTATTTTCTTTGCACCCATGATATGTCCAAGGGGTAGCTTTAACCCCTCAATGCCCTAGCCTAAATGAAGCCTCACATATACCGTGAGGGCAATATTTATTGAACTGCACTTTTCATGACACCTAGGCAATTGTGCGACATTTCAGTGGTGATTTGCATAGCTCACTTAGACACGGATTAAAAGAGAGTATTCTCGCATGATTTGACTGTGTGGATGTGAAGACTACAACAATTGAATGTGTATGGCAAATCATTTGGAGACACTTTTGAGCAATTTTGTGCATTTTGGAAGAGCTACCATTTGGAAGAATGACCAAAACACAATCAAAATTTGTAAGGTTCAGCGTTACGGTATCTATAATGCCTACAACAATTTTCACAGCGAAAAAATTACATATCATTGTGTGGAACACAATTGATTGAAGCAGTATCTGCTCTTTGGAAAAAAAGGCACCGGGTGTTTCAATCAAAATTGTATTCCCAAACCTACACCTGGTTGTCAACACTAGAATATCAACCACTCCTCTTCATGACCTTTAACTGGCCAACGGCCTTGCACAGGCTACTGCCGGTCACATTCAAGAAATTAGTTCTAACCTCCATGTCCAATAATAAGTTTTGCCCAAATCTGGCCCTCTCTCTAGATCCTAGTTAAGCAAATTGCACAAGCCAATGAGGTTCACGATCAAGAATAAATCCTTGAAAAATTCCAATTCAAGTTTTCTCAATCTTGGTTCATCTACAGAGTCTAACGCAAGTGGAGAATATGTCAAGAGCAAAAATTTTGCCGCACCAATGTTGAGGGGTTAAGGTCCAACAATTTTCGTAACTTTTGACTACATGGTTCAAAAGATGACACATAATATGTAGTTTTTTACTTTGTTGGGCAACACAGGCAGCTTAGAAAACTTCTTTACAAATTACATCTAAATAAATAAACAAAAACCAAAATTGGTTCTTTAGATTTATATATACATGGAAAGCTTTGAATCATTCAATTTCAATTAATGAGATGAAAGTTATGAGAAGTTTTAGTTTGCTAGTAGGTATGGAGTCTCTCAAAACCATACCTATCCACAAACTAAAACTTCTCATAACTTTCATCTCATTAATCCCTAAAGAACTATTGTTCCTTTGGGGGACAAATGAGATTTTGGGCATGTACCTATGGCTAAACTACTTTGTGTGATTTTTTGAAACTTTTATGGAAGATGGGGAATTCAAAAATCCGAGTGGGCATCTAATTTTTTCTTCATTCCAACATTTTTGTAGAAGTCAAAAATGAAAATCTAAAAAACAATGGTTGATGGGCAGCCCAAAAGTTTCTTTAAAAATTTGCATTAAAAAAATAAAAACATGAAATAAGTTCTTCAAACTTAAACATACATGGGGAGCTTTGAATCATTCAATTTTGATTTATGAGATGAAAGATATGAGAAATTTTAGTTTGCGGGTAGGTATGGAGTCTCTCAAAACCATACCTACCCTCAAACAAAAATTTCTCATATCTTTCATCTCATAAATCAAAATTGAATGATTCAAAGCTCCCCACATATATATAAGTCTAAAGAACCTATTTTGTACTTTCATTATAAAAAAATGAAGATTTTAAAGAAGTTTTTGGGTTGCCTGCCAATTATTGTTTTCTAGATCTTCATTTTTAACTTCTACAATGAACTTAGGAATAAGAAAAAAACAGATGCCCACGCAATTCTTTGAATTCTCCATCTTCCATAATAGTTTCAAAAAATCACACAAAGTAGTTTAGCCATAGGTACATGCCCAAATCCCATTTGTCTCCCAAAAGGGCCAACAGTCCTTTAGGAGTTATCTGAAATTGAATGATTAAAAGCTTCTCATGTATATGTCAATCTAAATAACCAAAAATAGTTTTATTTATTTATTTAGATGTAATTTTTGAAGAAGTTTATTGAATTGCCCGAGCTACCCACCAAACAAAGAAAACTACATATCATACAATAACTTTTGAACCACGTGGTCAAAAGTCATGAAAATTATTGGACCTTAAAAAAGTTACTCCTTGAACACATCATGTGCAAAATTTTCAAAGAAAAGAAATGAAAAATCCATTTGTAGTGAGCTGCCTAAAATCACTATGTTGCAAGAGACATAGTTTTTTCCTTTAGGGGTTAACATTGGAGAGTTATAGTCTGGTAGAGTTTGTTTTATAAACATCCATAAACGTTCTACCAAATTTTTGGTATCAATCTACTTAGAAGCAAACAATTGACAATATTGGCCTAAAAAGTTTACACTGTATACAATTTTCCCATTTTTTACATCCACAGTAAGTCAATAACATTTGAATTGTCTCCATTTTGTGTCAAACCATTTGCACTAAGATTGGACCCACAAGGCCCAAATTATCCTTAGAGACCCTTTCAGCCTTTGCTTCCTAGTCATCCAAGATTGAAACTCCAAAATTTGAAAAAACTGATCTTCAAAAAAAAAAAGGCTCTTAGTAGCATTTTTTTTCTTTTTTTTTTTGAAGAATTGAACATTTCCAATCAATTGAAAACAAAGTTGTCCCCGTCACGTCAAGTTCGTCCATCCGGATGTCATGACAAACATCAAGATTCATTCTCAGCGTCTGTCAAGATGACTCCGTCAACAAAATTGTCAACAAAACCGTCAACATTGGATGAAGATTGGACGGTCTAATGGACTTTTTAGTGGATAGCCTAGACGGACTTGTCATCTAGTAGACAAACTTCATCCATGGCTTGGACAGACTATCAGTTTAGGGGACAAATCGTGACGGGTCAGGACGCGTCATGACATCTTGACGTGAAAAGCCCACGTCACGTCAATTTTGACAACCCTGATTGAAAATGTTAGCAAAAGTGATGAAAATGTCCTTTTATGTTTGGATTGAATGTTAACCCCTAAAGGTCCAAGCTCTTTTTTATGTGAAAGTCATTGAAAATAGCCACTTTTGGAGGAATGAGTAGAAAGTTAGGAAAAAATGTTTATTTTTTGGAAATCCAACCATACGATTGTGCCCTAAAGTATGGAAGGTACTTGAGGGAAAAAAATCAGCTCTCTCTAGATGTAAAGGAGTGAGATATTGAGTTATTGACATCTGAAGTAGAAAAAAAGTTTTTTTCCTTGCTACCCAAAAATTTCAGAAGCCTTTGATTGCTCTTATATCAAAAAAATTGCTCTATGCAAAGTTGAGGATTATTTTTTCCATGTAGAAGACCAAGTTAGGTAAGTGTGAGAAAAAATTTGAATGATTGGAGGCATGAATCATACTTTGTAAAATCTTGCAATGCCGTAACTTAAGGCCATGAAATTTGCACATACACTAGGCAAAACTAGAGGATTTATGTGAAATTCAGAAATTTGCATTACTTTGTTCCAAACAATAAAAACCAAAGAACCTTAGTCGACTACAACTTGGGAAAATAAAAGTCAAAAAACAAATACACAAAGAGCTCAAAAAATTAAAGCCCCAAATTTTACAAGGGGCAAAAGGAATGGAGGTTTGGGAGTCCCCCAAGATGGGTACCTTATGCTCCACTACCCTTTGTCCTAGTGTCCACACCTTGTGCCCACAAGAACTGACCCTCTTTGGAGTCAATACCCACTTACAAAGGAGAGGCCATGCCCGAACTACCCCTCTTGCCTAGTTTTAGAAAATTCTTGATAACTTTTTTATCAAATGTTGGAAGGGAGAAGACATTAGATGCTCACATGAACACCATATTCATTGAATTGGGAAAACTAGATTCCCAAGTTCTACCCTAATGGTTGGTTTAAGTTGGTCAACATAATTCCAAAATGTTACAAAATTCCCAATTTAATAAATATGGTGTTCATAGGTCTTAAAATTCCCCACTTTCAATAAAAGTTTCAAAATATCTCACAAAGTAGTTTAGCTATAGGTACATGCCCAAAACCATTTGTCCCCGGACAATTAAGCCTTTAGGAGTTAAGGTCAATTCTTGAAATTTTGTAACATTCTATGTACACTTTGTTTTACCTTGTACTCGATTACCTAGTAGATGAGGCCAAATTTTGCCATTGGAAGCTAACTATATGTGCTGCAGAATGGAGGCTGTCTCATGAAAGCACCAATAAGAGACAGTATGGTTCAGCATCATAAATATTCAGTTTACAGGAGCCAGATTTTTTGTGCAGGCATCTTCATACAACACCATATTTGTTAAATTGGGGAAAAGGATACTAACACCATATTTGCTAATTTGGGAAAAATGGTACATTTTGAGACTTTCAAGAAGTTTGAGGTGATCACCTCAAACCGAGCTCAGCATTTTTTTTGAATTTGGTTTAAAGTAACTTTTTGGGTTTGAGGTGGAGTACAAAACGATACCTCTGATTTTCCCAAATTAACAAATATGGTGTTAATAAATTTTGGGATTTCCGAATTTTGCATTTCTAAGAGTATTTTGGTATTTTGGTGATTTAGAGTGAGTTTTGTGATAATTTGTTCAAGATCTTACATCAAGATCCTAAAGGAACTGTCATAAAAATCATTCTAAATCTCCAAAATATCCTTAGAAATGCAAAAGTCAGAAGTCCAAGTGTATACTTTTTCGCAAATTAACAAATATGGTGTATTGTGTACCCATGCTGCCATTCCTGAGAAGCAATAGCAGCTGCAATGTAGATTTAGATTTGTGAATTTGGCCCTTCAATTCCCTGACGCTGCAACCCAGTGAGTGTCACTGACTCCATGTAATTATACATTTTGAGTTGCTAAACTTTGAGTTGGAAATGTCCTAATCCAGCCTTTGGACAGCCCTTGCATTGTAAATGAGCGACCTTTCAGCTCACGGTTAGGAACTAGGAACTAGGAAGTGACCTCATCATATGGGTACCCTAGCCAAGATCACAGAAATGACACAAGCTTGCCGGAGCTCTGAAATTGAAGAACGAAACAAACCCGTACCAAGAGTGACAAGGTTTCAATCTGCATATATTTTCAACTCCCATTAATGGTATGTGCATCGAATTCTACTGAAACTAGAACAAAAGCTTAACTGCTACTCTACAAATATGTGCTTATTGGTTTTTCGTTGTATCAACATCTGCAGCAGCAGAGAGATCAACGCAGACCAACAAGCTGCTTACATATGTTGCACTGCATAAAATTCAACCTGGCACTAGGTAATTATTTGTGCACCGAAACAGGAATGATGATCAGAACACAAGAGCCTCTACAACCGCCAGCACTGTCGGCAGCTTGGGTTAAGATCCACGGCGAGCACCAGCTCAGCATGGGCGTAGCAAGCACGACAAAACTAGCTAATTTCTAAGATTCTGTTTAAGAAAATGAACTAAGCATGGTGGTGCAAGAAAAGAGACCACCTAGTTTGGCACTCTGATGGTATCACCCAGCCTGCGCAACAAGCTTTGAAATTAAACGAAATATTTGAACGTGAAACAGGAATTGAAACTCTGATCGAGCTCAAAAGAATTAGGTGACATTTGTGAAGATGAAAAAGGAAAATAAACTCGAATTAAGCATTGAAGCTTGAAAAAAAGGAAATTACTTGACAATGAAAAGGAAGGAATCTGTAGTCAAGGATACAAGGATGAAAGGTTGAATATATTGCATTGAGCTACGGAATCCTTCATGGTATAAACTAAAAACGCACTCTGAATGATTCTCAGCATGTTCTATATTCTTAAAACTTAAGTAGATACTCTGATGGAAAGTTTGAGTGAAAATTGATTAAGTGCATTATGTTTACACCATTGAAGGGAATTCGAATCCTAGAGAACGTTTCATACTATAAACTTAAACGCCGGATAACGCGTTATTCGTTAATTTGGGACGATAATTTGGGACAACGAGGTGTCCCATTTTGTAGTCACCTGAAACTGAGATTGTCACCTTAATTTATGTGGAACCATATTTGTTAAATTCAGGAGGCCTCCTGAAACCTGCTTAATGAACTTTTTGCCCAAAATTTCAGATGTTAATGAATTTTCCGTCCAAACGCTCTTTTTGGAAGATCTGTATCTCATTTCATTTGGAAGATCTGTATCTCATTTCATTAGAAAACAGTCAATTCAATAAACATGGCGTTCTCTTCCAAAAAAGCCAAAAGTCCCACTTTGTAAGCTTTGTCCCAAATTATCGAATAACGCGTTGGATGTTTAATGAAAAATCAAGGACATTTCACTTAGTTCAGCCACCGTAATATAAAAGAGAGTATTGTGCACTAGGAATGCAGTCAGCATTGATCTTTCACCTGATGTATATATTTTTGAACATGCAGTGTGAAATTAAAGTATAAAAAATTAGAAATCTGTACAAGGCGGGATCTCATAAAGCTGCCCTAATTGTGTAACACAAGGTTACATTTGCGTTTTTCAATGTAAAAATAGTGAATATTTTGCGGCCTGGGTGCTTTCCGTGCACACCAAACACCATCCCAACTTCACAAATTCATAGTTGTAAGAGTTTGAAAAGTACAAATAGTAGCAGATTTAAAGCGGCTGACGTTTTAAGGAAAGTTGAGTTAAAACTGTTTCGAGGTGTGTAACCCCTTCGAAAAACCTAGATCAACTCTAAAATATTGCTTAAGAAATACTGCTCCTTAAAGGTTTTGATTGTATTCAAAATACACTTAGCTTCAACTTCAGATGGTAAGGAACATGGACCCTTTCCCAATTCTCGTGGCAATGGCTTAAAGTCTTGTATGTTGAAAGTCTTATGATAAATTTTATTCTCTAAAGAGATTCAACTTCAATGCCAGTCCTACGGAGTCCTACTTTACTTTGCCGTCCGATATTGCCTTGAGAAAGTTAGATTTTGCCTAAGTTTTTTATGTTTTTACTGTTACTAGTAGATAGAGTACGATGACACCCCAAAAATGACACCTGTGGTGGCATTCCTTTAAGCGAAATGACAAATGACACCTTCGAATGTCATTTGTTCATTCAACATAGTAGTGTCGTACTTTGAGTGACTTTCTACCCCCACCTTTCTTCTATTGATAGTTTTATAATGAGACTATTAATGATCATTCCCACAGTCTAATTTTTCTGGAAGATGAGCAACACAACACAATGTAAATCTTGAAAACTAGGATATTTAGAGGAATTTAACAAAACGCAAATGCGCAATAAGTTCCTAGTGGGATAATCGTGTATTTGGAACTCAAACCTAGCTAAACAGTAAAAACAGGAGTGAAATAATTTTCAGGACATAAAAACTGCATCTGGCATGAGTTTCTAAAGAGGACATCATTTACAAACAGTGTACACCTGGACCTGTAGGTTTTGACGTCGTTTGCCTGGTTTGGCTGTTTTGGCAGATGACACAAATTAAACAAGTTGCAAACAAGAACAGAGCATAGCGTGACGAAACAGCCAGACACGCGGAACAGAGTGCAAAGAAAGTACCTGGGTCAGTGATCATCATTGAACTCATGATGATGTTCAAATGCCGGGTTTGCCATTCCAGTTCCACCAGGCAGAATCTCCCGAGTCAAGTTACTGGTGTTCTCTTCCTGTTGGTCTCTCTGCATCTCATACTGCCCTTCGGCAGTGATCTCTCGTACACGCCCTTCGTGGAGATACGCCTCTCGGTCCAACGGGTCCATGCGAGCAATGTCCACATCCATGTCATACTTCTCCAGAATGGGAGCCACCGATCCAGCTGAAGGCCTCATGTTTGCATCACAGTGACGCAATCCAAGGGTGAGGGAGACGCCAGTGCCCGCGGTCGGAGCAACCCGAGGTGCTCCAAATCCAGTTACTGTTTCGTATCTGTGAACGTGGTTCATATTATTGCCATCGTTGTACGAAACAAAGGCGCCAGAGACGTAAGGCTCTTGCTCATGCTCATGCTCAGCAACACACTTCCCTTTCAGCTTCCTGGCCTCCAGGTCGGTATCATCATTAGTAGAGCCGGAGCTTGGGAACTTGGCATTGTTTTCACCTTCAGAATTTTGCATGATCAGCATTGAAGTGTTGTTGAAAGCATCAGAGACAGCTTCAAGTGCTGTTTTGGATCTCTTGGCTTCTCTGGTGTTTTCGAAGTTGAAGCTGTGCTCCGCCGCAGCAATATCTTGCTGCCGAAACAGCACTTGTGATTGTTGGACTTCAGTGATGTTGTTGATGGAGGGTCCGGCTTGGTCGTGTTCCCTGCCGTCCTCTGGAGTACACCTGAAATCGTTTGGCATGCCGGAGTGTTGTCCGTTTGCATTGAGCTCGTCTTGCAAACTCGAGTTACTGCGTCCCCTACTGCTTCCTTCGTATGGCTCGTAAGGGCTGTTGTGCATCACTTGTTCTCTCGCCATTCTGTCGCTCTGCATGACCAGATCTGCTGCCTCTCGCTGTTCCTCCACGTACATCTCCTCCACCATTGGCTTCCACAGACGAACTCGGGCGTTGATAAACCAATTCGAAACCTGTTTAGGTCAAAATTCGTCAATTACCCTGGTTTTCTGGTTCAAAAGGCTGTATTAAGGTATGTGATCAGTTGGTCACCACTTTTGAGTCTGTGGATTTTAGTTTGTGCTATACTGCTATCTGCAACTTGAGCATCTGTATGACTAATGTACACTTACCATGACAAATACGTGTGACAATAGAACCGCTCAAGCGACCCTATATGTATAATGCAGGATCTGTATTACCTGGCTCCTGGTCAGGCCAGTCTGCTTCGCAAGGGACATTTTATCGACGTCCTTGGGATACCTGGTCATAACAAAACAAGCCTGGCTAAGTGAAAGTGCAACAGCGTTCTCTAGCAAGTAGCAACAAACAGTCAACAAAAGTTTTAAGTTTGACTGCCCAAGAGTATATTGTTTTGCTTTTAAGGTTCAATTGTTAGATGCCAGAATAAGCTAACAATCGGCTGATCATTCCAATATTCTGCTTCTTCAGGACATTCATTAAGTGAACATTACACAAAGATTATCCTAATAGAAATATCTTCAAGGCCTATAGGATCATGACTCTGAAAGTGGAATTTTTTCTCGTAATTAGCAGTGTCCATTACATTCTAAGGCAAGCATGTCAGTGATCAGTATCAACTTGCATCAAGCTGCAGAAGCATCAATTACTTTCTAAAATGAAAAGTATTAACTTCCAAAAACTAAAGCCAGTCACCAACACCTTCGGCCCTTCGTGCGTTAGGAATGCCCTCTAACATTATATTTGACCTATTGGGAAAAGTTTTTCTTACGGATGAAGGAAGTGCTCAAACAGCCATGCCCTCAAAACGGACACGGCACGTTCTGGCAGACCTCGCTGTGGTCTCCACGCATGCTGTTGTAGCATACCCAGCTGCTGGAGAGCACGCTGCTGACGGATTTGCTGATCGACGTAGCGTAGTCGCGACGTTTCTCCGTTAAATCCTGCAGAAATCTCTTCTTCTCCGAGAGCTCTTCTCACCACTTTGAGCTGAATCTTGACCGCGTCTTTCAAGCATCTAAAGGACCACAAGTCGAACAGTTTGTCAATGATTCCAACTGGATACACACGACCGTCACCAGACATCATCTGGGACAGCTGTTTGTATGAACATGCTCATACTTAATACTGACAGTAGAGAGAACGCGAACAGAATTCTAACTTGCATTGAGATTAATCAGGCGAATACTAAGAACGTCAATTTTGTTATATTGCTTCAATTTAGAGCATCAAAACTCGTGACGCTCAAGCTGCACAAAGCTCTTTAATATAAGAATAGCTAACTAAGTATAGATTTGGTTCTCAAGGCGCCAGTTTCTAGTCTCTATCATCAAAGACATTTCCCAAGGTTGTACTTTTAGAACGCCGATGAAAACTCCAACAACGTTGCAGACCCGCACTGATTGCTCGTACACAGAATCTGAGTGTAACGTGCAATGCCACTAATTCACAAAGTGTTCACAGATGGTGTAATTACAGAATGATGTATTATTATTCTTGCATACCTGAAGTGGCGGGACATCGCTTGGAGGGCCAGTATCGTGTACGGAGTCGCTGCATGTGCTCCTGCTTGCGCGTTGAAGCCAGCACACGTGACCTGAAGTTGTTCACTGTATCGCCGGAACCTGGCTTCGACCTGTCAGGGACAACAAAGGTGCAACGATTGTTGCTAAAATTCTCCAACATGATTCCATTGTACTGACGCCAATTAACCAAATGCAACGTAGATGAACCAGGACTGTTTTAGGGTGAAAACATATTCCACGCAATGCATTATTCGTTTAACGTTAGTACTAAGAAGCATTTCGTTTTTAATCAGTTTCAGACTCCTTTTACTGTAAGTTACACCTGTGGCCCGAATTTTGTGATCAAAAACTATCAGTGTACTACAGAAACGAAGAGTCAACTCGGAGTTAACGTCAACTGAATTCAACGGAAAGATGGAATTTCTGATACTCTGACATCTGCCCAAGGAATCTACTGAAGGAATGCATGGAAGAATTATTACCTCATCAAGCATACGGACAAGCTGCGCCTTTTTAAACTCTAGGTCATCTCTGCTGGTTCCTGAGGCCCTAGCGGCATCAGACATCATCTCAGCTTGGAGAGGAATATGAGAAACAGTTACAAGGTGCGAGGTGTCGCTCAGTGAGCTCATTGAGCTGGCTGGATCCCCCCTGCCGGTACCAGCATCAGCATGCGAGTCTTCCTTTCCATGGTAACCGTAGCTCGCATGCACGCTTGCCGAACTGCTTCTCAGCGGATTATGCTGTTCGGCTGACGTCGCAGGCTTCGGCGTCCGTTTCATTGGAGTCACTCTGCAAAGCTCATTGAGAACGCTTTGCACAGATTGTAGGAACTGTGATGACGTAAGTGCGTTACTCGAGCCAGACATGCCAGATGGCAGCTTTCGAGCAGAATTTCCCGCGTGATTCTCTTGATGGAACCTTGACCCCATGACGTCATCCCTGGATGGGGTCCGAAAACGGCTCAAATCAGCGTTCGCTCCCGAGCTGGCGAGGTACCTGGAAGCAAGCTCTTTCGTCTTCGCCAAAGCAGCTGCTTGCGCCACCATGTGCGCTTCGGAAGTGGACTCTCCAGGCAATTGGCCACCTTGGAAGTGAGGCTGATGGGAAGATAAACTCAACGACAACAAGCCTTGCCCATTCACTGAGATGTTGTTGTTCCCTCCTTGTGACTGATGATCCACGTGCATTCCCACTTCGCTTTGCAGGTGCTCTCCATGCATGTGAGATAAATCATGGTCTTGGTCACCTCCTTGCCGGCCCAACGCTGCTCCAAACAGCGACTGATGCGTCTGGTGCTCTTCATTCACAGGCAGAAACGAGTGCTCGTTGCCTCCAGTTCTCTGCCAGTTGTGGTAGCTTTGGCTTCCGTGTCGCTCCTGATTCAGAGACATCACGGGAATGGCCCCTGCAGCTTCTAAGGCTCGCTGACTCATCGATCCAGGGGTGAGAAACGAAACGCCGTATGGGGATTGTTGAGTGGCATTATTATTATTCTCAGATCCTTCTTGTGAGGAATACAGCAATGTCGTAGCATTGGATCCATCTCGACCATCAGGATGAAACGCGCTGTAGCTTCCATTCACATAAATCACTTGCATGGCTTCGGCATGTGGATTGTGGCCTTGGGAAGGGGGATAGTACACATCTCCATGATCGTTGTCGTTGAAGGATCCGCCCTGTAATCCATTGATGAGCAGCTGAGCAGTCGGAGTAGAATTATTGCCGGCCATCATCCCACTTCCGTTCAATAGAATGTTCGACATGTTGGACCCCCCGGCGTATAAGCTGCCGGATTGGCCGCCGTTTATCGTGAGCTCCCAGCTATTGGAGTTGTTCGCCAACGTTGGCGACCGACTGGCGTTGAAACTCCCGGCAAGCTGATTGTTTGTGAAGAGTGTGCCGATCAGTGAGCCGGAGGGTGAGCTTGAAGGCTCGCCTCCGTCTTCGTGAGTGACAGGAGGCGCTTGCTGCAGCAGTGATCCTCCTGGTTGATCTTTCAGTGGCGCTTGGTCAAGAGCTCCCGTCAGGAATGTGTATGAACCTGGTGTGATGATTGAGTTGTTGTAAGCGTCGGGATGCATGTTGTGATTAGGATCGCCCGTGAACCCTTGCAAATTCTCCGATGCATCCATGCAATCGTCACACTCAGATCTTCAAACAGTGCTGCACATAACAGGATCACATTCATCAGAATGATTGTTCAAACGCTATCATGTTAAACTCAAGTTAGAAATCAAACTACGAGCCTTTGAAGGAAAGTGTTTTAGTATCAAAGCGCAGCGATTAGTCATCAGGGTCATTATTTTTATGTGGAAAGATTTGCAACTAAGTAGTACGCACGTCGTCTACAGAACAGGGGTACTTAACATTGGTTAATAACCTATTGTGTACTCGCTGCTGTATATTGCTCTGCTTCCGTGGCGTTTGTAATGTTAGAAACTAAAAATTAGTGACGACAATCGATTCTTCTTCGCAGCCGTTGAGCGTATCTTTTTTAATCTCATATTCTAGAACTAATGGACTGACAGCTTGTCAACCGTTCGTCACGCGTCCGTCATCCCGGCAATCGTCAAACTCTCAGACAGTGGTCTCGCTGTGATTAAGGTTAATACGTTGAAGTGCGTGCCTTGAAGGCGAGCTTGAAGGTTCACAGAGGTAGAGGGGTCCAATCGTTTTTTCAAAGCAATGGGCTTTTTTAGTGAGTCAGCAGTACAGATTCCTTCCTCTTGTACCAAAAACCTCCAAGTTAGTTGCCACCACAGCAGCCCCACTACCAGACAGAATTACATGGCGGTGACTGACCACTTTGGGAGTCTCATGGGGCGCCATTGCGGCCACTACATCGCGAAAGCATTAGTTAGTGAAAGCAGAGCACACAATTACCTGCGCACTGATACAACTGACTTATACTGCACCACCAACGCCGGATGCCCAAAAACCTATGAAACTACAGCCGCATCCACGAGTTCCACTTCTTCGTAGGAAAGAATGAAATCTTCACGACCGTGCTCCGGCTTCCCCTCCACATGGGTGCCGCTTTCTCGCCACCACCATCAACGATCCGGCCTCCACAAGTACAGTCAACGTCGCAGTTTGTATCCACCAAATCTGGTCGCGAGTGCTGTTGGGCGAGCCTTGCAGCTTTTGGAAGTGTCACTCCAGCGAACCACAGTGGCCGTGGACGTGGGATGGCTGCATCAAGGGGTGTCTTGATCAAGTGACCTCAGACAATGGCGACGTCGGAGATGCGATGGTGGATCGCCCGTAAGATGAGCTGTAGTAGTCCTCGATCGCGGACAAGCGCACGAGGGGAGGGGAGGGGCTTGGGGTCGGGTCGGGTGAGAGAGAGACGTGAAGATGTGCTAAGGAGAAGCCATCGCCCTCATCGCCATTGCCATCGCCATCGCCATCGCTGGGGTTGGCGTCGACGTTGGCGTTGGCCAAGGTGCCTGCGTCGCGGTTCGGCCGTCCGCCCTCGCTCGTTGCTGTCTGTCCTGTGGACACTAGACTACTCCTCTCTGTTATGTTCTGTTTAGAAGACGAAGACTTGAAAGCTGGCCCTCCCCTCCCCCTCCCCTCCCTCCCACCCGCACTCCTTTCTTTCTTTCCTTCGCCTGCCCTGCCCTGCCCTGCCCGCCCCCCTGTTCCTTCTTTCTCAGCCGGTCGCCCTGTCTCCACTCTGTTATATGCCCAGTCTTGCCCCCTTGGCGATATAATAAGCTTAAGTCTGCTTTGGGGTGGGTCTGGTTTTTTTAACTCCTATCCGCTTAGGCCATCTTCACCCCATCGGCATCACAATTCAATCACGTTCAGTGAGATAGCAAGGTAAAGATACACTTCCCATTACATAGTCAATCTTATTTTACTAACTCAACAAATACATTCATTAATATATTCTCCAATTTTTGTTGTTTGGTATGTGAGATTGAGAAAATTATCACCCCTTCCTTTCACTCATTAGACATGTATCCATTATAAGCATCAACCCCTAAAGGACCAAGGAGCCCACTTTGGGCTTTTGGGAATTTAGGGCAAGCATATCGCAAGTAAATACAAAAGATAAGATTGTGAAATTAAGAGTGTATGTGCTCATATTGAAAAACTTGCATACCTCCCAAAAAAAGTGGAATTGAATCATTTTTGAGTAAGATGTGGTACCAAATGTGATTTAGATGTCAACACGGGTATCCTCAAAAAAATTCAAAAACAAAGGGATTGAAGAAGGGTGTTGCCCAATAGTGTTCAAAAGCACTTTACAATGGCTTGGTCAATGGACAAAATTTGTAGTCAACTCTCCTTAACTATGTGATAACTCTATTCTACTTTTTATTTTTTCAAATAACTTACTTTGGCAAATACTCAACATGATGTTTTAGGTTTACACAATACGGATTTTGTAATTAAGATTTATTTCTACAAGAATATCTTCACTGAAAATTTCTTAATGTAATGACAATTTGAACAAAGCAACTCCGGCTTACAATTTTTTACCATTATGTTTTAAGTATTTGGTGATCATGAAATTTGTGAGGCATATAGCCAACTTCATGCTCTACAATAAAGTTAAATTGCCTAAGAAATTCATAAAGTGGAAGATACCGCTTTGAATGACCAAAAAAAAAATTGACACCTAAGAGAAGCTTCAAAAAAGTTTTGCCCCTACTTTGAGTGTTATAATCTAATGAAGTATGCTCTCACAAAGTTTGAATTTTTGAGAGGATGTACATAAGCAAGTGACAAAATAAATCTTACGGTTAAATTATTGAAAAGAGTTCAAAATTCTAATCTACTAATTATTTTATTGAGAGAGGTCAAATTTGAGCCATTTGACCACATAAACATGATAGAACTTTAGGGATTAACATACCTTGAGTGATTGTCCATCTAAATCATGCATCCATTACAATATACAACTCATCACAATGATTTTCAATCTAAATTGCAACTAAAAAGCACTAGTAGAAAATGGGTCCTAATCAAGTGATCTTAATCAACACAACTATACTCAAAACATCCTAATCAAGATGTTCAAATCAACACAATATTGTTGACTTGCCTAGTCATGTTTTCATTTAGAGAAAACATGTATCTATTACAAGCCATAGCATAATATCACAATCAATCCTCAATCTAAATTATCATTCACTACTAAAATGGTTCCTTGCACATTAAGAATATAGAACAAGCACAAATTTGTCTTACCTTGAAACATATTGACTATAAAAATATTTTTTATAGTACAAATTACAAAAGTTTCATATTCTATTTGAATATCAAAGTTGAAATAATTAATTGTAGGAAGATAAAATTCTACAATGCTACATCGTCAAAAATTGCTCATGTTTTTATCCTTTTTATGAACACAATTTTGAAATTAATTATATCTTCACTTGATATCCAAAAAGCAAATTTTGTCATATAGAACAAAAATATACATGAGGGGAATTTAGAACCAAAGACATAGCTCCCACTTGTAAAAATTTCAAGACGGAAATGTCTTTTCTAAGCATAAAGCTCAACAAACTAACTAAAATGTGAAAAGTATATGGGAAAAACACTTTAAGCAACATGTTGTTGGAAAGATAAATAAAAGTTCTAATCCTTTGAAGTGGATTTCTAGTACTAATGAGGCACAATTTTCTAACTTAAATTAAGTAAATTAAGTTTCTTGTTCCAATAAATTGTCAAGGCTTGCATCAAATGATAACATTTGAAGTTCAATAAATAAAAATAATCAAGATCAAGTCTAAGAAGTTAATTAATTACTACTCTAGCATGTCATAGTATTGCATTATTCATTAAATTAGGAAAAAGTGACATTTTGGGACTTTTGGATTTTATATTTTTTAAAGAGCATTCAATAAATACTCTTCAAAAAATACAAAATCTAAAAGTCCCAAAATGTCACTTTTTCCCATTTTAATGAATAACATGTTTAGTAGAATAAATAACTAGAATTGCCAAAAGTACATCTTGTTACAATACCTCCACATGTAATAATACTATAATTGTCCTTTTTCTAGTTGATTTTGCAATGTTAATTTATCTATTCTATATAATTTTAAGAATTTTTTATAAATTTTATTCAACATCATATTCATTGTTGAAAAGACTACAAACCATATTTAGATGAGGATGTTCAAATGAGGATATATGTGCATAGATGAAATACCTCCACTTTATATTTCATTCTACTTGAAGCAAACCATATTTTCTTGGAATTGTTGTTTAATGTGGTGAGAAGTTTTTGAAATCTTATTGTAATAAACAATAAGTATAGTAGTTTGAATTAAAATAAGTGGATTAACAAATGCTTAGTTGCTTAGTAGTCAACTTAGTAAATAGTCCTTTGCTAGATAATATACCATTATTATCCATTCAGAGACACACTAATACATCATGTTTGCATTAGCACTAGATTTAGAAAATAATCTTATCATACACTAACTATAATGAATAATATAATGTGCAAGCATAAGTTACTGATATTGCCAACTCCAATTGAATACTAGAGTTTGTACTTGAACTGAGAAGCTTTGAGTTTCTGACAAATGCAATCTCAAAAAACAATTAGCTAAATAACGATTGAAAATCTTGGAAATTGCGGCTGCAAAGGATGTCAAACATTTGTTGAAATTTTAGATTCAGAAGGAAGATTTGGGCGAGCTTGCCCTCAAAATATATCGTGAGATAGGTATTATGTAGAGCCCTAATAAAACTATAATTCAATATTGACTATCACATATGAATATAAAATTCAAAACAAAAAATAAGCTCGCGTTAAAAGAAAAATATGTCTTTGATTGCCTTTTCTTCAATGATTATGAAGAAGCTCAACTTCTGAAGGTTTTATTCCCCAGGCTTGTGCTTGTTTTGCTTGGGATTTTCTTAATGCTTCTTTACTTTTGTGGTTTTTTTACATTTACTCACTTTCTAAAATAAAGACTAAATATTGGATTTATGTGGGTGATTTGTAAAACTTTATGTATACTTCTTTCCAATAAATTTTTTTTAGGGAAGATATCAAAAATATCCCTCAATTCTTTCAAAAAATCAAAATACCCTTGGCTTTGTGTAGAAATATCAATTATACCCCAAGTCATCTTTGAGAGTATCATTAATACCTAGTTTTTTGTGCTTCTTTGTAGCAATTTTTAAAAAATATCAAAATGACAACAAAATTTACTATGTAATCATTGCAATGGCTTTGACCATAGACTTACATGCCAACAACTTATGTAGAGCTTAACTCCTCAAGGCCCCAACAGCCTTTTTTATGCTATCTAGGGATTTTGGGCAAGTTACTACAAATGAGTTTTGCATTTGTTTTTTATTAAATCTTCACACATGAAGTACCAAAGGAGTAGCTATAAGGCCCAACAATTTTCATGACTTTTGACTATATGATTCATAAGTTATTGCATGATATGTTGTTTTCTTTGCTTGTTAGGGCAACCTACGCAGCTCAAAAACTTCTTTAAAAATTACATTTTAAGTTTGGGTTTTTTTAATTGGTTCTTTAGATCTACATATAGGTGGGAAGCTTTGAATCATTCAATTTCCATTAATGAGATGAAAGTTATGAGAAATTTTAGTTTGCGGGTAGGCGTGGACTCTACCTACCCGCAAACTAAAACTTCTCATAACTTTCATCTCATTAATGGAAATTGAATGATTCAAAGCTTCCCACCTATATGTAGATCTAAAGAACCAATTAAAAAAACCCAAACTTAAAATGTAATTTTTAAAGAAGTTTTTGAGCTGCCCGGGCTGCCCTAACAAGCAAAGAAAACAACTCATCATGCAATAACTTATGAATCATATAGTCAAAAGTCATGAAAACTATTGGGCCTTATAGCTACTCCTTGGATACTTCATGTGTGAAGATTTAATAAAAAAACAAATGCAAAACTCATTTGTAGTGACTTGCCCAAAATCCCTAAATAGCATAAAAAAGGTTGCTTGGGCCTTGAGGGATTGAAGAGCTTGCTTCCAAGATTTGGCTTGCATTCAACTTACATCTAGTTTTGTACTTTCTATTATCATCCGAGTATTTACAAAAATTCACAAAAAGAGGCACAAGAGAGTTAAGGATATTCTTGATAATGCAAATAATATAAGGATATATTTGATGCTTTTTATTAAATTTAATTGAGGGTCCCAAAGAACTAGAGATATAATTATTATTTCTACATAAAGTGAGGGTTATTTTCATATTTCTACTAACATATGGGTACATTTGATATTTTGAAAGAATTGAGGGGTATTTTTGATATTTTCCATTCTATTTATTTATAAGTATGCTTAATACTTAAAAATACTAATTTACACTCTATATTATTGATAAATGTAATACAGCACCTTGTAAGAATGATTAAATTTACAATTGATTTTAAAAAAAACTATTCATAAGCATCCTATAAGTTAAACTTATATAATCTTTAGTGTATTGCTTTGAAGCCATATTCAACTACTTATGTATTATTCATATAAATATGGATTTTATATGCCTTTAACCCTTAAAAGACCGCTAGATGGCCATGGCTTGCCCAAACTATAGCTTCAACAATATAAAAACTATAGCTTCAACAGTATAAAAACTATAGCTTCAACAGTGTTTTGGTTGATGGGCACCAATGGTCTTGCTTCTAAAAGTTTCAAACGTCAATAGTGCATGCCGACCTCATGAAAATTGCAATAAGGGCAGCTTGAAACCCAACACTGTGATTTTAAATTTTCTCACAATTTGGGTTACCTAAAAATATGAGTATATTTAATAAAATTTATATTTGCCTTCTATGATGGATCATGTGTTTACGGTCACTTTGGAAAAATAAAATAGAAAGAAAACAACTTTTTTCTATTGTACAGATTGTTTTTCAGGGACACAAGACAAAAAACATCCGCATGGGCATATAGGGATTAACAACCCCTAAAGGCCCAAGCCCTTTTTTTTGTGAAAGTCACTAAAAACTCTCATTTTTGAAGGAATGAGTAGAAAAGTAGGAATAAAGAGTTGTTTTTTGGAACTCCAACCGTAGGACCTTGCCCTAGACTATGGGAGGTACTTGTGGGAAAAAAATAGCTCATTCTAGATGTAGAGGAGTGAGATATTGACATCCAAAGTGCAAAAAATAAAACTCCCTGCTACCCAAAAATTTCAAAAGCTTTGGACCACTCCTATATCAAAAATAATTGCTCTACACAAAGTTAAGGTTTACATTTACCGTGTAGAAAACCAAGTTATGTGTATGTGGAAGAATTTTCAAATGAATTGGAGGTGTGAATCATACTTTGTAAAATCTTGCAATGCTGTAAGGTCATGAAAGTTGCATATACACACTAGGCAAAATTGGAGGATTTATGTAAAATTCTAAAATCTGAATTACTTTTATTGAAATGGCAAAACCCAAGAAATCTTAGTTTACTACAACTTGGAAAAAAAAAGTCAAAAAACAAATACACAAGCTGCTCAAAAAATTAAAGCACCAAATTTTACAAGAGGCAAAAGGAATGGAGGTTTGAGAGTCCCCCAAGATGGGCACTTTCCACTCCACTCCCCTTTGCCCAAGTGTCCACACCTTGTGCCAACAAAGGTTGACTCTCTTTGGAGTCAACACCCACTTACAAAGGAGAGGCCCTACCCAAACTACCCCTTTTTGCCTAGTTCAAAAGTTCTTGATAACTTCTTCATCAAATGTCAAAATGAAGAAAAAATTAGATGCCCACATAGGTCTTGAAATTCCTCACCTTCAATAAAATTTTCAAAATATTGCACAAACTAGTTTAGCTATAGGTACATGCCCAAAATTCATTTGTCCCTTGAAGGGACAATTGGGCTTTTAGGGTTAAACATTCAAGATTTCTCAATATTTTGTATGTTTTTTTCTAAAGGATTGCATGTTTCTTGCAATGAACGTATTTCTTGATGTTTTGCAAATACCTCTCAATTTTTTACAAATCAAAATAGATTTTGGATTATGACTTATGAACTTTGGATACTTCATATTTAGTAAAATGTGGCATTTTAGCCAACTTCATAATTGCTATTCAAAGTTCACTTAACCATTTTTCACATAAGAAAGGTTGTAGAAAAAAGTTGCATCCAACAAATCATTCTTCAAAATATGCATACCAAACTTATTATCAATTTAAAAAATATTTATGAAAATTAATATTACTAGTTGTGAGATCCTGATTTGTAATTAAACCAGCAATTCTTCTCACAACACAATTCTCAACTCACTCAGAACTCAATCAAAAACAACCTCTTTTGAATAATAACTAATTTTGGACTATTCATGCAATTTTGGGCCATGTAGATTTCTAAACACCAAGAGATGTCTTCATGAATCACATATAATTCCACTTACCAACATCTAACAAATTAGAAATCATGCAAGCAATAAAGATTGCACATAACAATTGTGACTAAGGGATTATGATGTTATACACTTGTTATTAATTAAATTGGGAAAAGGTGACATTTTAGGACTTTTAAATTTTCTACTTTTTAAAGAGTATTCAATGAATACTCTTTAAAACCATAAAATCCAAAACTTTCAAAATGTCCCTCTTTTCCAATATAATTAATAACGCGTCATCCGTTATTATCAACCAAATTATATCCCACCCCCCATCAATGATTTCAAAATGCACTTTATATGAACCAAACTTCCATTTTCTCTACACTTTAGGATATAGTTCTTATTTTTGGACTTTAGAATATGTCTCTTATCTTTAGACTTTAGGATATATTTCCTAATTAAGTGTGGCATATTAGCCATTTTCGCTGCACTTTAAGACATGGTTCTTATTTTTGGAATTTTGATCCGTTTAGATTTAATTAATTAGATGTGGCAAATTAGCCAATTGTAGGCAAAAATTGATTAAACACAATAAGTACATGGAAATGAAAACACTTGTCCACGTCACAAAATAATGCAAAGTGACCCATGCAGGATGAGCGCTGTAGGGTTCCAGTAGACAAGACTGGCTTAATTATAATGGTAGTCCCAGTCTCAGTCTGCAATTGAAACACCAAAGATTATGGCCACTCACATGACCCATCAAGCTCAATTTTCATACAAATGATGATAGGATGGGAATCATGCAAAATTAAGGCACGTCCACCGCTGTCATTGCCTCAAAGAAGTCCTCATTATTGTGTCCACTTTGATAATGACTCTTCTACAAATTACATGTTTTTTCTCACTCTCACTCTCACTCCTATATTAACTAATATAAAAAGCTTGCAGCAATGGCCAAAAAATGCAAGGTTTGTCCACTTCAGAATTTAGTAGGTGTTTTCATTTCTATTTTTTTTACAAATTTCTTCGTTTGGAGTATTCTCTCTAACATCTCCATTCATTTTGAACAATTCAGTTGGCTTCAAATGTGCTTTTTTCAACTCTATTCTCTGCCAGGAGTGGATGCAAATTAGATGTTTTGTGTTGAATGGCTTCTATTCTGTTTTTTGAGAAAATTGGTAATGAATACGGCAACCTGAAATGCAAATTTTGCAAGAAACTGACTACTCCATGAAAAATAAAATCCTAAGATTTGTTTTTGAGAAAATGTAGTCTTTAGTTTGTGAATATCAAATAGACATCTTAATCCTAGACAACAATCTAGAGAAGGGGAAAACACAATACTTACAGAAATAAATAATTGTTTACACTCTACTTTTCATGGAATAGTCCATTTGTTTTTGCAAATTATACGCTGTGATTTGAGTTTTTTTTTTTTTTTTTTTTCCTTTTGAAGTACTGTTGATAAGTTGCGTTGTCTAAGTTGGTTCGAATTCACTAGCCAATATTAATATATCCCATTTAACTAATTGGGTTAGCGATCCCAAAGAATTCATGGTTGCCAGTTTTAATGTAGCTGATTTTATTGTGCCAATACACTAAGTTCCTGTGCTAATAGAGAGGAATTTGAAGTTTTTTTAGACGGATATTTAGACTTAGTAGTCTAAAATCTCTAATGTTACAGATCTGGTTCTAAATGAGCAACCTAAAATGCAGTGTTTTGGATGAGTACCCTAAAACCGATTATATTTTCATCAAACTCTCTGTCTCTCTTGCATACTGGTAGTGTATCCTGTATATTTGGTACCATGCAATGATTTGGTTTTTGATTTCTAAGAGACCAAGAGATACTGGCCTACTGCTGTTTGAATAAGGCTAGATTAAAAACAAACCATTCTAAATCTGATAGGAAGAATGCGGTTTCTGACAAACTTGAAACAAGCAAAAGAAGTACCTGATCCTTTACAGGTCCTTATTGTTCAAAATTTCTTGTTTCAAAGTACTTTAATAGTGCAATTAGGTTGTCCTACACTAAATTCTCAACATTTTACACTATATATATACTTACTAATATAATAGTAATTTTCATAAATGAACTTGGCAATAATTTTTTTGAAGGGCTTGGCAACAACATTACAAACGTTATATTGGCCATAAACCATGTGAAACCCAAATATTTAGAAAATTGCATGCGTCTCTAAGTGATCAAACAATGAGTCATGAGAAAACTTTCCAAGGTGAGGCACAACCCAATGTTAAGGCAACCTCATTACACTATTTTAATGTAGTGGATTTATGATATAGGTGTGCAGGTGGACCAGCATTCATCTGGGACCTGAAAAGTGCCAATTTCCCAAAGTATGCTAAAAATAGTTAACTCACCATAAATGTGTAACATGGACGCATGGGAGATCCATTGAACAAGAGAAACCAGCTGCCTTCACCTTCTTTTTCCACAGGCACATCAGGCTCTTGTTTGTCTCAATACTTGGCAGTTCTGAAAGATGGGGGCCCATGTACTGTACATAAAAAATGTATGATATCACAATCAAGCGACCCTTTGGAAAAAGGAATTGGAGGAAAAAGTGCAAGAGATGGCTCAAACAAACAGTGTACCTTACATCAACACTATTTCCATTCACCCCTGGTCTGAAGAAAAGGGCTGGAGTAAGTGCCTGGAGTTCTACTTGGAACGGATCACTGGGCTGCTGGGTTAGGGACATGAGGGTGTGCCAGAAAAAAAATGTGCAAAGTGTTGCACCTGTAAGCTTACAGTACACCCACGGTGGTCAGTAACCTGATGGCCCAGTCATTTCGGAGGGGCTGATGTCTCCATTTTCTCATCACTGGTTCTTCCAAGCCACTCAGCCCAAATTTGAAATAATCGTAAGACTGAAATAATTCCATTGATTAATTCTAATGAAATCAAACCTACAAGGAGAAACTTTAGCATACAAATCGAAAGAAGAGGGTTTTTGAAAATTTCTCAAAAGTACAAACTTTGGACTCGGCCTTGCGTTGTTGCCAGAACCATTTAAGGTAGGAGCACCCATAAACGTCAAACTAAGGGTTTTGAACATGATGATTATCAATAAACAACTAGCAAATTATAGGATCCTATTAGGAACAAAAAAAAAATGAGTTTACACTTTCAAATATTTTATTTGGATACTATGAGAATAAGTTGTGAATTTTTAAAAAGCAAACTGCCATTGCACCCATAATCACTATTAAGATTTCATGTTCATATGTTGTACATCCCTGTCATTACATCTATTCACTTCCACAGATTTTTCAATATTTCAAAGATGATAGTTACGGGGACACACTGACGCTTATGAGTGTTCCTACCTTAGCTATTATTTTCTGTTTTTGGGCTCTACAAAGGGTGATGTTTTGCTACAATGTTTGCAGTTTACCCCCACTTGATTTTCTTTTAATCTCCAATGGTTTATGAAACTCATAGGGTGCAGTGGTGCACTAGATTGACGTAAGTCTTTTCTTTTTTACCTTTTTCTTTTATGTATTTTTTTTATTAAGTTTAAATATCATAATTAACTAAGAATGGGTTTTTTGTGTAATTATGGATTTTGTTTACAAAACATAGAAAGATTTTCAAATGTTTAGAGAAGACTTATAACTTTTCACTATTTTGCATAAGGGAATTGATACATGTACCACCCCTTCTTAACTATATATTCTACCACACCCTATTATATGAGGTTCATATTTACAATATTAAAATAGGTGTGGACTAGCAAAAACATCACTAATTTTGAAAATACAACTTGACATAGAAGACGTAGTTTATTCTTTTGATTTTCTAACTCTTAATCCCGCTTGTAGTATCAATTAAAAACTTTAAATTATTATTTAGTTTAATACGTATTTTTAGATTGATACTATGAGCTGGATTAAGAGCCAAAAAACTAAAATAAAAACTACATCTTCTATGTCAAGTTGTAATTTTAAATTGGTGATGTTTTTCCCATAGTCCACACCTATTTTAATATTGTAAATATTGAATATTTATATATATATATAGTAGGGTGTGGTAGAATAGTCAAGAAGGGGTGGTACATGTATCATTTCCCTTTGCATAAATCTCCCAATATTTTTGCATAAGTCTCTTGATATTTTGCATAGAACGTACAAATTATCAGAAGATCTCTAAATGCTTTGCATATGGATTATGATTTTTGGACTTTGTATAATCCAAAATTAGTTAAACATATCAAGTAAGTATGCCTCAATCATGTGTACTCTTTTATAGCTTTATGGGATTATAATACTCTTTTTGGGCTAAAAATGGGAATTTAAAATTGAAATTTGGAAACATGAGTTATTGACTATAATTACACATATTGGTATTTTCAAGTAGTAGATTCTCTTTCTCCTATTGTGCCTACAAGAAGATTTATTTCTCATTACTTGGGGAATATTAAATTTGTTTTTTGAAAATTGATATGAAAAACTAGGTGCTCCATTGAGTTGGAGAGTCTTTCAAATTTGTTATTTAGTGTTTCTTAATTATTTGTTAAACCCATCAAACTAAAAATTATAGAAATACCTTGGTTTTGAAGGAAGTTTGGCCTAGTACTCTTAAGGAAATACATAACACTCATTGGAAACATGTGAATATTCTCTAAATTCATTTGTAGCCAAATTGGACAGTTGAGATTTTTTTAAATCCTTTAACTAATGCAATATTTTTTAATTTAGGAAAAACAGGGGTCCCACTTTGTTTTCCCCTCAAACCCAAAAAGTTATTTTAAAACCAGATTTGAAAGTATCAAATTCAATCTAAGCCTCTAAGATTTTTTCCCTTGCAAATCCCTCCTCTCAGGTAAGGGCACATGTCAGTTTGAGGTGATCACCTCAAATTTCCTAACTCACTTCCTAAAAGTCCCAAAATGTACCATTTTTCCCAAATTAATGAATATTGCGTTAATTATACTATGGCCCAACATAGTATTTTGGCACAAAATTGTTGGGTAATTCTAACAACTTCAAATTGGTTATGAATTATAAAGGCTTGTTTATTTAAGGGAAAATATTAAAATTACCCCTCAATTCTTTCAAAATAGGGGAAATTGCAAATAGGGGCACAAAATTGACAAATATCACATATAGGGGCTTAGTTTCAAAATAATTACAAATAGGGGCACAGTTTCAAAATAATTACAAATAGGGGCGCAATTTCAAAATGTTTTGTAATTTTTTGTATTTTTTTTGTTTTGACATTGGTTGATTTAGGCATATCACATCAAATGTTAGCTAACTTCCAAAAAAAGTAGAGGTTTTTCCAAAAATTGCCCTCCCCTTTACTAAAACTTCTTTATTTAGGCTTGATTTGGAGAGGCCTTTAAGTTTTTTAGAAGCTAGCTAACATTTAATGTGATATGTCTAAATCCACCAATGTTAAAACCAATAAATTTCAAAAATTTACAAAATATTGAAATTGCGCCCCTATTTGTAATTATTTTGAAACTGTGCCCCTATTTGTAAATTTTTTATTTTTGTGCCCCTATTTGTAATTTCCCCTTCAAAATATCACATATACCCCTATATTATTTGAAATATCAAAAATATCCTTGGTAGGAATATCAATTAAAACCCTAGTTTTTTGGGACTCTCAGTTATTATGAAATAGCAAATATACCATCATATTATTTGAATTATGAGAAATATCCTTAAGTCTCCTATGCATCTTTTTGCAATTTTTTGTGAATACTTGGATGATAATGGAAAGTATAAAAACTAGATGTAAGTTGAATGCAAGCCAAATCTTGAAAGCCAAACCCTTTAGCTCTATATAGGGTGTTTGCATGTAAATCTATAGTGACAAAGCCGTTGAAATGATTTTGTAGTAATTTTTGTTTTCATCTTGATATTTACAAAAACTATTGTAAAAGAGGCACAAAAAACTAGGGATGTTAATGATATTCTCAAAGCTAACTAGGGGTATAATTGATATTGCTACACAAAACCAGAGACATTTTTTATATTTCAAATAAATAGGGGTATATTTGATATTTTGAAAAAATTGAGGGATATTTTTGATATTTTCCGTCTATTTAACAGGTCAAGCCAAATAGCCAATGTTAGTAAGACAAGGAAATGAACTTGAACATAGTCTTCAATACTCCCATTTTCAAGTGCTCACAAGTGGACACAATACGGAACTACCTCTTTAACAATAACAATTCTATAAAAAAAGTCAACGGTGGTATTACCAATAGTGAATGGTATTACTTAAATAATATTTTACCTCCATAGTTGGTACGTACACAATTTATTGAAAAAAGATCCATTTTAAACTTCTCTTGCCCAAAATATTTCCAGAATTTGATTTAATTTAACCTTTCCTTCACGTGAAAAACTCAAACAAAAATTGATTCTGTTCCATTTAGAACTTTTAATTAGTCTGTATTTTTGTGAAGCTTTGTATAATTTACTTTAAATTTGTTGGAATGCTAACCATTTACCACTCTTAAAGAATTTTGCTTACCAAAAATGTTGGTTGTATTCATACAAGGATCATTTAGTACTTGAAGAAACGGCTAAATGACAACTGTCAAAAAATTTCCAAAAGAACCTAAATGACAATATTTGTGACTTGGCTTAAAATTTACAACTCCAATGGGATTCATGTGTTACCCAAATACCCCATACGTATACAACACAAGAGATCCTATACAATACATCAACATCCTTTACGGGTTAAGAACCTGCTACGTGAGTACAGGATTTCTAGTTGGAATGAAACACCTCCTGGTGCCTTAGAAAGTGAGGAGTGCAAACTTCCCCAGGCAGGTACCCAGGCACATTGAATGACAAGCCATTGTGGAACCAAGAGATGTCAAATCCGCAAGGAGACGTGAGAGTTTTAGCAAAAGCAAATGATCAAAACTGGAATCAGTGCTGCTTGAGCGGGATCAATGGCTACTTGTACCTAGATAAGGACCTGCTGATTGATTTAACCTGCCTGATGTTTCCAACTGGTGGGCCGTGGGCCAGCTCCAGATATGAGTTTTTCACCATCACAAGCTTTCACTATATCTTGGAAGTTGGCATCTTTTGAAGCAGCTTTCAGGGCTCTTTCAGGACTTCTACTCAGATTGATACACATTGAGCACAAACTAACTAGTAACCTCCAGTGCTGAGTGGTGACTACTAACCACCAAGTTATGCACTTTGCTCAGATAGGGACTTCCCTTTTTTTGAGTAATTATTTGTGTGCATGTATCAGACGTACATTAAATGCTGTGTTATAAAACTCACTGCTTACACATGGACACTACTGAAAATTGCTTGGTGTTTTGCACTGGTTGCAACCCTAAATTACTGAGACAAGGCAAAACAGGGATGGCTCCATGGTACACAAGACTCCCTCAGTGGAAGATTAAGCACTGGTGAATTACAGATGTTAGTAAGGAGTGTATTTAAAATAATTTTGATTTTGCAAGGGGCCTGCCAAAGGGCCTGCAAGGGAGGGAGTCACAAGTAGTAAATAGAGCCAGTGATTTGACATGGTCACCAATTGAACACGAAGACTGTTTATAATGTTGACCCCACCTCTGAGAAAAAGAGGGCACATGAGGCTCATGGCAAGCACTAATGCCTCCATCAATGGCCGTCTCCATCGCCCTTGTCCTTCTCTTTGCTTGCACCTCCAGGTGCAGGAACCCAGCTGCCTTGGTCACTTAGTTTTACGCATAGTTTTTCACCTTTAGCCAGCACCAGCACCAGCATATACCACGTAGATGCTTCCATTCCTGCTTATCTGCTCAATTCAACTTGCAAGTTGCTCATCAAAACAATTGTTCTTCTTCCAAACACGGGCATCAAACACCATTGTGCTTGACATTTCTTTAGCCCTTAAACGTCCTATGAGGATAGTAGATATGTTATTGTATAATTGGCATTTGCTACCAGCAAAAAGTTCTAATATGGGATCTCAAATAGCTCATTAAAAACTTTCAACTTCTTTATTGATCTCAAATGTAGTAGAAATGTGGATTCATTTCAAATACAAGAAAAATACTGTGTATTGCATTGGCCACAAAGGGTTTTTCAGGCATTTAAGAGTTAGACTCCAGTGCTGTTGGTTTTAAGCAAAAGATGTATCTAGTTGGAGCAACAAACTCTTTGGATCAGAGTTTTCGTATGAGGCTAAGTTTATTTAACCTTCTAACAATTCTATTACAACAACAAAAACCTGAGAACACATTAGCCACTTGAGGTTATAATGAAAGTCACATTCAGCAATGTGTCCATTGACTCTTATTTACTGAACTGTGTGCCTGATTAGTTTCTGGTCGTTTTCACTAAACCTCTTCACGACCTAAGTTGACCAGGCTCATGTGGAGAGTTGTTGACCGCCGTGTTTGTCAAGGAAATTCTAACCAGAGCTGATTGACAGATGGTGTTAAATCAGGAATTTTGGACGTTAAATCTCAGGCATGCGGGCAATTACAGTAATTAGGGTGGCAGTGACCTCCCTTTCAGCTGTGTAGGTTAGGTCTGCATTTTTCTGTAAGGAGTAAGGACTGGTGCGGCCAGCTTGGATTGGACTTGCCTGTGGTGGTACAGATACAGAGAGCCTCAACCAAGACGGTAGATTTTTTTGAATTTGAAAGGCACAGCCCAAATTGTGTGTCATGTGCACTTGAAGTGGCAGTACTTACTAGCAGCAAGAGCTTCAGAAAAAGCAGCAAGACCAGAGTCACCAGACTTATTAGATGGAGACCTCCACCAGCCTTGCTTGTACAGATTACCAAAAGCTGCACCTGCCATTAGGTAATATTGAAAGTTTCCCTAGGCAAGTACACCAAACTCGGTATAATGTCTCAGTGAAGCAATAGTTGACATGTGTCATCATACAATGGTGATCATGTGGCATCATATGTATGGACATTTTGCTTTTTCCCTTTAATAATTATCATTTGTTTGCTCTACACCTCATAGATTTTTGGTGTAATAGTTGTATAATGTATAGAGCTCAAGATGAAGTTGTTAATTTTTGTGAACGTTAGATAACCTAGATTGGTAGATTAGATTGTATAAAACTAAAACAAAATTCTTATTCTTGTTGTTATAAAACATACGGTCATGGAATTTTTTTTGAAATAGATTGGAATGACCAAGTGGTTCAGAGTGCTTTTTAATTTCAAAATGTTTAGTCTTTAACCCCTAAAGGGCCAAGCCCTTTATTCTGCCAAATCAATGAAAACTGTCATTTCTAGGGGATGAGTAAGATTCAATTTCCATGGGAGGGCCAAAATCGGAGGCCCATCTAGGTTAACCCGGGCAAAACAAAGAAGAAGCTAGAAATGTTCAGAATGCATAGAGTTTAGAAAGCAACCTTTGATTTTGGGTTTAGAGCCTCCAGGGATGTAGTTTGACTTTTACAGAAGCGGAAGCTAGATGTCCAAATCGGACCCCTCTAGCCGCCCATGGAAACTAGCCCTAAGAAGGTAGGTTTTTTTGTTTTTGTTTTGGAAATCCAACAATAGGATCTTGCCTTAGACTAGAACAAGTACTTGTGGAAAGAAAACCAGGTCATTCTAGATGGAGAGGGGGGAGATATTTACATCTAAAGTGAAGGGAACAGTTTTTTTCCGTGTTGTCCATAATTTCAAAAGCCTTTGACCACTCTTACATGAAAAAAATTGCTCTACCCAAATTTGTGCTTTAATTTTTCCATGTAGGAGATCAAGTTAGGTTTATGTGAGAATTTTCAAATCAATTGGAACTATGCAACACATGGGAAAAAAATAGTAAGTAAAAAGAAGTTGAGAATGAGTCAAAACACTAAATTGTTAAAAATTTAATTATAGAAATGAAAAATGCAAATCCCAGTTGTTATAATGTTGTAATGAACAATCTACTTCCTTTGGTTTAATGTTTTCTCCAAAATATTGAAAATTGAGTAGAATAAAGGACTTCAAAGTTTATTTCATAGTAGAGAATCCATAACTACCTGCAAACAAAAATTCCTCATAACTTACATCTTGTTGATTGAAACTGAATGATTCAAAGCTTCGCATGTACAAAAAACCTGAAGAACCAATTTCAAGTTTTTATTTTAAAAAAACTTGAATTTTAAAGAAGTTTTTTGGGCTATCTAGATGGGCAATCCTCCCCAAATCTTCATAAATTGTTATATAACTTTTTTGTCAAATGTCAAAATGAAGAAAAAATTAGATGTGAATGTAAATCTTTGAATTCTCCATCTTCCATAAAAGTTTCAAAAAATCACACAGAGTATTTTAGCCATAGATACATGCCCAAAATCCCATTTGTACCCTAAAGGGACAATGGTTCTTTAGGGGTTAATGGTACCAATGTACAAAGTATGGACTTTTCAAATTCCAAATTTGAGAGGTTACAATTTTATAAGTTGTAGTCTACAAATTACTATGCTTCGACATTTGGATGAAAGTGTCCAATTTGGTTTTGATTTAGTTTTTTTAATTTTTTTAATTTTAAACTGAATGAATTATAGCAGTTGCAAGTTCTATTTGCCATAGCCAATCGTCTTTTTAAGAGAAGCGTGAAAGATGACTTGATTTATGTATATTTCCTAAGCCTTGTTTATATAGTTGACACTTGATAGCATTTTGTTTTTGTTGTTACATTTATCACCTTCTTTAGTTTTTGAATATATTGGTTTGTATGATTACTATATTTGAAATTCCTTTACTCAATATTTGAGATTCTACAAAATGTAAAACGAACTTTCTGTTGTTTTACTCAATTTCACTTTGAAAACATCAGATAACTAATTCTACTATGTTTGATTACTGTACTTTGGACTTGAAGACCAATAGCTCCAATCAAACAAACCTTAGGTTAATAACAAACAAGTGTTTTAACCCCTACAGGACCAAGGGTGTTTTTTGAGAAAAAAATCTCAGAAACTGTCAACAATCCATTGCCCAAAATTTAAAATAAAAACTTTTTCTGAATTTTAACCAAACAGTTAAAAAAAATGTATGAATCAAATTCAGCCCATTTGACCATGTGGATTGTAAACTTATAACTTTTGAAGTGAGAAAAAAAACATTTTTTCATTCCTGCAAAATAAGGTCAGTAGACTTTGAGCCTTTCTAGAGTAAAATTTGTGCTCTACACAAAAATGAACTTTTTGACCATTCAAAAGTGTATAATGTTACGTCAACTTATGAGAAATTTTGAGAAGCAAATATAGAATCTAGCTTATTCTAAATCACTTTGCAATGCAAGGACGTTTAGTGAATTGGCAATACATTAGTCATTCTTTCATGATTTCTTGTGCAATGAGGAAGTCTTTTATTTGAAATCTGAATGGTAAAAAGTTAGAAGCAAACATTTGAAATTAAAAAATTCAAGAGCTTCATTGGAATTATAGAATGAAAGATAAAAGGATCTGAAGTTAGAGGAAAATATTTTTTCTTGAAATTGCCCATATAGAATTAACAAATTTGACTCCCTTTAAAATGTGATGTGAGAGCTCAAAAAAAAAATTGGACAATTGTACACCATGGTTTTTTAGTTACATACTTGCCAAATTTCAAAAGTTGATGAGAGTTTAAGCATAAGATTCTTCAAAGATGCCCAAACTACCCAAGTTGCATAAATTCTTTTGGATAGTATAATTTTGAATTAGGCATCTGATTGAGAAAAACGTTACATTTCCACTTAGGGGATACACGTTTACACCTTGTATAACAATTTTGAGAACATCTAATAAATATTAACTTCGTATGACCCTACCCAAGTTCTCAAGTTGCTATTGAACAGGCACTTGATCCTATAGGGGTTAAGCAATTTTGCTTTTAGTTATTACACCGTTTAGTGAAACCTCATAAATCAATTCAAAAGTCATAACCAAAGAAATGATAGAGATATACGTCCTAAACTAGGGTATTAAATCGACACCCTAGTGAAAAATTTAGGGACGTGTTCCTCTAATATTTGGTTTTCAAAAACACACCTTCCAAACAAATTCGATTGTCAAAATTGAAGGAAAACAGACGACTTTGTAAAAAAAAAAAAAAAAAAAATCTTCTCATATTTAAACAACCCACAAATATAATATTAAATTTAAAGTATTCAATAGGCCAAGTTGGGTTTTTTTGTATTTCTGAGAATGTAGGGACACCTTGTTTTTTATACGGGTTCTCAAAATGTAAACTTACAAAAAAAAATTGGTTTGTAGTAGGACACCCTCTTTCAAAATTGGGTGTTCGGGGACACCCTAGAGTGCAAAAGAGTTTGTAAGTTGTGAATCTAAACAAAACCCATTTGACTCCTGCTTATTTGGATCTAAAGAAATAAAGAAATAAAAGTTTACAATTCCTATGCAATTCCAGCGTTGTATTTTTTTGTAGACAAATGATGTCAATTTGAGAACCCAAAATTCAATGAAATTGAAACACTTTTAGAATTACAAAAATTGCCAATAATCTTTCACCTACTGGTGGCATTATAAAGCCTAATAATCATTCAAAGAGTAATAATTTTTTAAACTAATAATGTGCCAATACACCAACATGTCACTACCGAAAAAGGACCAGAATTCCTCAGCTGTACTCTTTGCTTTCATCACAAGAAGGAGGTGGTCAGGGGTGGGTCTATTTGGCATGGTTGAAGCTGCATCCATACTTTGTACACCTGCCTGGAACTTTTCTGCTGTACCACTTTCACTTTTTACTTTCATAATCACCAAATAAAGCCTTCACTTCTTCATAATTCCCTCAATTTTCACCTAATTCAACGTGACCTTTGCACCCCAAATCCCTCCAAACAACCATTACACTTTAGTACCCCAAAAATGCAATAAAAGGTTAGGCCTCTACAAATATGTAAGAAGGAATTTCAAAAAAAATAGAAAAAAGAACCCACGATTTATGCAAATTTTATGAAGACAACCCTACTATTTACTAGTTGATGAAATAGTTTGATATTTTTTTCTGATTTTAACCCCTAAATGCCCAACGCACCCAATTTGGGTGTTTGCAAAACTTTGAAGACGAATAAAATATTATCAAATCACTATTTTTGGTATTTTCTTTTGAACACAAGTTTGTTTTGAAGTATATTTTCAATATCAAAAATTTGATTTTGAAAATGAATGTTCATGATTTTTCTATTCAAGATTTTGTACAAGGGTGTCCACTGCAATCTTGAGTTTTCTAGTGTTGAAAGATTTTGAAAATGAGCCTCAAATACACTAGAGCTAGGAGAAAAATCCGCATTAGAAATCCATTTAAAAAAAATGTAGGAGTAAATTTTAAAAGCCGTAAATTGATTGAGGTTAAATATGTAATGACCTTAAACCTCATATTTTTTTCAAGATCAACTTTTTAGATTTGAAATGTGAAATGAGGATTAGAAGACTTCAAGTCACTTTTATTGTTTTAACACCCTCATGTTCAAAGGTTATAATCTTTCAAATTATAAGTGATATTGTTGTGTTTTCTTTTTCCATGTAATCTCTAACATGTCAAGTTTAAATTTGTACAGTTATAGTTTAAAAAAACTTGGTGAGATGTATGAAAAGGTTGATTGATTGTTCACTTTCTTGAAAATGCCAAGAAGTTCAGAAAGGCCTTGGGCATTTAGGAGTTTATATCCACTTTTCTTCACCTATCTTAAAAATATTGCTTATCAAAAAGTTTTGGCGTGTCTCTTAACCCTTAAAAGTTTGCGCATCCACTTTTTGTATGCGCCTTGGTCAACCCTGATTGTAACTTTCAAAATATCAATTTTTGGTACATGGTTCAAGCTAGTAAAATGAAGTTTGACAAGTTTTTTGTCTATTCCATTTAATTTTTTTGAAAAATGTCAAAATTTGAAAGAGTTATTTCCATTGAAAGCTCCAAGTATTAGAATCCAAATAACACAATATGGTGAGTTTTTCATTCATATTTTCTACTCTTTAAATGCATTTTAAACTTAAACTAGAAAAATATGTTTCTCATTCTACCATTCCTTTATGGTAGAAATAATATATTCTTTTAATATATATTCTAACTGATATTATTTTATTTCCACATTTAGCTTTAAAAATTACAGTAATTCAAAATTTTCATCAAATTTATCAAAAAATTTAACGTAAATAGAAAATGAATGTTTCTTCCAACAAAAATTATGGAAATTTTATTAATTAATTTAATATAAGAATAAACTTGCTTTGATAGTCAAATTTGACTTTAATTTCTTTATTGTGGTTGTTTTAGGTGTAAAAAATAAAATAATCAATTGAAATTTTTTCACACTAGTCTTTAATGTTGCTTGTACCTTTTGAAAAAACTTCAAGTAATTTGGATTTATTTTTCTATCTTAATTTATTTATGTTCATTTTTTGAAAAAACAAATGACAACAATTACAATTTTTGATATAACAAATTGAAACTTCTTGCAGTGATATATCATTCATAGTTTCAAGCAATAAAAATATAAAATTGTTGTTGGAACACATTTTAAAAGACAAAATTGAGCTTAGACATGAAGTTTGACCATTTCAAAATGAATCAAGTCCTTTAGGGGTTAATATTGTGCGATTTTACTTTCACAACAAGGTTAGTTTTATTATAATAAAATATTTGTCAAATCATGCACGCCTTGGGTGATAAACTTTTATAATTTTGAAATCCCTTAATATTATTCAAGTATGGCTTTCTTAATAAGTATCAATAACCAATGGAAGGGTCAAAGGCATTTTACTTTATATCCCAAGTACCACCCAGTTTCTCGAATTCAATTGGTTGAGAGGTTGAAAATTGAGATTTATAGCTTCACACTGTGTCTCCAAGTCCAAAGTTCCAATCACTTAGAAACAAGTACATGGTAATGCTTTTTGGAAGCTTTGGAGCCAAAAAGTGGAATTTATTTCAAAAGTTAGGCTAAGCCATAAAGGAATCCAACTCATGAAGTACGACCCAACAAATATTATGCATGAAATTTTCAATGATTTATTTTATTATATACAATGTGGTCCCTTTACAATCAAGCAAAGTTGAAACACTTAGAGAAATAGGGAGATGTAAAGTTGAAATCTAGAACATAGGTGGAATAGCCATGTTATATGCTATATTCCAACAACCAAGTAAGTTGAAGAAGCCGCATTGGCATCAATTAAGGAGTAATAAGTCAAATAAGTATCACTTGAAGGAGCCTTGGATACTATTTGCACGTAGTCTATTTCATCAAATTATCATCTTTGTGGTAGTGAGTAAACTACCTTTTATCTTTGCATGAAACCCAAATACAACCAATCACCATTACAACATATAATTGTACAGCGCACAAAGAAGCCCATTTCATGTATATAAATATGTTAAGGGTTTCTGTTGGTGACTAAAAATCATATATTTGACTTCATAAACTCTTCTGTAGGCCCAAAAGGAACTGAGTGGCCCACTTCATTTTGTACAACCTCTTTTAACACCTAAAGGACTGAGCCCTTTTTCTTTACATAAGTCATTGAAAACTGCCACTTCTAGAGTTCTAGGACAATGAATAGAAAGGTAGAAAAATTGTTTTTTTTTATAAATTCAATTGTAGGATCTTGTCCTAGACTATGGGAGTTACTTGTGGGGAAAAAATCACCTCATTCTAGATGTAGAGCAATGAGATATTGACATTTGAAGTGCAAAAATAAGTTTTTTTCCTGTTGCCCAAAATTTTCAAAAGCCTTTGACCTCTCCTATATCAAAAAATTGCTTTATTAAAAGTTGAGGTCTATTTTTTCCATGTAGAAGACCAAGTTAGGTAAGTTTGGGAGAATTTTCCAATGAATTAGAGGTATGAATCATACTTTGTAAAATCTTGCAATGCTATAAGGCCATGAAATTTGCAAGTACACTAGGTAAATTGGAGGATTTATGTAAATTTCAAAAATCTCAATGACTTTGATTCAAATGGTGAAAACCAAGGAGTCTTAGTCTACTACAACTTGGAATAGAAAAGGGTCAAAAAACAAATACACAAAGAGCTCATAAAAGTAAAGCACCAAATTTTATAAGGGGAAAAAGAAATGGAGGTTTGGGAGTCCCATAACTATAGGCAAATTAAAACTTCTTACTCATCAATTAAAATTGAATGATTAAAAGCTTACTGTATATCTAAAGAACCAATTTCCAATTTTTATTTCAAACAAATGCACTTTTAAAGAAGTCTTTGGGCTCCCTGCCCTCCTCCATTTTCCAAAAATTCATGCATAACTTCTTCAATAAATGTTGGAATGAAGAAACAATTAGATACCCACTTAGATCTTTGAATTTCCCATCTTCCATAAAAGTTTCAAAAAATCACACAAAGGATTTTAGTTGTAAGTACATGCCCAAAATCCCATTTTTTCCCCGAGGGGACAATTGGTCTTTTAGGGAATAAAAAGAATAGACCATTTTTAAAAAAACACATGTGATTCAAGATTTCTTGCATTTTGAAATTGATAATGATTGAATGTGCCTAGGGTTTTGAGCCTAAAACCTAAGAAAATCTTAATACTTGGAACCAAAGTGCAACATTCTTAAATTTACAAGTTTTAGCCCCAAGCTCCAATAAGAGAATTTTCAAAGCATTTAATGAAAGGAATTGATATATGCACACTGGGGATTGATATTTGCACACCCAGTGGGGTAAATTTTAGATTTCTACCATCATAAAGCTGAATTTGAGAATTTTGAATTCAGATTTGGACTTAGAGACCATAATTTTGTCTAAAATCATAAAAAATGTTGCAATTAAACAACACCCAATGAAAAAGCTTAGCTAGGGGGAAAGTGTTACTTTTACTTTTGTTTGTAAAAAAAAAATAATAATAATAATAATTTCATTGGGTGTTGTTGAAATGCAACTTTTTAATGATTTTAGACTAAATTATGATCTCTAAGTCCACGTCTGAATTCAAATTTCTCAAAATTCAGCTTCATAATGGTAGAAATCTAAAAATTAACCCAGGGGGTGTGCAAATATCAACCCTGGTGTGCATATGTCAATTCCTGAAAAGCTCTTTGTACTGTATGCTTGTATGGACCCAGAAGTGTTAAAAAACCATACAAACTACTAAAGATATTTTTTTGGGAATTTACAACCATCTATGAAATAGAAATTTTTGAATTTCATCACACAAAATACCAATTTTGATATCAATCTTATGTTTATAGTAATAACATCTTGCTTATAATAGTGATTTTTTTGCAATTAAACAAGTAAATCAAAAGAATTTTATAATGTTTTATAATAACACTACAAACAAGGAACGACTGATGAATAACTGAAGGGAATTGATAGGTGTATCACACCCTTTCAATTACTGTACCACACCCCTATAGTAAATTTAAGATTTCTACCATCAAAAAGTTAAATGTGAGAATTTGGAATTCAGATTTGGACTAGAACCACAAAAAAGTTATAATTCAACAACATTCAATGAGAAAGTTTAGTTAGGAAGAAAAGTGTTACTTTTACTTTTGTTTGTAAAAATATATAAACTTTTTCACTAAGTGTTGTTGAATTGCAACTTTTTTGTGGTTCTAGACTAAATCATGGTCTCTATGTCCAAATCTGAATTCCAAATTCTCACATTTAGCTTTTTGATGGTAGAAATCTTAAATTTACTCTCGGGTGTGGTACACATATCCATAACTGAATTAAGATTGTATTTTAGGCTCTTAGAAAAATAGATTATTCGACAAGAAGGTTATTTGTGATCACTTATTAGTGGTTGGTAACCGTAATTTGTTTTAGAAGATTTGGGATCGCAAAAATAAATTACTCCATTTCTAACATTTGATCATTCTTTACTTTGGACTTGTATAATGTCAATGATGAATAATGGCCTCTTCTTCACTACAGTAATTTAGAAAACTAATAATTCAATGGCATGTCCCTTAGTAACTAATCCACCAAATGGACTCTATTGCTACATACTTCAAAAACCATGAGAATCTATTATAAAAAATGAGTTCATTTGCTCATTTCTTGCTACATTTAGAAGTATAAATGATGTTAACCCACTTGTCCCTTTGAGAGACAAAATGAATTTTGGGCAGCTCACTACAAGTGGGATTTATATGTTTTATTTTTGAAAATTTCACACATGATGTGCTCAAGGAATAGCTTTAAGGTCCAATAATCTTCATAACTCTTGACTACATGATTCAAAAGTTATTGCATGATATGTTGTTTTTTTGAACTAACTCTTTGTCAGTTTATCACTTTGGGGAAGTTTGGGTGTCAATGTGGCTTGGCAAAAATTGAAGTTGGGAAATATCTCTGTAACATTGGATTAGATTTTGCAGTTACATATGCAAATTTTGGTCAACCAAAATAGATTTCAAAATGAATCAATGACTCACACAACATGGTGAGAAATATTACATTGACATTGTAAAAATTACTGTAGGTTTTTCCCTCCAAATTTGACTATTTCAATACTTTTTGTTGACTTTGGACAAAAAGGGGAAGGACATTGCCATAAGGGAACTACAAGAAAGCGTTGTCAATTTAGTCCTTTTTGTAGATTTGGATGTGTCAATTCAAATGTTTTTTTGTCAATTTGGACAAGTTTAGTCTGTTTGGATGTGTCAATTTGGGCAATTTTTTCTTGTAGCGGTCGAGCTACCTTGAGAAAATTTGAATAGGTACCCTATTTGGAAAGCAAGGTAATGCTCCATGGACAAAAGTCTCTTGAAGCATAGTTGCTTGTTTAGTATGTATCAAGATCAATTTTTAACATTGTATCATGAATTTTTACCACAAAGAGTTGTTTTTGCCCAAGTTTATCCTTAGGCATGTGCAAAGTTCATATATTGAATGATAAAAATAATTAAAATTAATATTTTGTCCAAACAACTCTTTACTCATCCAAAGCAGTTGGATTGAATAGACGAGCAAGCGCAATTGTTCTTTCCAACCAATTTGATGAAACGGTGGTAACTATCATATTGATAACAAGACATAAGCCAATATAAATGCAGAATTTTGGAGAGGATCTAGGCGTTAAAAGGGTAAATGGACTGGCTTTCTTGGTCTTTATAAGGTGTCACAGGCAACATCATTTAGCCATTGCTGTTCATAACAAGAAAGGAGAAAAAGAGCAACCTTCAGACAGGATGGTGCAAACAAGGACTTCAGATCTTGTGATTGAGAGTGCCTGGTGTTTGGAGATGGCAACTTCACATAAGCTTACATAGCTACTAGAATTTCCTCATTTGAGAAGAAAACGTTTGTTGGAAAAACCTTCCTTGAAAAAACATTGCGTTGTGTTTTCCATTGACAATGCAACTTCACATGCTTTGAAATTCATCAGAAATTGAACATCATGGAATGCCTTCTCTCTTTTTCGGCACATGGAAAATATTGTACTAGCCAAAACCTGTATCAGTAGGTGGGTACCCTGAAATGACTTTCCCATATTGTGATTAACCCCTAAAGGATGCTGCCTACCAAAAGTCTTTGACTGTATTCATACAAGGATCAATTCGTAATTGAAAAAATGGCTTAATGATAAAAGTCAAGAATTCCCCTAAAAATCCAAGTTGACTAATATTATGTTTATGACTTGGCTTAAAATTTACAACTCCAATGGGATTCAAGTGCTATCCAAATACAACATTCATATACAACACATACTAGTAGCGTATACAATACAACAACATCCTTTAGAGCTTAAGGAGAATTTTGTCAGTGTAAGGTAGAAAGAACATATCTAGGGTGCTTTAAAAGGCCCACATTCTAAGAAAGAGAAGCCCTAAAGTTGGGCATGGGCAAGGTGCTAAAATTTGTGAATTATTATTAAAAAAATTGACTCACAATCAAGAATTGGGACTTAAAACCAAAACTTGTAATTTATAATCAAAATTTAGGACCTATTTATTTCACACTATGTTTTAAGCTCCAATTCTCTCTAAAATGCTTGGAATGCATGGTAGCACATTTTTGCTCAAAAGAACAACACTTTACTTCAAGAGTTGAATGTGGCAATTATGATTCAACTCAACTCACCAACCAAATCTCTAGCATATACCTTGTGTAAAACATTTACACAAATTTTGAATGTTTATTTTTATCTTTCTTGTACTCCAATAAAGTTGCTGTATAAAGTTGAACCTTGTAGAGTTGGGATATGCACTATCAAACACATAATATTAAGAAAATAAACTCTTCCATGAAAACAAGATTCTAAGAATTCTTTTTTTGAGGCTCAAGGAAATCTCTATCTACATATGTTATATATCCTCTCTTTAGGTTGTTGACTAAGATTAAGGTAAAGTACAATAGTTGCAAAATATGGGCTCCATTTCTTAAACTCCATTAAATACACTAAATAGTGCATTTAGGTTATCCCACACTAATTTCTCAACATTTTGCACTATATATCAACTTCCTAGTACTACAATAGTTTTCATTGGTAATTACTACAATATATTTTTTACAAGAATTAGGACTTGACATCAACAACAATGTTGTGGAAAAAACAGACTACCATTGTACAAGCTTAAAAGCATGTAAAATTGTAGTGTTTAGAAAGTTACATGTACCTCCAAGTGACCAAGCAATAAATCATGAAATAAACTAATAAGGTAAGGCAGCCTAATTGTTGAGGCAACCTAAATGCATTATTTAGAGTAATGATTTTGTTTTCTGCATGTACGGTATGAAAGTGCTAACCGCCCAAATTTGAACGTAGAAGATGCACTATATTGATGGATGAGGGATGCTAAGCAATTGTTTTTAATTGATTCTCTCAAATCAAATCCACCTTTCATTCTTGGCCTGAAAACACAGCGCCAGAACTTATTAATACAGGGGTCAAGTTCCTTTCAATAGTGAACTTTCAGTTGCAAAGGTTGAGGCCTTTACATTTTTGACCAAGAGAAATCTAAAAGGATTTGTTTTCAACTTTGGCCATCTGGAATAATGTAAAGTCGAAAGAGACCACACAAATGACATAAGGCTGGAATATAATTATCAATAGTGATAACAAGTTGTAAAAACAGGGAAATTTGACACAAAAACACTTACCAGTAATAATTTAGAAATTGTAGATTATTTTTAACTGAAGGCCCAAGCATTGTTTTTGGCGACAAAATGAATTTTGGGCAGCTCAACACAAGTGGGATTCATATGTTTTATTTTTGAAATTTTCACACATGATGTGTTCAAAGAGTAATTTTAAGGTTCAATAGTTTTCATAACTTTTGACAACATGGTTTAACCCCTCATTGCCCTTGGAAGTTTCCAGTATCTCAGAACTTGCTTGAGAGTGAACAAAATGCCTGCATTTTGATCAATTTTATCAATTTTCTCTGAACCCTAACTATACAAATTCAAAGTAGACATGTTATATATCACATAGGAAAAGAAATCACAACAATATCATTTATGGATTGAAAGATTATAATGTTTAATCATGAGGGTGTTAAAATTGCAAAAGTGATTTGAAGTCTTTCAATCCTCTTTTTGCATCTCAAACCTAAAATTGAGGGTACCAAAAAAATATGAGTATGTAAAGTATGACATGCATAACCCCAATTAATTTACGGCTTCTCAAAATCTATTCTACAATTTTTTAAATTGAATTTTTAATGTGGTTTTTTCTCTAAGTTTTAGTGTACTTGAGGCTCATTTCCAAGAGCCTTCAACACTAGAATGTGAAGATTTGCAATGGACACCTTTGTACAAAATCTTGAATAGACAAATTGCTTCAATTCATTTTCAAAATCAAACTCCTAATGTTGAAACTAGACTTCAATAAGAATATAAAAGTAATAACAATCACTAAAAAAATCTTAAAAAAAGGTCAAGTATCTCTTAATAAAATTCAAAGGGGCCCAATTTGGGCCCCTTAGGCGGTGAGGGGTTAGAAGTTATTGCATGATATGTTGTTTTTCTAAACCTCAGGCAGCTGGGCAGCTCAAAAAGAATCTTTAAAAATGAAATTATTTATTTCCTCGGAATTGGTTCTTTAGACTTACATGTATGTGGGAAGCTTTGAATCATTTGATTTCAATTAATGAGATGAAAGTTACAAGAAGTTTTAGTTTGCTGGTAGGTACGGAGTCTTTCAAAACCATACTTACTCGCAAACTAAAACTTCTTGTAACTTTCATCTCATTAATTGAAATCAAATGATTCAAAGCTTCCCACGTACATGTAAGTCTAAAGATTCAATTCCAAATAAATAAATAATGTCATTTTTAACCCCTAAAGGACCATTGTCCATTCAAGGGACAAATAGGATTTTGAGCAGGAACCTATGGCCTCAATTTTTGTCTTGACTTTTTGAAATGTTTTTTCAAGATAGGAAAACTCATTAGCTTTTGGGGAATATAATTTTTATTCCAATCAATGCCAAGGAACAAAAATTAATCCAAATAAGCACAAATTTGGGGGATCCGGGCAGCAAATTTTTTTTACAAAAACTTGATTAATTTTTTTTCCCTTGTAGATTATATCTTTGTTTACATCTGAAGTTTTGATTCATTCCGTTTGGACTAGTTATTAGAAAGTTATGGACAATCTTGTTTTTCAGGCAATTCAAGCATCCTCTTGAAAAAATAACTTATACAATTCATTTTGGAATGGAAGCTTAACATTTTTTCACAAAAAATTATTGGAGAGGGTGAAGTTTTCTTTCTAGAACAACCTCACCATTGGGATTATTAAGTTTCAATTCCAATGCAAGGTTATTAGCAATTTAAGTTTTTCAATCTCATACCTTCTTCTACCTAATGTTTTTTTAAAGAATGAAAATTAAGTATTTTTTGTTTGGGTTTTTTTCCAAAGATGCTCAACTCAATTCTCCAACATAAAAAAATAATCCTCAAAACTCCATGGTACAAAAAATTTAAGTCAAAAAGTTTAAAGTCAAATAATCTAATCGTGCAAGGTGCAAAAATACTTGTTTTTAATATTTTTAATGCAAATATCTTGCAATTTGTGCTAGTTAGGTTTTTAAGTTTTGAATGACACATTCTTATACAAGTCTAGTAAAAAATCCTACGGTCAATTATGCAAAAAGATCAATTTTCAAACTTTTTTACTCTTTGCCATAAAAGTGATAGTTTTGAGTGTCTTTTGACAAAATAAAGGCCATAGTCCTTTAGGGGTTAAAGATTCTTTTGAGCTGCCCAGGCTGCCCGGGAGTTGTGGCTTTGCTTGTACCAAACCTATTTTTCACACAATTGAGGTCTTGAACCCATGATGAATTTGGATTTCTACGTAGCAGGTTGTCAAATCTAAACATTCAATTAATGATTTGATTTATGTTTCAGCTCAATTAGACTTATAAATGACGTCCATGATGTGGTCCCAATGTACATAACAACAATGATGTAAGTGATGCTCCACTCAAGCTTACTAATAATTGCATATCTTGGTGCGATTATTTTCTAACTTACAGTAAACAATTTCATTTAGCATATGAAATTCAATTTTGAATTTGCCTTAATGTGAAGACACATATTTATTTTTGCTTGGTTAGCTCATACTTATATGCCGCCATATGGGATTGCTTTTTCTCAATTGAAATGCATCTTTTTATTTTATGGCAATTGGATTATGGGTGCCACAAGTCATTTTATTGTTTTGAATTGAGAGAGCTCAATGGAGAAGTTGCAACCTTCAAAGTAAGGTTTCGCCTCACATTGATACATGCACAACCTTTCCTTTCCAAACTGAAATGGTCAAAACTTGCATTTTAAAAACTATTATTATAGTCTTGCAAAATAAAAAGGATGCAATATCAAGTCATTCAAGGTTGTAATTCCCTAAAATTTCGAACATATCTAGCTTAATGCCATCAAATATTTAAGCAAAAAGTTGAAAATTGAACGTGTTGCATTTCAATTATGTCTTGATGCTCAAAGTGAGAATTGAGAATGAAAATACCAGTGAGCTCCTACCTAATATATCACAACATAATTTTGAAACTTCATTAAGATGTGAGCAAAACATTCAAGGGTGTGGATGCCATGACAAAAGGCCTTCTTTATCAAAAAGTGGACATCAAAAATTCAAGTGGTCATGTCATTGTTACTACTCCTAAGTCCAAGTTCAAACACCATGCAAATGTTTGAACAAGGAAAAACTAACAAAATAAGACAATCATGCAAACTTTTGCCTTATGCAAAAGATGAACCCAAGTTTGGTAAGCAAAGCTAGCAAGGTGGAGGAGCCTTTGCTAGAGGGCAAATGCAATTTCTATAAGAAGGGAGATGAGACAAGTTGCTATGCATAGATGTGACAAGCTCATGAGATGATAGGCTCACAAGATAAGACATGCTCAAGAGTAGAGGCAATGAGACAAGCAAGCAAGCTTGTGAGAAATGATGCATGGCAACAATTTTTTTTGGGAATGATTAGGGAGACACCCTAGTTGCTAGAGAGACATCCCCCATAGCCCAACTTATTAAATTTGAGATCATTATTACATCAAAATATGAAATAAAATCAAAACAATATATTAGTGCACATCTGCATTTGCAAGAGTTGCAAGAGTTGCAAACGTATAACAAGTATGTCTCATTTGTGACATGGTCAAAAGTTAAAAATAGTCGTTCCCTTTGTTTGTAAGTTTAACTCTTGACCATTACAAATGAAACATATTTGTTGTATGTTTGCAATGCTTGGAGATGTAGATGTGCACTAAAATATTGTTTTGATTTTATTTCATATTTCAACAAAATAATAATCTCAAATTAATAAGTTGAACTATAGGGGGTGTCTACCTAGCAACTGGAGTGTCTCCCTTGTCATTCCTTTTTTTTCACTCCGTCACTCATGCTCCCATTTTTCCTTCTTTCTTCATTTTTCCATTCTCATGCCCTCTTTTCCCTTCTTTTTTTTCTTGTTCAAAAACTCTCCCTCTTTTTCAAGCACTAAGTGCATTCAATTTTTAGACTATTGTAATTACATATCATTCAAAACAATCATTGTTAAAACACCCAATTTCAACAAAGCTTAGGGATCAAAAGAAGATACAAACCAGCTGTTTTATACTTTTCTATTATTAGCATATTGTATCAAAACACCTCAAAAATCTATGAGGATTCTTTGCATAACTTTTTACTTTCAAAAAATTTGAAAAAACAAAAATTCCATGACATGTCCTATAGGACGGGTAAAAATAACCACCTTCTATTAAGATGACAGCATAAATATGATTCTTAAAGCCATGCCGCAAATGAATATATTTGCTAAAATAATCCTTTATTTTCAGTACTAGGGCATCCTGTGCACATGCTTGTGTATGCAAATTCCACAGAGCCCAATATTGGAGTCATGCCCAACCTTGCTGGCGAGTTATAATGCAAGAAGTCTTGTCCATCCAAAGCAGGTTGCTTATGATTTTGAAAGACTGGAGGGTATTGTTGGTTATGGATGGGACTTGGGGGCTGAGTGCACATTGCATTGTCATTTTCGCAAGTCTTCAAATTGTACAATTGAACGAGAAGGACGGAGTTGATGTCATGGGCAGGCCATCCCCATATTAAGTCTAAAGGGGTTGCTGCAAAATTATCCAAATGTGCGTTTTGTGCATGCAAAGTTGTAAACATCACATCTAAACCAATGTGGGGGTCTGTCTTACTGTGAATGATACTGAAAGCTCCCCAGCCTGATTGGATGATTTAATCCCCTCCCTAGCTTTCACATCTGCCAAGACGGAATTCACATGCCCAATCACCCCCTTGAATCCCTATCAGGTTAACATGTCCCAGTTAGATGGTCTGGACAACACAAAAACAAAATTGTTAATATTGTAGCAAGAGGCCATTTTTTTCATGTGCAGTCTAATTCATGTCATTCCACAAGACCTCATGCTACCAAAAGGAAGGATGTACATTTTTGTATTAAGATTCAACTTAGTCATGCTTAAAATAATTGACATGTATTCACTAGAAGAAAACTGCCTTGGAATCTACATGATGTTTTTTGTTTCTAACACAAAATTTTGCTCTGAAACATGAATTTTTTGTTGAGAACAAAAAAATATCATGTAGTTTATGTTGACTCCAACGCATTTTTCTTCTAGTGATTTATGCACAAAAAGTCTTATGGCCATTGTAAGAAGTACAAGACAATATTGATCCCAAATGTTATTTTGGAACACAAGTGCTACTAATGTAATTATGACCAAGTGAATTTTGAAATGAAAACCATTTGTTTTATCAAAATTGAGTGCAAAGTATTCATATAATAAGCAATTGACAAGATTGAAGTCACTTGTTATTGTAAGAAATCTGTAAGCTCAATAGTAGAAAACTTTTTCCAAAACAACAGAAAACCAACAGTTTCTTGTTGATTTGGGCATTTGCTCACGCTAATTGACTAATTTAATAGAATTCTGTAAAAAACTAAATACGTTCTGTTGATTTGGACACCATTATCTAAATCAATAGAAATTTTGGAATCTTTTGAAGATCTTTTGGGAATTTTTTGTGAATCTTTAAGAATCTTCAAGAATCTTTGGAAATCTTTTGGAATCTTTTCAAGTTTTTTTGGAATCTTTGAGAATGTTTGAGAACAATTGAGAATCTTTGAGAATCTTTGAGAATCTTTTAGGAATCTTTGAGAATCTTTGGAAATCTTTGGAAATCTTTGGTAATCTTTTCAAGTTTTTTTGGAATCTTTGAGAATGTTTGAGAACAATTGAGAATCTTTGATAATCTTTGAGAATCTTTGATAATCTTTGAGAATGTTTGAGAATCTTTTGGAATCTTTAGAAATCTTTTCAAGTTTTTTGGAATCTTTGAGAATGTTTGAGAACAATTGAGAATCTTTGATAATCTTTGAAAATGTTTGAGAATGTTTGAGAATGTTTGAGAATGTTTGAGAATGTTTGAGAATCTTTTGAAATCTTTGGGAATCTTTTCAAGTTTTTTTGGAATCTTTGAAAATGTTTGAGAACAATTGAGAATGTTTGAGAACAATTGAGAATGTTTGAGAATGTTTGAGAATGTTTGAGAATGTTTGAGAATGTTTGAGAATCTTTTAGGAATCTTTGAGAATCTTTTGGAATCTTTGGAAATCTTTTCAAGTTTTTTTGGAATCTTCAAGAATCTTTGGAAATCTTTGAGAATCTTTGAGAATCTTTTAGGAATCTTTGAGAATCATTTGGAATCTTTGGAAATCTTTTCAAGTATTTTGGAATCTTTGAGAATGTTTGAGAACAATTGAGAATCTTTGAGAATCTTTGGGAATCTTTTGAGAATCCTTTTTGAAATTCAAAAAATCTTTGAAAATCTCTAAGAATTTTCAAGAACCTTTTTGGAATCTTTGAGAATCTTTTTAAAATCTTTATGAAATTTGTTAAAGTACTTCAAAATACTTATAGAAATAGAATCTCTTAGACTGAATTAGAGTCCTTTAGGAATCTTTTTGTAAATCATCAAAATACTTTCAAAAAAACTATCACAATAGTTTAGGTTTGTTTTTGAAATCTTTCTAAAATCTTTTTGGACCTCATTAAATTTTTTTGAAGTTTTAAAAAATAAAGGAAGTTTTCAAAAAAAAAAAAAATCTTTTAGAAGTTTGAGTGTACATTGACTGGTTTTATTTTCTTTACTTTTCACAATTTGGTAAGATTTAAACTTAGCAGCCTTTAAAGTCAAGTAAAAACATGACCATAATAACAAAAAACTCAACAATTTTTTGTTGATCTAGATACTTTTGGACACAACTTCACTAATCCAACAAAATTTTATACAAAAAGTACAACATTTTGTTGTTTTAAAAATACCAAAATTTCTTTACAAACAAATATAAATGATGCTCCTCAATTCTTTGAAGAAATCATATATGTCCCTTAAGGATTAAAAGTACCAAAAATATCTTTGTGTTACATGATAACCAAGTGTATAGTTTAATGCAAATTCTTACAAGAAACCAAAGGTGTTTTTTACATTTCAAATAACACAAGGATATATTTAACATTTCAAAATAGAAGAGCATTTTTATTATTTTTCCAAAATAATAGGAGTATAATTGATATTCCTACAAAAAATAAGGAATGTTTTTTATGTTTCAAATATTTTCAGCGTAAACTTGATATTTTGAAAGACTTAAAGGGTACTTTTAGTATTTTTCCTTCTATTACTAACCAAATGAATTAAAAAAAAAAAATCTTATAAAATATTTTTATAAGCTTTAAAAGATGAGAATTGATATGTGTACCACACCCTTCCAATTACTATACCATACCACAGGGTAAATTTTAGATTTCTACCATCAAAAAGCTAAATTTGAAAAATTTGAATTCAGATTTGGGCTTAGAGACCATGGTATTGTCTAGAACCATAAAAAAAGTTGCAATTCAACAACATCCAATGAAAAAGTTTAGTTAGGGAGAAAATTGTTAATTTTACTTTTGTTTGTAAAAAAAGATAAGCTTTTTCATTGGGTGTTGTTGAATTGCAACCTTTTTTATGGTCCTAGACAATATCATGGTCTCTAAGTCCAAATTTGAATTCAAAATTCTCAAACTCAAATTTTTGATAGTAGAAATCTAAAATTTACCCCAAGGGTGTGGTACAGTAGTTCAAAGGGTGTGGTTCACATATTAATGCCCTTAAAAAATATCCAAAACTATTCAAAAGTCTATAGAATTTTGATTTTATAATTGCAAGGATTTAATTCTATAACTTTTCACAATTTCATGTTATTTGAAGCTATCAAACTATGGAGGCTATTTTTAACAAAATAAGGTTCTTTTTACAAAAAAACTAGCACTAAATAATAATTGTTAATGAATCCAACCTTTGCCTGCAACAATCCTTATGAGATTTGTGAATTCCAAAAAAAATTTATAAACAAAATCAAAAGGATGGAACAAACAATTTTTTAAAAATTTCTAAACACCTTCTCTAATTTTAGCTCATAACTTTTGATAAAAAGATTGAAATCCAAAAAAAATTTTGGAGGTGAAAGTAAAATACATTTACCAACTTTTCTAAGTTGTAAGTTTTTTGAAAAAAAGTCCTTTAATGGGCGGAAATAGCCTCTAAAGTCTACTGGATTACTAAAGACATGACCATTTAATGTACAAATAAAATCAAGATACCAATGTGTGCATGTGCATTTGCACATTCTTTAGTGGTTTTGAAAATGTGCTAAGGTTGTGGAGTGTGAGAGGAGAGGTGGAGGGTTCAAACCCCGCTACTAGCAGTTGTCGGGGGGCTTGGGCAGCTGCCCGGATGCATGGGCAGCTGCTTGGAAATTCGGGCAGCTGCCTGGAAATTTGGGCAGCTGCCTAGATGCATAGGCAGCTGCTTGGAAATTCGGGCAGCTGCCTGGAAATTTGGGCAGCTATCTAGATGCATAGGCAGCTGCCCGGAAGTTTGGGCAGTTGTCCATTCCTTAAAAATTTCACATTTTTGTGAAATAAAAACAAATTCTATGAAAATAATAAGTTTAAAATGAAAAGAAATAGAATTGAACAACATAAAATACATAATAGAAATCAACAACAAATTAACAGAAAACTGTAAATAATCAACAAAAATTCAACAGAAAAGTACCCAAATCAACTTGACGAAATTCACAAAAAAAATCAATAGTTTTTGGTTGAAATTCTGTTGATTTTGTGCTGAATTTTCTACTAGTGGCTATTGTAAGAAATATACGAACTATTGGTTATTGTTGTAGTTTTGTTGTTGTTGTGAGCAATATACAAGTTATTAGTTGCGGCTACAATTTTGTTTTGTGGAAGCCCTAGTGACAATGCTTCATTTTTGGAATTCTATGTTGCATAATATTTCTCTTGTCTAATGGTTGCCGTGACAAAGGTTGTAAGAGTGATTACCTTGACAAAAAAAAGTTCTAAAAATTAGGTCACAAAATCCTAAAGCGTTTTGTGATTCTCCACATGCTACCCACCAATCTCCAAATGACATATGAAAGATAATCAATTCAAGTTAGTTATCATTTAAAAGCTTCTCCTTTTGTATTGATGAAGGTTGTTAGACCAATTTGATTATAGTATAAATTTTTCTATTCACAAATTTCTTAAACTAATATATTTTGAAAATCAACAAATTTACTACAATAGTAAAAGACTTTCAAATCTTAGGCATTGGCCTATCACTTCTTACATAGTTTCATTAATTTACACAATAGATAATTGTACATTCAATCTTCTCTAATTGTGTTTTTTATAATCCCACATTCCTAACATATGTTGACAATCAGTTATGTTGTGTATTGCATAACTTTTATTAAATCAAGTTTTAATAACAATGAACTAGTGGCAATAATTCATTTGTCCATTTAGTGTAAATAAAGATAGTTGAAAATACACATGTTTGTTGCCTTGGTACCCTTGAAAAGAGCCATTGCACATTTTTTTTTTTGGAAGCCAAATAAATATTGAAGATTAAACAATTCAAAGTAAAGGTTTTGCCAAATCACATTTATATCATTTGATCAATGAATGTACAATACAATACAATATCAGATCAAATTGAAAATTTCTATGGTAACATCTTTACAAACCTCACACTTTGCATGAAAAAATGAAAGTGCAGTAAGGTAGGAACACCCATAAGTGTTAGTGTCCCCATAACAGTCACCTTTAAAATCTTGAAAAATTTGCAGAAGTAAATAGATGTAATTACAAAGATGTACAACATGTGAACATGAAACCTTAGTGTTGGTTATGGGTACAATGGCCTTTAAAAATTCACCACTTACTCTCACAATATCCAAATAATTCATTCAATTGTACAAACTCATTATTTTTTTGTTGCTAATAGGATCCTATAATGTACTAGATGTTTATTAATGGTCATCATGTTCAAAACCCTTAAACTAACGCTTATGGGTGTTCCTACCTTAAGTTGTGACATCAATATAATGTTGAAATCTTGGAAGCACATCCTTTTGTCAAATACTTACTTATTCCTTCTCACCAATTCAACAATGAAGCTTTACTCATACAACAATTAGGTCGAGCATGCTAGAAAAACAACTAGTCTCTTGATCAACAAACTGCAAGTACAAACTAGCACAATTGATGCCTACTAGCTAGACTTACAAACTCAATACAAACCTACAAACCAAAGAAGTGTAGGTTCTCTATTTCTACAGAATTAGACAAGCCAACATTGCAAGAGTAGAGGGATGGTGTTTCCTGTGAGGGAGATGGCGCTGTAATATTACGTCTTGGTAACAGATTGCTCACAAGATTCATGCGGCACGAGTTGGAATACAGATTTATAGCAACAGCTACAGTATTTAAGAGGATCGGAGTGAGCTCGTTAACAAAATCTCAGAGTGAGACCATTCATATTCATGTTGCATTTCAAATAAATAAAAATAAATCTTGATTGTTCAGTAATGGCGTCGTCATTGCAGGTGGCTATGGCGTTTCCGGGTTTTTTTACTTTCGCAGATTTGCACGTCTTACTTGACTCGTATTTAGGAAAAATGCTGGTTAGCACGGAACATAAGCAGATTGATTAAAGTCTGCGATGAACTTTTCTTTAGGGATTCATATAGATAGCTTGACTACAGATCTCTTGATAGATATATGGCTATGGAGAACATAGAATTTGAGACTCTCAGGCTCCATGCTGACATATGCTTTAGCTCCATGCGATAATTTGAATTTTGGCATTCTGTTCGTTGTTCGGGACTATGGCGCTTCAGTAATTTTGGTTTGCACATCTTGAGAATTCGAGAGGTAATCGCTTGCCTCGCTTCAGAGAATATTTCAGGAAGAATTCTGGTTAGCGTGGAACCTAAGCAGATTGATTCAATTGTGCAAGGCACTTTTTCTTCAGGCATTCGCAAAGGTAGCTTAGTTATAGATCTCTTGGATGAGGTATACTATGGATTTGAGACAAGCACGTTCAATGCCGACAATGCCTCGAGCTCGATGTCGTAATTCTCCTTTTGGCGTTTCGCATCCTTGAATACAGGGCATTGTTGGATTAAGTTCCTTTGGTGCTTGTTGCATCACAATCTCTGTTCGTAAATTCTGATATAAATGGTGACATGTTCACTCAGAGGTCGTCGATTATTGTAGAACTTAAAGATGTCTATGGTCCTGGAAAGCGGGAAGCATGAAAGCTGCGAGGTATTCTTACCAAATATTTAGACGTCGTCATCAGTATTTTTCACCGGATTCTGACATTTCACTTTTCAGCGCTTGCCTGCCACAACACATTTTTCTCGTGGTGCTTTGGTGCATTGGATTGGATCGATCGGGCCAGCTCACGTTTTACAACAGAGGAAGCAGGTGGGAGTCCATACCGAGAATGAAATGATTTGAACATGAATGGCAGTAGTGATCTATTACGAAGTAAATTAGTCGTATGCGAGGTATTTCTGCTATAACCAGGAAATCAAGAGCTGCTTCAACGTTACATAATTTCTTTGCGATCAAGTGCGTCACTGCGTCAAAATACTATCATGGAAATTTCATAATAAATTCATCGGTCCTTCAACGATAGTTCGTTTCGGAGGATTGCACGTTGAAGGACATTCGAATTTCCGCACTCTGCTTTTGAAAGTTTTAGTCCTGTGTCAGAAAATGGCACCTTTGCCAGTGAAACATACCTCGATGTTAAACATACCTCGATGTTAGCAGACGAAACGTTAAGCACGCACGATCCATTGTAATTGCTCAAACGATGCAGCGCCATTCCGTTAGAGGTGCTGAACTACAAATTAGGTCTTGAAGCCATGATGTCTGAGGGTGACAAGATGTCTTGAAAGAATGATTAGTATGTTCATTTCAGCCTTTCGAATACTTGAATTTTTTTGTTTACATTGAAATAATCTACTGGATTTACTGATAAGTCTTCTGATGCTGTGGTAATTTGAATCAGACAAGTAATGTATTGAAGTTACTCCAGGTATTTTCTGCGGTATCAAATTCGATGCGAATCGCAAATGCTGAGTATTCGCCATCAAAGAGGAAAGTAGCTGGCTATGGCACGGTTGCCGCACTCAGCTGAAATAGGAATCAGCTCTGCCTTCATTCCTGTGCTACTCTCAAAGACTTTTGGTCGTCATGTAAGCACTCGACCACTTAATTGACTATAATTTAAAGAATTATTACATTTACGTTTGGATGGAGAAACATGTCCGATCATTGCTTGTTGAAGTCCGTCGGCGTTTGCGTTCATGTCACAGCTCAGACACAGGGATTATTCGGAAGAAGAGGGTAGCAGAATAGGATGCTTGTCAAAACGGCTCAAGACTCCGACCCTAAGTGCTTGAGGCAATTTCGACTGAGCTCTTGATGATGAGTGTGCATCATTCACAAGCTATGGACATCAAACGGACCTCGGTAATGCCCAAGGCTACTACAATACCTCTGCGCTTGCTCTGGCGCAATGCTGTTACTCTCTTACCGAGCTCACCGATTTTGGCAAGCGATTGTCTTTCTTGGCATACTGGAAGATATCGTGAACAGAAAATATCCCGGGCTTGGAAGATACGCTTGGCAATACTTCAAGGATTCACCAAACCTTTAGGGATACCGTTATGAGCAAAGTGGGAGTAACCGTCTTTGACGTCTGACGTGCAGACCTCCTTCGTTGCAGTGAAGAGGATTTTGTTTGAGCAATTCTGTCGTCTGGAGAGTTTGTATGGTCGACACGGGCATCGGAGAAATGTGTTTGAAGGTGAGAGTAGATGCCAGATCTCAGGAGAGTGGCATCAGCTCGCATCACGGTTTAAAAGCTGCAGTGTACACCGACATGTGACACCTCGATGCTGGAAAGCCTGGGAATGACAACAGATTTCGGCTTCGACCTTCATTTTAGGAAATCGTGCGTTTAACAGAAATTCGAGATTGATATTGTCAGACGATTACCGTCTTGCTGGAGGGCGGAGCATCATGGTGGCCGAGAAAGAAGTGGTCGTGCCTAAGGATGAAAAGAGCGAACTCGATCTTGGAATTGAGGAGAGTATCCGTCGTTGTGAAGCTCTGCTGTCAATGGTCCCGATTTCTCTGCAGCCCATACTCGCCGATGGTTTCTTCTCCTCTAACCTCTCCTCAATTGATCTGATGTCTGCACTAAAATATGTAGGAGGATCATCTCGTAATTAATAGTTGACCATGTTATGAACTTTTTGCCTGCCGTATGTCTACAAAAATAATTTCTCTAATAAAATTTCTGGACTTTCTGCTCTTACTCTGTTTTTCGTTACCCTACGAGCTGATGAAAGCTTGCAATCAAGTCTGTCCTATAACTGATAATCACAACGCTCAACAAATGCTTTGCTACGTCTGTTAAGGAAGGAGAACTGATCTCGAGTTTTCAGTTCATGGCTACGCAGCTTGGAATGGCAAGCTTGCAGTAACTTTGTTGAAAATCTGGGGCTGAACATAAAAATAGAGGAATGCACAGGTGCTTTCAGGAGACATTCAAGCAAAAAAGATGTGGTGGAGCCACAGACGTTCGAGAACAAGATGAGCGCACTGGAACCCGAGTGGACCAAGAACATGGGGCTTCTCAGCGGCATTAAGGACCAGAAATCGAACACTTCCACGGTTTGTAGCTGTCGTAGACCTAATGTGCTTGTCTTGTGTACAATCTCCTGTGAATTTTAAACGCGTTGAGGATTCTGTATGTCCACATTTTTTCTATTCAGCTAGATCATCTTTGGAAATAAGGTTGCAGGATACAAATCTGTGAATCTTAATGCAGGTAGATGAATTTGGGATACCATGCTGCGATATTTCACTCTCTTCGGAAGAACTCTCGGTAAATTCACAGCACCGAACATCAAGAATTCCTAAACCGACGCAACCTCAATCCAACTTTTCTTCTGCCAATCCGCTTAGAAGCCCTATACCTAAGCAGAATGGAGTACGAGGGACAAACGAAGATTCTTTTCATAAGAAAATTCATATTAAACGACGGTGCGCTCGTAGCAGCGAAGTTTCAAGCACAGCTAGTGCTTCAGAAGATTGGACAATCGATATTACTCAGGCCACCGAGGCCAGCACATCTGTGAGTGGAACTCAAGATGACAACAGTGTTGAGGAAACCAAGGTGGGCAGAATGGAAAACTCCTCCCTGTGTTCATTTTCTCTTATGCCTCATAAATTACAACATTTATTAGACCGTCAGTTTCCATGATATGAGTGAATCTACGAGGTTAGCTTATTCGAGGTATAATAAGTTGTGCATTAGAGAAGCTGCCAATAAGGGTGAATTTATTTCGACATATTAGCAGCTAGTTATGTAAAACCCACTTTTGTCCAAAAGGGTGTAGGTGAAAATGAATCGACTCCCAGTAAGGAAAGTGAGAAACAATCGTTAAGTGAAACAGAGGCTTCATTCAGTATGGAGAAGAAGAATGAGAACCCAGAATTTACAGTTTGCGGAGGACGGACGCAAGTGGATAATTTGACCGAGCTTACAGCGGTGTCTTCAAGAACCCCAACAGATATTTTAACTGTATACATCTCACCAGCCCAATGACGTGATGCGCTATTGCTCCTTGACTATCAGTTACGTTTTACATGAGTTCTTAAGCATTTTTGCAATTTTACGAGCTTTGCTCGGCCATTTCAAGGTATTCAGATAGCTCAGACTTTAAGATCGTTCTTCAGGGACATTGTTAAATCCACGTGGGGAATATCAATCCTTACATGCCTAATGTTGACACTTGAACGTGTAGGAGACGGGCGATGTAGAAGAATCAGATATTAGAAAAACTGGCATTTCCATGACCTCGGACACCAGCGATAGCTCATGTCGATCTTTCGAAGCTCTCTGTTTCACGGTGACTGCGCCACAACATTGCGACGACCCTTGGGAGTGGCTAGGCAGGCCCTCTGCTGAGGACGTATTACTGTCGGAGCACAATTATGAAGGTACCAAAGCAGGCAGAATGGCATTCATTTACTGTAATGCAGCAGAGACTAGTTTACTGAATCTGTTCAGGAGATGGCTACTTTCGCGAACTAATAGACATGAAATGTGGTCAAGTTTCTCGTTTGAAACTTGAAGATGTCTTGTCACCACTTAGTCATTGCTTAGTACTTTGAAACGGTTTAGAGTTCAGAGTTACGTGAAGCAGATATACCTGAAAATTTCCAATTTCGCGAGTTTCTTATATTCAATACTAACCTAGTCATGTATTTGGCAATTAGCGAAAGGTGGTGGTGAATTTACTCAGTACTGAGTGGTATGCTTTGGGCGTTGTTAGCATCAGGTATGCAAGAGTTGAACATTTGTTTCTTTGGGTACTTACGCAGGAAATGTTATTCATGAACCTCATCCTCCATCCAGAGTCAAGAAAGTTAGGCATTTCGTGCAGACACGGTTAAATAAAGATAAAGTCTTGGATAGAGTGCCCCAAGCACTCAATCCTGCTGAGAATCCTGCCAAATTGAAACCAGTAAATGAATCCAGCCACTCAAATTTGATCTATAATACTACGTACTCTCTTTTGTTTGTATGATAGAGGAGTGTATTCTGGTATCTAATAACTGAGTACAAGGTTGCAACCTCGTGTGCTGGCATTTTTCTGCTTGTTCACCTGTTTGGGTTTCTCTTGCGGGGTTGCAGAGAGGGATTACAACCAATCTTCGGAGAACGAAGGGAGCGCCTGCAGTAGAGCGACCTATTAGTAACCATCACTAAATCCTTCAACTAGGGTTTGATAATCGTTATTCTATTTAGTAAGATGCAGAGCATGGAGCCGAAGATTGTATTGAGCTGGAGAAAATAGGCTCTGATTCGGTCTTCCAATTCCTCATCAGTTAATTTATCAGGTTGAAGTAGAGGTCTGTTGGCTAGATATTTTTCATAGTTTGACTGGGATGTGCATGTGGGAAGGGTGCCAGGAAGGACCTAAACCATGTCCAAGCGGGATACAAGTCCGGAATCAAACAGTATGCACAACAGATGAAAAATTAAAAACTCACGTTGCTGCCATGGTATGTCTAAAGACCTCGTTAACCTGCATTTCAGATCTCATCAGTTGATGTTGGCTACCGCTGTGAGGCTCAAAGAATTCTTTTGTGTTGACCAGAGATGCCTTGAACAGAGTTTCTGATTTGAGGTATTCCTCAATTGTCTCATTTTGTATGGTCTGTGGGTTGTGATGCGAAGGCAAGACTTAGGCGGCTTGCAAAACCTCGAACTGCAGTGTACCAGCGGTATGCACAAACCAGAGCTTTGAAAGAAGAAGAGCAGATGTCTGAGTGCTCTTTCAAGGTAAGCAGTCAAAGTTGGGCTCATACCTAAGAAGATATTAACTAAGTTTTACTTTGTTGGTGCAAACAAGGTAGAGCCGAACTGACTTGATCTAAATCAACGCATGTACAGCCCATGGTGGGAAGGAGACCAGGTGCTGGCTCACCACTATCTGTGCCCATCTTTGATCGCATCGGGGAGATGAAGCAGCGATTTTATCTTCGAAAACGAGTACGTGAACCTGCTAATTCGGTCGTCTGCATTTCTTCCTTATGTAGCTACGATTTCAGTGAAACAAATCCCTGCTGCAGATCGTTCTTGTTGCACGAGTAGATGTCTACATGTGTAAATGTAATCATATGATGTGTCAAACAATAGGCACGAAAAATGATCGAAAAGGAGGAATTAGAGCAATGTTCGTTCTGGCCAAATACCAACTCGAGCTCCGTAGGCCAGAACAAGGAGGCATATCAGCCAATTCAAGATCGACTTCAAGAGCTTTTGGTAATATGCACATCTCTGTCATACGACAACGTCCGTCCTAATTGTGGTGATGGGGGGTTCAGTTCTAAGATATATGCGCAATCCAACAACAGGTGGGTAGACTGGTATTTGTACGTATTCTTATTCATTGAGGGGAGTTCTTCAAATTTGCACACATGTTACAGAGGAAAAGGCACGAAAGAATAGCTCGAGCATGGGCCCAAGAAGCAAAAGAGAAAGGACTCACGTTCAAACCCGCTATCAATCAGAAATCCCTTCGTCTCTTTAAAAAGGTATATCCTCGTGATACACAGATTTTGAGTATTCTTCTCTTTCTTGTATTCATGTGGATCATCATCAGCTGGCACTGCGGACTTCTTGATATCTCGTGTATGATAAACAATATTGCAAGGTGAATCACAGAAAGACTTCTGAATTTTCTGACTTAGAATCTCAAGTGTATCCAGGCGCATCAATGGTGACTATATCTTGTGTGGTACACTTTTTTATGTGCTGTTTGCGAACGTCTTGGATTTTTGCTCAGTTCCTGATTTGTAGAGCACTCGAAAAATACTCCTTCAGTATCATTGTGATTGATAAGGTGCTTATCAAGCTTCCATCATAAATATTTTCCACTTAAGACTACGACTGAAAGATGTGCAGAAAGGTTTGGAAGCAATAGAAGTATCTGACCGCTTGACCAGCTGCACTTCGTCGCAGTCTGATAGACAGGGAGATTATCGGGTATGTTCTCAGTCTAAACTATGGAATTTCACAAGCGAGGTTGCAGTGGAAGGAACTGTGGTTGTAAGCCAGTTTTTTTTAGGAAATGAAAATAACCTCTAATCACGAAATTTTATGTATTTGTTATCTATGTTTCCTAATTCTAATCTCACAAATCTGATTGCCCTACAGGCTAGAATGTACAAGCCGAAGGATGAGTGCACGTTCACTCCAGAAATAAACCCCAACACCGATTATATCCTGGCCAGGTCTGAACATGACGGATGCAGCTTTTTGACACGCCAGCAACAATTTCTGCAAAAGCTGCAGGAAAGGAAGGTGGGTAACTTAGAATTTAGCAGCTTGCAAGTTTAATTATACTGAAGACGAGCACGTTCTGTCCTTATGAGCTGAAGGGCTGGTCAACCAGAACATGTGTCATTCAAACAAGTTGATGAAGATCAGGTATATGATACAGAGATTGAAGGAGATGGAAAACCCTGGCGGCTACACCTTCCGACCTGACATTGGGAATTCTTCTATAATTCTGCAATGTTCTACTCTTCTGGATGGCAACGAGGAAACTCTCTATGAGCGATTGGATAGGCTTTCTCACCGAGACAGTCGAAGACGGTTTCACATACGCCAAAGAATTTCAGTGAGTGCCTCACTTTGTGTTAACAGTGCAAAATTATTCCAGACTCGATCACCACGAAACGTAGTGCAAAAGTATGTTTTGAGATTTGGCATTGATGGATTGAGCACGTCAAAGAAGCACCTGGGTTGCTCGATTTTATTCAACATTGCGACGGTCACTGTTCAGTAGGTTATTATCACGTTAACAGTATTCTGTTCTCGTTGCAACTAAATGCAGGATAACTACTATTCGCAATTCAATTTCCAACCAAAGATTGACCAGGTGTCTCGCGTTATTTCTGCATCTACAGATCTTCAGGAACTTTATATGGTAAGCGTTCATATTTCTTGCTTGAGGACATGCTTTAGATATGTAAGTAAAATTTCAATTGATAGAGAGATGTGATTTTTTTGCAGAATGAGAAGGGTAGGCGCACCAAGTGTGCCCTCAAACAAGCAGCAGAGCAAGAATTCGTGCAAACATGCACGTTTCACCCAGAAGTGAGTTATTTTTTTCGATTTACAGGTGAAGTAGGCTGTTAAGGTTAAGCAGTATCAATTAGACATATGATTAGCAACATTGATTTGCTGGCACATGTTTAAGTACCCTCTGCCAGTGTGCGATTTTCTGTGAAGTGCTAATAATGGAATTCGGTGAGGCCAGGTTAATGTTCGTAAATCATCAAGCTCAATTGAAGGTGTTCTTAAAAACCGCAAGAATTTTCGCCAGGTAACATTATCCAGGCTGAACTCTGTACATTCGTGAATCACCATTGCTCCTTTCACGAGGACTAGGATGATGAACAAACTTTAGTAACCCGATGCTTTCTTTGTAGCACGTCCCAGTAACTTGTTCTTTAGCAAACAGAAAATTGATCCATTAGGAGAGCTAACTGTGACCCCCCCCCCCCCCCCCCCCCTGTAAATATAATCAGATCCTCCAGAGTTTGTAACAGATAGGTGGTTTGGGTAGCAGTCACTCAGAGGTGATATTTTTTAAACATACCTTCATTTATAAAATTTATTGAAGTTAAGAGCTTGGTTCACTACGACAGGAAAAGGCTAAGAACTTCGAGCAGCAACGGATGCAAAAGGAGATGCAGGAACTAGAGGAATGCACCTTTAAGCCAGATGTTCACCCCGTACCTCCCAAAGAGAAAGAGCCTGTTGTTATTAAAGGATTGGGACGTCATCTGGAGCTTCAGGATCTGGCCAAGCAAATGAGAAAGGAACAAGAAGAATGGGAGCGCAAAGTTTTCTTCACTCATGTAAACAATCAGTCACACGCCTTACAAAGTTCGAATTAATTTGCAGTGGAGTTCAAATTTTTATGTTTGAGATAAGCCAACTAATCAGTGTCCCACATTGATGACAGGTATATGAGCTCCCAAGACGACAATATACAATACCTCAACCATTCACCTTTCACAGTGGAAATACTACTCACAGGGTCGCAGCGCCTCAGAACGTCGTTAACAAGAATCAATCGACCGCAAGGCCTGCACCTTCCACCCAGTCAAGCCGTAATGAGAGTGACAACTCCACAAAGATCGACAGTTGCAGTGCCATGTCAATCTGCACTTCCTCGGTTGAGAAGAGGGAACTGGCGGAAATGGCCTAGAGGGCCTAACAAATGATGCCGTACTCGTATGCTTCACTATTCTGGCGGGTTGTAGTCACTAATTCCTAGAATTCACCGTATTATTGATTGGATCAATTCTCGACAGTCAGAACAAAACCGTAGCTGGTAGACAATGAGACTGGTAGCCAGTTCAAGTACCGCTGCGAGAATCTATGAAGATCGTGCAGAAAAAGTTTTCTGGAGTCCAGAGTAATGGTATGTTCTAGACTAGAAATCCTAAACTGTAGCTAAAGTCGACTCTTGGGAATCCTTCTGAGGCTACCCGACGCCATAGCTTTCGTCTGGAGTACATGCTTCTGCATCATTCTTGATGCAGTTTCGGTGAGAGATCAAATTCCACATTCCGAGATACCTTGTACTGTGGCAATTCTTTTCGACGGACGTACACCAGTTCAGCTTCGGGTGAGTGAAGCCTTCCCCCTTGGGTGTTGCATATGCGCAAGGAGTTTCTCCCCATCGCTGATCCGACCTTTCCACCACCGAAGCGTCCAGAATACCTGGATGCCGCCCTGATAAAGTACACTCTCTACCTGCAAGAAACTGATATTCTCGCCTCCTAATTTGATGGTGATTTTGACTGTGTGCTTCATTTCAATGTATTCATCTTGGAGTTACCCTCCAACGCTCCAGTGTTTCACTGTCATGTTCCAGAGTTATCAGCCGCCTTGGAAGCTTTCCTCGGTTGCCTCAGCGTTTACTATTAATGGTACCATGTAGTGACAAAGCTACTTCGCATCAGTACTTAGGGCATCCCCAATGCAACCGTAAACAAGCTGGGTAAACCCAAGTCTGACAATTTAGTAACCATCAGATCATGATCTGATGGTTACTAAATTGTCAGACTTGGGTTTACCCAGCTTGTTTACGGCTGCATTGGGGATGCCCTTACACGATCGTGGACCAGTTGGCCGTTACAGGAACCATAATCTTTAAATCCACAACGGCAACTCTTAGATATCTGTTTCGGAGGAAATCTCTGGCTACAAGAACCAAATTTGTTGAGATTAAAATTTTCACAATATGTGCGTCAATTTATCATGCAAGTTCTAGTTTAGTGGGAGGTTCTAGCCACTAAACTTAAAAGTCGAGAACTCCATTTCCATTCAAAGACAAGTCACCATAGCCAGTTAGCCTAGTCATGCTTACACCAATTGTGCTTAGACCAAATATATGAATAGACGAGTTACTGTTGGTAAGAGTAGTCAACGCAAAAAACGGAATCAGGTAGCTAACGGACAGAAACGGTTTTTGTATCCTCTAGCTGAAGATTCAGCAGCTTTAACACAAGAAGTGCCCCTAAGACGTCTTTTTACAATACCCACTTCCAACTCTGTTGTGATTCGTCATTGAGGTTCCGCAGCCATATGGCGGCGTTTCAGTCCACTGGTGTGTGCAGATTGAACAAACAAAGTTCACATGTAACATGAGTTAAAGCACTTGCACCAAAAACAGCAGGCACATGGCTGTGCTAAATTGGACGAGTAACCTTCCAGACACGGAGAAATTTAAATCTCGGAGTGAAAATTTTCTATGGTCCAATTCACCATCAACCTCGACATTTTTCAATGTGCTGCAGAACAGTTAAGATTCTCCAACTCCAGTAGTAAATAATAAAACCCCAGCTTCTTCCAGTGTGATAATCGTCTTTATCTTCACCAAATGTTGGGTTGCACTTGCATCTCTATAGGTCCAATGAACGATACCCGTTCATGGGTTGGATTAGTTTAGTAAAGTTTCGAAATAAGGTTTAGGCTTCAAAATCATGCATTCTGTTAAGGAGAGAAGCTCATGGAAAGTTTCCAGTCCTTCGAAGATGCTCAAGCACTCGCGTCAGCCCAAACTGAGAAACTGCAGCAAGCCCCCGGCGGAAGCCACCACCATAAATGGGAGAGGAGTCGGTGGCTATTTGGTGGAGGTAGAACTCTCCAAGTCGAATTTGAGCAGGACTAGAGACCCCTTTCCCACCTTGGGCTGCGTTGTTTTTCATTCTCTGCACCTCTGCTGTCAGCCATATGTGTGACATGACTTGACTTATGCCCTCCTCCACATCCGGTCGCATGTGAGGAAATCCTCCTAACACCATATTCACCATCCCCCCACCACAACATCCAAAAAAACACCATTATTTGATGAAATTCTAAAGCAGTACCTTCACTAAAATCGAACTAACCTGATGGTTCCACGGATACAAGTGAGTTGGGGGGATTTTTGAGAAGAAAAGGCCTCTCCAACTGTACATGCTTAGTAAACTTTGTGTCCTCATCTTAAATTTGGATTTCTTTTATTTTCTTCAAACATTCTTCTCCAAAAAGAATGAAATATTACTTAGATTATCTAAGAAATACTTAGGAAACACACATAAGAAATACTAACTATAGGAATACTATGTTTTGATTCAAGAAATATGAGATTAATAGATTTGAGATTTGTAAACACCGCACCTGCCAAACGTAGCCATGCGTGCATAAGCTCATGTGCTAAGATAGATCCCGTCAGCAACCTAAAAACCAGCACCAACCCTAATCAGGAAAATAAGAGCAACAAAAGCAACAAGTGCACTTTGTAACTCATAATCTTAAGATTCCAATAGAGCAATGTCCAGCAGCTTGCAAAAGGTTCTACAACAGGCACTGTGAAGGTGCCTAATCCTAGCAATGTGAGTTGAAGCATTCTTGTGCAAAAAACCTACCACTTATACGCAAAATGCAGCTCTTCTAAGCAAGACTTTGCTACCTCTTCACCAAAACTAGCTATTTGATTCAAACAAAGTTCTCTACCCAAGAATGCCTCTTGATTTTCTAGGGCAATGGAGATACTAGTGAGAAATGCGCAAAAGTACGAAGTAGATGAAGGAATTACCTAGGGAGGCCATAGAGGACAAGGATGGCTGTGACTTCACTGTGACGAACCAGCTTTTGTGGCTCAAATCGCATCGGAAAAGGTCCCATTGGTAATCTTGGTTTTCCTCCAAACACCTGCATGCAAAAATATCGTTTTCTTCATATACATATGAAATACCAACTAATAAGCCACATTTCCAACATTGCCACACATAAGTAGACTAGACTCTTGCAAGTGACAGCAATAGACCCACCGAAGGAATAGTTTGTTCTTCTGAGAGGCAAAGGCCTCGCGTCTCCGAAGTATGCATGCCCTGCCATAGAATATCATAACTCTGTAAATTGGTAGCCAGCAGGCACATCTCCTTCAATGGAATGTCCAGGTCTATGTATTATGGACGCTGGCAAATTAGGTGATACCACATGGCAACTTTTGGTAAAAACACTTATTTCATACCAAACCATCTACCAGAATAACCAAGGTCATTTGCCAAGCACTATATTTTTAATCTTGTAAACAACATCAATAGAAAGCCGAAACCGGTGGGGTGAAAGTGATTTCAAAAAAATGTCCTATGAGAAGTTGAGAACTGAACGGCGCTTCACACAATTTCTTAGGCCTCCACCTCTAAAAGTCCTAATTAATCCCATCTTTGATTTGGTTGTAAAAGAATAAAAGGAAATATTCAAAATAACTCTAGTACGTGGTTTCCGTTTTCGCCAAACCCAACATAGGGAGAAAATTCTCTCACTCTCTCACTCTCTCAATGCAGAAACATCCATACAGTGCTAAGTATCATGGACAGAGTGAACACTTGAGAAGGTAAGAAGCTAAAAGGTCTCAAATTTCAGCTTTCAACCAATCAGATTCTGAGAAGAAGAAGGTAGAATTGCTGAAAGGGGAGAGGCAGGCGTGCGTACATCTTTCTCGCCCTGGCGGGCCTCGTTGAGGGCGGAGCGAGCCACGAGGAGCATGGGCACTTCCTGGTCGATCATCATGCCCACGTGCTTGTAGAACTTGAGAATGTCGCGGTACAGCGGCTGGCATTCCTTCGTGTCCAACACCGTCGTCTCCAAGCACTCCAAGCACAGCTTGCGCCCGTCCTCCAACGTCGCATACTCCCCCCTCCCCGTCTGCACACACAGCCCCCTCCTCCTCAAACTTATCATTCAAAAAAAATCAAATAAAAAAGCAACTACTCTGATAGTAATTGAGAATTTTCTTTCTTTAGGTGAATCATTGCTCTTGTGACGTATTTTTATGTATTCTTGAGGGCTAATAACACACGAGGGTGACTAAGAGTTCAGCACACCTTCAAATTCAGAGCTTGATCGTAAGAATATGGGCTAAGCAGTTGAACATATTTTTTGGGAGGCATCATGGAATTGGAATTACCTCAATGCGGTCACAGCTACAGCACCGTGGAGTTCCATCCCTCTCGTGTCTGGGACAATACTTTTGGCTCCAAAATGGATGTGCTCGGTACTCGATCAATCCAGCTGCATTTCCAGGGATCTGCAAACCATCCAAAGTATTATTCAGCTCACAACCGGCGCTTAGTTTACTGCACCCTGCTTCTTTACCTTTCCAACATGTTGCAATAGGTAACTCAATACGGGTTTTGGTTACGTAAAACAACAGATTTTGAGCCGCACAAGCAAAGAAAGATTTGGTTTTTTCACAAGTAAGCTCCAGATATGAGTTGTGTACCATACTCTCAGCCAAGGCATCACAAGTCTGTATGTTATCGAGAGAATTTTTAAAAAGCAGGATAGAATAGGTTACTTACAAATTTCTGACAAACTTCGCACTTGGGATGAAATGAATCCCTGTAGCAATCACGGTGGTAGGCCTCACCTCCTTGCACTGAAAACTGTAGGCAAAAGAAACGTTATTCACAAATCAAGTACGTACATGTCCTCATTGGGCTATGGTAAAATACTGAGAGTGGAAATCCCTCATAAACGTGAGCTCAGAAGGGTCTCCTGCCACTTTCAACGTCACGTGGCACATCGTCATTGGAAAAGAGTGAGGGTCTAGAGTCTTAACCTCGTCCTCCAACGCGCTCTTAGCATAAGTATCACATAGTTTTGAAAGCTTGGGACAGTCATCATGGTCCTAATTTAGTCTGGGTTATGTCCAATAACCATCTCATAAGTTGCATTGTAGTTAGATTGGAGAGGAGAATTGTACCTCACGGTCTACAATTGGTTTGCTGCACATTTTGCAGGAGAAACAATTCGGGTGCCAATTTTTCCCCAAGCAAGTGAAGTAGCGGCCATAGCCAAGAGGCTGCTGACACCCGGCACAAGCCCCGAGCGCAGTGGGTCTCCTAAAACACCACGAGACAAACCATCCCAATCCTCCATCAAAAACACTTGTATCTTTCTGAAATATCGGAGGTTCATTAATTTCCCATTCTTCTCTGTAGTCAAAAATGCCAGAAGTGGAGCATGTTGCAAAGTATTCAGGTGCAGCGAGGATGAATGAATCATTAAGCAGAGATGCGCACCCTTGTACTGAAGGACGAAAGATTGGAGACATGTCCAACATGCGCCGTGGAGGACGGTGGAGGTCCAAGCTCTCCTGCATGGCTGCAGCGAGCTCCGCATCCTCGTCAACAAGGTAACTTGGCCGTCCTATCAATGTTTCAAATGGAAAGCTCAGGCTGCGGTTCAAGGTCTCATGTAACCATCTCATGGATGTCTCACGAATTACAGGCGGCAGGGTGTGGTTCAAGGAGAAGAAGAGCTTGTCTCATTAGCCTTTTCGTGTCACAATGCTCCGCATCTCAGCCACTGCGTAACGAAAACCTGAGCTAGGTCTAGATTCTGCATTAAGATAGGCTGCCGCTAGAAGTATTTATGATGGACTTATAAATTTTCCTTCTTGATTCCTTAAAAGGCATGAATTGCATGAAATTTTACCCCAAAGATACATATCCAACGCATAGTATTAGATACCATAGCAGCGCTGTTAGACAATTGACCAGGGAGAAACTACATGTCCTACTGGAATGACAGTACTTCGGAAGCTATGGAAGTTAGTAGTATCAACTACAGAGGGAGGCATTTTGTTTCTCAACTGAAAATGTCTGATCTGAAGATATTCAGCAAGCCACAGGGGAACCAGATTCGGTTCAAGATTCGCAGTACTTACTGTAATGATCTTCTTCCGCCAAAGCCAAAGCAATGGCTCGGTCAGTCTCTTCCATGATGGAGGGATCAAAGGGATGCGAAACTATTTGGTTGTTGTAAGTGGGCCAGTCATTGGTGTTGTAGAAAGGCCGGTCGTCAATGTCGTAGACAGGCATCTCGTGAGGGTATGAAGGTCGCTCGCGTGAGTACGAAGTCCCTTCCCCGCTCATTGGGTCCTGTGCCAAATTCAAAGCCCTCTTGGTCGTGATCAGCATCATCCAAATTGATACATGCCAATAGCATAATTATAAATTTACTGGCTTCGTCGTATGTTTCGACTCTGGTGCCATGCACATGCACATTTTACAAAGTTCCTGACTTTTTCAAACTGCTTAGATTCATCTTACTGACTTCGACCCAGATGCTGTGCACATACGCTACTGAGCAGGTGAGAACGCAATCAAATTTATTTTGGCTGGACAACTGCATATTTTTCGAGTGATTTGTATTAATTGCACATCAAAAGGAAAGGTTTGGCGGTCATCTCGGTTCGGAACCAACGCTAAGTATGCAGAAGACTGTAGGTAATACCTGGAAGAAGTTGGGAGCTTGCCAGCCGCTGTATGTTCGACGAGGGACATCCGCGTATGCAGGATACTCGTCGCCATCGTCGTACCGGTAACTAGACGAGCTCGGATATTCGAATATTCTGTCGAACCACGCCATTTCTGCTTTGGAGCTGCCAATGTCGCGAATCAGACGTGCTGCAGTACCACGAAATCTGTATAGAAGACGATTAGAATTATTCACGGTTAGAAATATTCAACGTCCGTTTTAGAAGCTCCAAGCGAAGACCGTCAAATTTTCAAACTATTGCACATTCAACATCCAGTTGAGAAATGCAGAGCGATTAAACCGAATTTGCTAGTACCCTCCGTGCCTGTAGAAATTATCCTTAAGCCTGTCTCAAAACAGACCCTACAATGAGAAGCCTGAATTAGAAAGAGACGCCTACCAATCAGAATTTGTGGAGTCCCTTCTCCAAATGGAATTTTTTTAACACAGATTTATACACTTTCAAACAGACATCTTAATCAAAAATCTTGGTGGCTGCTCGCAAAGGTCGAATCACTTCCATCGCAGCAGCCAAATGAATAATTGTCCTCAGACCAACCCAAGAGTACTACTCAAATCTCAAGCACCGCAAAAAGCAACTAATATAATTATGGTTTAGGTGATTACTCGCCGCTACGGTGGTAGTACTAACCAGGAAACGAATTCATGAACAACGGAAGGTGAAGCACTACTTGCGTTGACAGAGACAATGATTCTCGCTCGCCATTACTCGGTACGAGAAAGTGATCACGGACAGAGATAATTGATCGCTGCAGTGACAGCTTCCAAAAAGGGCCGCCCAAAGAAGCGGCGCACCAACATATACAGAAAAGAGACTAGGCTCTTGTACGAATCAAGCTACATGAAGCGGTCATTGATGGTCTACAGTAGACTTCACTGATATTCATGCAGTTGCTCCACCTCTCAATTACCGCTCTAATCGCCGTGCTAATCAACCCTGATATTACTTGCTAATCCACAGGATTTTAATGCTGATTACAGTCTGATTCCAGTGCTGATTCCAGTAAACCCCGGACCTATGCGTAGCCTAGTGCCTCGGGAATGCCATCCATGCTAGTGATAATTGTCAACTACAAAAGTGTACTGACGTCAGTAATTTTTTCCTCATATTATTAAGTTAAATGCCTGTTCTAGCACCAATTTCCGCGTTTAGATTCTAGAATCATCTTCTAGAAGCCCCAGGTATATATTTCAAATATTTTTAGTTGCAGAAAAAGGCCTGTGAACTTCTCTGGGGCCCAGCCAGCGTTGCGTCCATTTTTCAAGGTTTCTACCAATTTGAAATCTCTACAGGAGCTGCACCAGATGTGATGCACTGAAGCGCAAACGAACTCAAGTATTCGAGGAGCTGGGCTATCCTAGGTACAATTCCCAAGCATGGCCACAACAGGCCTCCTAGCCTGACACCACAAAATCTGGGAAGCTCTTAAGAAGGAGCAGGTACATGCTGATCTGGTCAAGTGCAAGGAAAATCCTCTTACTTGCGTGCGATCAGAGGTAATACATCCATCACCAGTGTTCAGAAACGTGGCTTATTCTACCAATACTGAATACTCCAATCACATGTATGGCTACAAAATGTCTAAACTATGTATTGACAGAACCGGTCCAACGCCTAGTTCCCAGGTAAGCCGCTTCCTTTCCCAAAATGTCGTTTCAGAATTTATCGAAACTTAAATCTAATGGCAGAAAACGGATATTTCAAGTGCATGAACACAATATAATTAGAAAACTGAATAAAACTTGAGAATTCTGGATATTTTCTGGGTTGGTGCGATTTCCTTCCAAAATAGTGATGTGAAGTTTAATAAGTTTTCTTATCAAGTTTGGAAGAGCTTTCAGCAAGTAGAGCTCTTATGATGATCATGATCGCCGAGCACTTAATTGATTCTGGTGTGTTGTGAGAAGTATTCCAAAGGATGAGCAAAGAAGGATGTGATGTGTGGGTGAATGTTGGCCATGGTGGCCTATTGTGATAGTCTTGCCCGACCGTCGAGACGGCGGGCGGGGCCGGAGGCCGTACTCGATATTCGAGGGATATGCCACGTGCCGCGATTTGATTGAGCACTGGAGCCTGACTTAGCAGCACCCTTGACTCGGTCCACGAGCATTCAAGTCATGCAGAAGTGCAGAACTGTAGGCAGAGTTCGGGAGAATTTTCATTTCTCATATGCAACCGGTTTTTCATGGGCATGCACCGGATATTTCACCGGAGATCTCCCCAGTTTATATTCTATTATACTATAAAGTTGTTTTAGAAAAGTCAAGCCGCTGCTCTATTCCGGTGGTTTCAAGTCTCAACCGGATTTTTTGTGATTTCAACCGGCTGACCGTACAAATATGCCGGTTCTCCCCGGACCCTGACTATAGGTCATCTGCCACATCTGGGTTAACCCCTGAGCGCCCCCAGGTAGAATCTCCAAAATGAGCCGACAGGGACCACCCCCAGATGAATGGCCCTACAGGACTGGAAATCGAAATGTAATAGGATTCACCGTTCAAATTTGAAAAGGGGTCAGGTCCCCACCCTTACTGAAATTTTTGGAAATTTTCAACTGTTGAATGCTGGGTTTATAATAGTCAAACATTTGTTGACTTTCTCTAGAAGGGCAATTTTTGGGGCAGACTACGGATTCAAATGTTTTTGGTAAGTAGAGGACATGGTCTCTTCTCTCTAAATTCTAGCAGAGCTCGCGATCTATAGTTAGAGTCCTGTCCACCAAAAATCAGAATATTCTGATATTGGGGAGGCACTTTTTCTAGGGGTGTAAATATGAATTGTTACACAAGAAATCTAGGAGGGCGATCGAGAGCAGGTACGTGGATGACCTCCATGGTGGAGCCCGCTCCGCCTATACATGGGCCAAAGACCTCCAAGTCACACCTTCCAGCAACTCCAATTGCCAACCACCGGCAGTCCCCGGTGTTCCGGTCATCATTATGTGGGTGTTTCTCCTTGAATATGCATTTTCACTGAACCACTTTGCTATCTTTGCCACCCAAGCTGATATACGGAATTCCAATAACCAATCAGCCCACTTTGACATGTCACCAAAGTACTCCCAATCAACCCTGTGGAATTTCCTAAACAATGCAATCCATATTTAGACAGTGGTTGCAAAAAACAGGATTTTGAGAGGCCACCTTATGGCCTGTGGGGCGCTCAGGGGCTAACTTACCATCGTTACTGGCTATCAAGCCACATTTTTTGATTGGGTACTTTTGTTTCCTTGTCATGTAGGCCCATTTTCCACTTGGGTCCAGGTGCTTGAGAAAATATGAAAAATAAACCTCTCAAGTCTCAACCCTTAACCCCTAAATGCCCAAGGCACTTTCTGAGCTTCTAGAAATTTTCTCTAAGTTGAACAAAGAGCCAAAATTTTGGTGTGTTGTATTAGTTTTTTTATATGTAACCGTACAAAATCAAAGTACATTTGTTAGAGATCACATAGGAAAAGAAAATGCACCAAAATCATTTATGGATTGAAAGATTATAATGTTTGATCAAGAGGGTGTTAAAACTATGAAAATTACTTGAAATCTTTCAACCTTCTTGTCAAATGTCAAATCTATAAGTCACATCAAAAATATAGGGTTAAAGGACATAACATGCTTAACCCCTAAAGGACCAACTGTTCCCTCGGGGGACAAATGGATTTTGGGCATGTACCTATAGCAAATCTATATTTTGTGATTTTTGGAAACTTTTATTTGAAGGTGGGCAATTCAAAGATCTACGTGGGCATTTGATTTTTTCTTCATTCCAAAATTTATTGAAGAAGTTATGCATGAATTTTTGAAAAAGGAGGAAAGCGGGCAGCCCAAAAAAAATTCAATTTGCATTTTTTTTAAATAAAAATCTAAAATTGGTTCTTTAGATTTTTATATACATGGAAATCTTTGAATCATTTGATTTTTATTGATGAGATGAAAGTTATGAGAAGTTTTAGTTTGCAGGTAGGTATGGGACTCCCAAACCTCCATTCTTTTTGCCCCTTGTAAACTTTGTTACCTTATTTTTTTGAGATCTTTGTGATTTTTTTTTTACTTTTTCTTTTCCAGGTTGTAGTAGACTAAGGTTTCTTGGATTTTCCTATTTGGATCAAATTCATTTAGATTTCTCAATTTTACATAAATCCTCCAACTTTGCCTAGTGTATATGCAAATTTTATGGCCTCATAGCATTGCAAAATTTTACAAAGTATGATTCACACCTCCAACTCATTTGAAAATTCTCCCACATTTACCTAACTCAGTCCTCTACATGGTAAAAATAAACCTCAACTTTGAGTAGAGCAATTATTTTGATATAGGATCCGTCAAAGGCTTCTAAAATTTTTGGGCAGCAGAGAAAAAAAACTTCTTCTTTCACTTCAGATGTCAAAATCTCACTCCTCTACTTCTAGAATGAGCTGAAATTTTTCCCACAAGTACCTCCCATAGTCTAGGGCAAGGTCTTACAATTGAACTTTCAAAAAAGCTTTTTTTCCTACTTTTATATTCATTCTTCCATAAGTGGCAATTTTTCAGTGATTTTCAAAGAAAAAAGGGCTTGGTCCTTTAGGGGTTAAATCCAATCAATTTTTAGATTTTTGAAATCTACTCTACAATTTTTTTAAATGAGTTTCTAGTGTAAATTTTTCTCCAAGGTCAAGTGTATTTGAGATTCATTTCCAAGAGCTCTCAACCCTAAAAAAATCAAGATTGCAATGGACACCCTTGCACAAAATCTTGAATAGAAAAATCTTAATCAATCATTTACAAAATTAGTTTTTTGATGCTAAAACTAGACTTCAAAAAGAACAGCTACAATTTTAAATCTACTAAAAATAGCAACTTAGTTAAGTTTTTTAGAAGTTCAAAGAATTGTCAACACCTTAATGTGGTGCCTTGCATTGGGCATTTAGGGGTTAAAAGCATGTAACACCATATTTGTTAAATTGGGAAATATGGAGGTACCATTTTGTACTCCACCTTAAACCCAAAAAATTACCCTAAACCAAATTTGAAGGTATCAAATTTAGTCTGAGCCACTAAGAATTTTTCCCTCAAAAATTCCTCTTCTAAGGTGAGAGCACATGTACCAAAAAAAACGTTGCTTGCTTGGTTTTAGGTGACCACCTACAATTTTTGAAAGTCCAAAAATGTACTCTTTTTCCCAATTTAACAAATATGACGTTCTATTGTCCCTACGGGGACAAAAATAATTTTTGGTAGGTTTTTTCTATTGGGCTTTTTGGCCAATTTTTAGGATTTGCTTTTTTTTAAATAGAGTTTTGCAAAGGTTATGTGGGGATATATTTTTTGGTTGATATTGGATTGATGGTTTAACCCTTGAAGGAACATTGTCCCATTGGGGGATAAATAGGATTTTGGGCAAGTACCTACGGCCTCAATTTTTGTTTAGATTTTTTGAAACTTTTTTGGAAGATAGAAAAACACATTAGCTTTGGGGGATATAATTTTTATTCCAATCTAAGCTTGGGAGCAAAAGTTATGCCCAAATAAGCACAAATTTGGGGAGTCTGGGTGGCAATTTTTTTACAAAAACTTTAAGTTTTTTTCTTAATTTCTTTTCCTCATAGTCATTATAGACTACATCTTTGTCTACATCTAAAGCTTGGATTCTTTCCATTTGGACTAGTTATGAGAAAGTTATGGACAATCTTGTTTTTCAGGCAGTTTAAGCATCTTTTTGAAAAAATAACTTATAAAGTTTATTTTTGAATGCAAGTTTAACATTTTTTTCAATTTTCTTTTTGGAAAGGGTGAAGTTTGCTTGCTAGAGCAATCTCACCTTTGAAATTATTGTGTTTCAATTCCATTACAAGGTTATTGACAATTCAAGTTTTTGTTCAATCTCATACATTCTTCTACCTAATTTTTTTTCTAAGAATGAAATATTGAAAATTAAGTTTTTTTTTTTAAATTTGTTTCCAAAGATTCTCAACTCAAATTTCCCCCATGAAAAATCAAACTTCCATACTCTATGGTGCAAAAAGATAAGTTAAAAAAGTTCAAAGTCAAATCATGCAAGGTGCAATGTGCAAAAAAGTTTGTTTTTTACATTTTAAACGCAAATATCTTGCAATCTGTGCGGTCAAAGGTTTGAATTTTTTGAGCATTCTTATATTACTCTAGTACAAGTTCCTACGGTTAGATATGCAAAAAGACCAATTTTCAAACTTTTTTACTTTTTGTCATAGAAATGACAACTTTGAGTGTCTTTTGACAAAATAAAGGCTACTCCCCTTAAGGGGTTTAAAGTTATTGATGTTTTGTGAATGTTTATTTTTTCAACAAGCAATTTGGGCATACCATTTTTTTGTTGACTTATCTCTTGGACAATCAATGAGGACATGACCCTTCATTGGAGTATATACAAAGCAATATTGTACTAGTTACATTTATTCAATAACTTTTGAAATGCAATAGCTATTGGAGATTTGACTTTTTTTTCAATTGGTTGTCAATAAAGATAACACCTTCTAAGGTTCCAATCCACCATTGGGATTCTTGTTTTCTAGAAACAATCATGAGAAATTTGTTTTGCAAAAAACTTTATAGAATTGTGCGTTCCAAGCACATATTTGCAATTTAAGCCCATACATGAATTTGGGGGGGTCAATGTGTAAAAAAATAAGGAGATAGGTGCAAACACCAAGTATTTTTTAGAGGGGTATTAGTCTTTTTTTTTCTTAAACACCCTATCATTATGTAATTTTCTACTTTGCGTTATTAAAGAAGGGGCTTGCATTACTTATAATTCTGAATTGATATGAATAAATGATATAGTAAATTAGATAAAACAAAAAATTCTACTACAATTTTTTTTAGACATTAAACTTCTTTCAAACTTTTTTTCCCCTACTAATGACTATATTCAAGTTTCAACTATATCTTAACAAAAAAGTGTACTCAATACTACTATTGTACCTTCCATAAAAATTGTTAATGGCTCTCTTATACTATGAAGGTATCATATTATTGAATGCTATATAAATTGAACCTTAGGTTTAGGTCATTTTTACATGATTAATATGAATGATATAGAGTTCAATTTTTGATATTAACTTTACTTTAACCTACATTGTTTGATTCAATGTATTGTACATGTCTTTACAATATGTAAAATAATATAAACTTCACTAAATTGTGGTGCACAACAAGAAATTGTCAAATATAATTTATATTATGCAAACTCTTTGATTGGCAAAAACATGCGGTACACATGTTTGCTTCAAGGTGTTGTACATGTCTTCATTGTATGCCAAATAACATGTAAGATATAAATTTTGAATAGCAGCCAAAAAATGGAGCCAGTGGAAAAAATAGAGTGAGCAATTCCCAAATCCCAAGTTGGACCTTGAACCTTGAACAACAAACAACTAACAGAGGGCTTGGAGCAGGAACTGCCAATTTCCAAAATTAAATGGCAACCACCTAAAGCCATCCAAAGTCTATTGTAGAAAATAGTAAAATTTATAAAATTATTGAACATTCTAAATATGCCACTCACAAGGCAGCAAGATTTACAACTTTTAGCCAAAAAAAAGAATAAAAAGGGGGTATCCTAGGTCTAATTTTTTTCTAATTGGACCTATTTTTTTATACCCTATAGTAGTTTGAAGACATCTCATGATATTTTTGTACCCTATAGTATAAAAAACCAAATTATAATTTATTTCTCAAATGTTTTTTAGGCACCCTATCATTTGTTCGCACATAGTTTCTACTGCTACCTCTCACTGCAGCCTCCAAGTATAGGAAATGGTCCAAATCTTTGTTGGTCATGAGAACTTGTAAAAAAATGTGTTACTTGATCTACAACATGTTCAAAAAATTTCTTTTGCATCCATAATGCAAAAAATGTTCACCATATGTGGTCAAAGGGGCCTGAAAATTTCAAGCAAAGGTATAGCTAGGTTTGTAGACTACCTATATATATATATATATATATATATATATATATATATATATATATATATATATATATATATCCTTATAAAAAAATGCCCACTTTCCATAGTGTATTTTGTGTTTGTTCGTGTGTCCGGTTTGATAATTAGTGATTGGCCAAGGGCCAAGGGGCAAAGTGAAAGGACAATGACATGTGTGTTGAGTGTGAAAGGCCATCTTTTGGTGGAACCCATTGGATCTTTTTCCAACTTGGATTTGAAATTCAGCTACAAAGGGGTGGGGAGGGAGAGATGAAGGGGTAAATTGATTTGAATTTAAGAAATGGATTGAACCACATTGGAGACTTTATTGATTTTGAAATTGAAATTCAATAACTTAAATCTCAAATTTGAAATTGGAAGAGGTATAGATTGACATGAAATGACATATTCAATTCATGAGCCCCAGTGGATAATTCTTAGTTTGAACTTCAAATTCTAATTTTAAAAACAAGGACATAAATTTTATTTCACTAAAAGTTTCAAGTTGAATTTCTACAAAAAATGCTAAATGGGGTTGCCAACTCATCTATGTATGCTAAATGGAAACATCACATTTACCTCTGCTATGCTAAATGGAGCAACCTCATTCTTTTATAAATTTTCATCTTTTTTGTTTTTCAAAATCCCCAACTTGAATCCCACACCACCATGATAGACGAGTCTTGAGAGCATTTTGCGGTAGCGAAATGGAATGAGGACTCGTCTAACATTTATAAAAAAATGCCCCCTCTTACCTATCTGTTGGGTAATTACAACCAGTCAACTTGTAACATAACTAAAAAACAAAAAACGTTTGGTATATTGTGACCAATGTTTTACCTCATATTTGGAAGGTGAAAAGACATTTTCCATGAATCTATTAGTTAACTCTTACTTTGTATTTTAAATTAAATACAAAGGAGTGGGGAGGGAGACAAAAACAGAATTGAAATGAACTCCTTTGAATATTTTTTAAATTTAAATCTGAAATTTTAAACTAGAAGAGGTATAGATTGACATGAAAAGACATATACATTGAGTCCCCACTTAAAATCTCACCACTATTTGTTTATTTTGGTAAATGGGTTTACAAGACTCGTGTGTATATATATATATATATATATATATATATATATATATATATATATATATATCCTTATAAAAAAATGTCCACTCTCCATAGTGTATTTTGTGTTTGTGTGTTTGTTTGTCCGTTGGTTTGATAATTAGTGATTGGTAGAGGGCCAAGAGGCAAGGTGAAAGGACAAATGCATGGGTGTTGGGTGTGGAAGGGCATCTTTTGGTGGAACCCATTGGACCTTTTTCCAACTTTGATTTGAAATTCAACTACAAAGGGGTGGGGAGGGAGAGGTGAAGAGGCAAATTGATTGGAATTTAAGAAATGAATTGAACCACATTGAAGATTTTATTAATTTTGAAATTGAAATTCAATATTCTTCAAGGGGTGGGGAGCCTTTTTCTATTTCAATTTTATTTATTCAACTTTAAAAACGCCTCATTGGATATTTTTAATTTAAACATTAAAAAAAAACTGAACCTCTTTGTGTTTTTTTTTATGAATGACATATATTTCTTTTTACTAAATTAAACTCAAATAATCTTCATAATTTGCTCAATTTATTAGAAAATTTTCATTCCAATTATTTTAATTCAACTATTTAAATTGGTTCAATACCAATCTTTTTTTCAAAACAAATTTTCTACTAAATATTTCAAGTCGAATTTCTACAAAAAAATGCTAAATGGGGTTATCTATGCTAAATGGAAACATTGCATTTACCTTTGATATGCTAAATAGGGCAACCCCCTTCTTTAGTAAATCTTCCTCTTTTTTGTTTTTTCAAAATACCCCAACTTGAATCCCACACCACCATGATAGATGAGTCTTGAGACCATTTTGCGGTAGCAAAATGGTATCATGACTTGTCTATCCTTATAAAATATTGCCCACTTTTCCTTTGTATTTTTTGTTTGTTGGTGTGTGTGTTTGTGTGTTGGTTTGATAATTTGTGATTGGCCAAGGGCCAAGGGGCAAAGTGAAAGGACAATGGCATGGGTGTTGGGTGTGAAAGGGCATCCTTTGTGGAAACCCATTGAACCTTTTTCCAACTTGGAATTGAAATTCAACTACAAAGGGGTGGGGAGGGAGAGATGAAGAGGCAAATCAATTTGAAAGTCAAATTCAAACAATAAGGAGGTAAATGAAAGGGCATCTTGTAATTGCTTAAATCTAATTGTGCCTCATTGGATATTTTTTAATTTAATTTTAGAAAATATTGAATTTCTTTGTACTCTTTTTATGAATGGCATGTATTTCTTTTTACTAAATGAACTTCAAACAAACATTGTAATTTGCTCAAATTATTAGAAAATCTATATTAGAATTATTTAATTTTAGTTTTTTAAACTGATTTAATACCAATCTTTTCTTTCAAATGAAATTTCTACTAAAAATTTCAAGTTGAATTTCTCCAAAAAAATGCTAAATGGGGTTGCAAACTCATGTACTTATGCTAAATGGAAACATCACATTTACCTTTGCTATGCTAAATAGGGCTACCTCCTTTTTAATAATAATTTTTTGATTTTCTTTTCAAAAACTCCCAACTTGAATCCCATACCACCATGATAGACGAATCTTGAGACCATTTTGTAGTAGCAAATGGGATCATGACTCGTGTATATATATATATATATATGTATATATGATCAAATGTCTAAAAAACGGTTGTTTTGATTGTTTTTTGAGAAAAAAAAATGGCCTCGGACGTTTAGGGATGTACATGACTTGCACTCAGATGTTTGGCCGTTCAAATTTCTGACCTTCTCTTCTGATGTAAAAACCCCGTACTCAATTTCAGAAATTGATAAAAAAAAATTGGTTCAATAAGAGGCAAGAATTGAGACATGCTTGAACTTCAAAACTGCCTCAACAACTAACATAAAAAGACAGCGAACAAGGTTTATTTTGCCATACCTTGTAGGATTCTTGCCGTATGTCTGTACTCTGTAAAGAGAACAATGTGGAACTGGTCAAGTTAAAATGCCAGATGATGGGGCTCACCAAAAGTCTGGTGCATGACCCATATGATGTCTGCCTGAATAAATATCAAAAGACCATAATTATGAAAGTGCGTGGAACCATGTTGTATAACTCTAAAGTGGTACAAACAAACATTTCTTTATTCGTTCCAATCACTAGATCATCAGATTTTCTTCCCTTTATCCTATCCAAATCAAGCAATACATAGAACCTCATATTGTAAGAAAATCTCAAGTTATAAAAAGCTTTCAGGATGAATTTATTTCCTATTTCAACGTTTCACTTTCAATAGGCCATTACCTTCATACCCATTTGGCCAATGTCCAACCTTTAAAAGAAATCCATATTCATTTGGTCTTCAAAAGATTTTTGGCTTCATGCACTTATCATTGCAGAGTTATTTATGATCATTTTCACCGTCGTCAAGGAAATTTTGTCATGCGTTAAATATATGGTTTGAAACTTAATAAAAATAGGGAGAATTTCATGGATACTCCTGAAGTTTGAAATATTTACATAGATATCCATGCTTTTTCAGAAATTATACAAATATCCTTGGACCTTAATTTTTAAACATTTACTTGTTGTGCTTGTACTTTCTTCATGATCAATGTTGAAGAAGGGAATGTAGTGAAATAAAATAGAAGTAACATGCGCACAAAGGAAGAAGGAAAGTGACATGCACAAAAAAACAAACGTTTGAAAATTTTGGTCCAAAGGTATTTGTGTAATTTATGAAAAAGCACTGTTATCTATGTAAATATTGCAAACTTCAGGGGCATCCTTGAAATTTTCCCATTTAAAACAGATTCATTATCATATGATGGTCCATTGCCTTCAAAATGAATTAAACTTAGCGAGTAATTGTACAAAGTTTTCTTGTAATGCAACAAATGCTTGTGATGATCCCATTAGACTAAAGAATAAACATTTTAGGTACCATACAACTTCCTGTTTTCATCTCAACACTATGTATTACTACCTCTAAATTTACAAATGTATGGTAAAATAGAAATAACTAACAGTTAGAAGTAAAGTTAATCAAAATTTTGTTGCAAAACAATGTTGGTATATACCTTAGAATTTAAGCTACAATAAATGTATTGGAAACAGATTTTTCCGTGCAATTCTTTTTTGCATTATTTACTAATTTCATACAATTAAATTTTAGATAATTTGAAAAAAACAATATTTAGATGCATATTTTTCTAAGATTCTTAAAATGGTGCCTTTTCTTAAAGAATCGATTTATTAATTTTGATTATATATAAAATAATAGAAGGCTTGTAGGAAATCAAGAATTTGCCTCTAATTTTTTTTGAAACCAATAAATTAAACTCATTTGTAAGCTAGCAAAGATTGGAAGCATCTTTCCAAACTTTGTGCACATGCCGACTAAAATTTTGGGAATTTTTTTTGCTAACAAAGTAATAGAGTTAAACCTTAATCTTCAATAAATGATAGCACTAAATAGTAGCTAATATAGAAAAACATCCCTTAGACATGAAAAGTGCACAAATTCAAAAGCATTGCAAATTACAACTACAAGTGAAATTATTGACGTTTCAGTAAACAAAGTTTTCTAAATGCTTGTATTTTCTTGTCATTTTATAAAATAATTTATTGGGTCACTCATCCCAAATTCTATCTCTAATATCAAATTTAATGAATTAATGAACATTGAAACTACGCAACTTCAAATTGAATATTAAACTTGGAATCTTTCTGATTAAACTGATGGTTTTTAAATTTTTAAATGTTTATTCTACAATTTTTCTCTTTGACACAATAAAAAAGGGCAAGGATATGACTATTAATCCCTAAAGGCCCAAGCAACTTTTTTTTGCCAACACAACAATTTTGGGTAGCTCACTACAAATGGATTTTTCATCTTTTTTCTTTGAAATTTTCACACATGATATGCCCAAGGAGTAGCTTTAAGGTCTAACAAATTTCATAACTTTTGACTACATGGTTCAAAAGTTATTGCATGATATGTAGTTTTTTTGAACTCCGAGCAGCATGGCCAGCTTAAAAACTTCTTGAAATTTTATATTATTATTATTATTATTATTATTATTATTTTGAATTGATTTTTTACACTTATATATACATGATAAGCTTTGAATCATTTGATTCCAATTAATGAGATGAAAGTTATGAGAAGTTTTAGTTTGCAAGCAAGTAGGGAGTCTCTCAAAAGTATACCTACTAGTAAACTAAAACTTCTCATAACATCATTTTATTAATCAAAATTGAATGATTCAAAGCTTCTCATATACATATAAAAGATTAAAGAACCAATTTCAAAAAATAACAACAATAATAATATAAAATTTAAAGAAGTTTTTGGAGCTGCCCAGGTTGCCCAGAGTTCAACAAAAAACTACATATCATGCAATAACTTTTGAACCATGTAGTTAAAAATTATGAAATTTGTTGGACCCTAAAGCTACTCCTTGGACACATTTTTGTAAAATTTCTAAAGAAAAATAAAATAAAAAATCCATTTGTAGTGACCTGCCTAAAATCCAATATGCCCCTAGTAGGGACAATGTACTTTTAGGAGTTAAGGCTCATTTAAGTTATGAAATTTAGGAAAGGGATTAAGGAGAAACCTAAGATATATTTAAAAATGATTGGATTTGAAAATTATCCTAAACACAAAATAAGTTTGTCTAAGTTTAGACATAGTAATGAATTTTTGAGTGTCCACATGACTTACTTTAAAGTTTCAACCAATTCAACAAATAGTGTCTCCAACACATACTTGTCATAAGCTTACACATAAGACAAACCATGGTATGAAGCTCATGTTCTCGTGGTCATATTTTAGATGCATATCAATTCAACACTAGTCTCATCCAATCTAATAATGATAATGTTATTTTTGCATAAAAAGCGTTTTTGGACTTGCTATGCACCTTTTATAGGTCTAGAATAATTCACGCATTTCCATAATTATTACCATGTAGAATAGTTTTGTTCAATAATATTCTATCAACATATTACCAAACTGTTTCTTCACTTGAAAGCTTCTAAATCACTGGTTGCAAATAGTTTGTGTTTTACAATTAATTGATAATATGACTTTAAAAAAATCTTGTATTAATTAAAGTACAAAGCTAAAATGGTTTTTAAATTTTTTAAATCTGACACAAATCATGGTACTAAAATTTGGGCATAAGAAGGTGCTAAAATGACATTCTTTTAAGCTCCAAATTTATTTGAGGTGTGAATGGAAGGGTTTGATGTTTGTGCAATGGCTTGCATAGTACCAAAACACATGCCCAGTTGAATTTGATTGGGGTAGCAAGATAAAACATAATTGGTTATCTTAACACCAAAGTAATTTTGGAAGTTGCTTAAATGTATGAATAAGCGTTTCTAATTTTTTTTAACTACTAAAAGCAAAGAGACATATTGATAGATTGTATTCTTGAAAGCACACTCCAAAATACATGAGGAACACAAATTGGCTAACATGTAATTTAATTTTACTAATTGGTGTATAATTACATATTATTTTTTCAAAAGAAACTCTACTGCATTTAAATGCTTACCAAGTAAACTTTATTATTAAATAAATAAAAACTATATCGCCATTTTACAATGTTAATTGCAATTGAAGTTTTGAATCTTCGATTCGCTTGTTTGGAGTGAGTGTGTGGTTACGTGTTAAAAAAAATTCATATAAATTCAAAATTATGCATGTTATAGTTCAATAACTCTTTCGTTGACTATTGAAGATGAAGTATCCTTGTATATTTTTTGATATTTGTGTGGGACAAGGGAAGTATTTTGCTATGAAGACCTAATAAGGTCATTTTGAGGCAACTTAACCCTTAAAGGACAGATGGATTACCGTGGCTTGCCCTGCATGTAGCATTCTACAGTGTTTTACACATGGGCACCAATAGTATTGCTTCAAAAAGTTGGATAAGTCAACAGTGCATGGTGCCCTCATGAAAATTGCAAAAAGGGCAGCTTGGGAGCTAACACCATGTTTCTGAATCTTATCACTATTTGGGTTACAAAAAAAAAAACATCTCAAGAGGTAATTTTTTGTCTTCCATGATGGACCATGTGTTTATGGTCACTTCTAAAAAAAATCAGATGAAAAACAACTTTTTTTATAATCACAGAATCTTTCTTTAGAGCTGGAGGACGTTTTTTGTCCTCCTTGATGTTCAGGGGTTAATGGCAATAAGCTAAGCATTCATATTCCATAGTGCAAGGCAATGGTCTCTTTGCAAGTTGTAAGAATTCAACAGTCATAAAAAAAAGAAGCTTTAGTTCTTTCTCTCTTGCTTAACCCATTAACCCCTCAACGCCCGTGGGGCGTGAATCGTGCCCCATTTCAGTGTTTTTTTGAAAGCTAGGGCGTTGAGGGGTTAAGGACTGGTTGACTAGTTCCTGGTCAATTTTGACTCTTTTCAGTTTGTAGAGAGAGCATGTCAAGGAATTTGATGGCGTGGCAAAGGGGACGTGTCTGGGAATTGGAAAGTGAAGAGTTTAGGACAATAACCATGTCAGTCTAAGGTGGCATGTGGCTAGAGGGTTGAAAAAACTAAAAGAGTACCGGCTGAAAATACACCAATAAATGCAAAAAGATGTCCATAACAACTAAAGAGTGAGCATAATTCATGATGCATAACACTAAATGCTGCAAGATACTTCCATCTATATGATCAAATCTGTGATAGACATCTATATTCAATAACCCTAAAATGTCCCCCAAATAGAAATACAAAGGATTGCCCACCCCAGTATCGACCACGGTCGTTAGAGGATTAAATGTTTACAATGTTGACATTTTTTTGTGTACTTGAACCACTATTATAATTCATATTATATTCTAGACCTAGGATTCAATTTTTAAGGGCCCTTACCTTGCCCTCTAACTCACAGCTTGATACCCAAGTTTTTTGTTTGTAGCTATATTGTGAATTTACAAGATGTTTTTCAATTTTTATGGAGTGAAACTGCCAAGATCATCCAACAAATGTTCGGAGAGTGATAACATAGTTGCATTTGCATAAATGTGTATACTTTTGGATGAATAAACAATATTCTATGCATGATTTACATATTTATAGATGTAAATAAGTTCAATATGGCGGTTGTTATCACAAGTCACACCATAGAAAGTTTAATGTAAAATCCCTGCTCGCACCTGAACCATTGTTTTTTTTATTGGTTAAAAATAGCCAAAATTCACCTTAAAAATTTATGCTTTGTTATCACTATAGAAAAAAAACTTGAAAAAGAGTCTCTCTAGCCAATGTTTGCTTCTAATTGAAAACCATATGGCCAAGCCGTGATTAAGGTCAAACCGTGATTAAGGACCATATATGAATTCCCTTATTGGTTGATTGACATTGCCAATCCAATCTCCAACCAAAATAATATGGGTGTCATGTTTATCACATATTTCATCTTTCACACTTTGCTTGTAGTACTTTTTCAGAAGTTGTTCACATATTTCATCTTTCACACTATATTTGTAGTACTTTTTCAAAAGTTGTGGCCAATACACTTCAATTGCACCTTTTTACGTGTGTAATAAAAAACCATTGGTAGCCAATATTCTATCTTCTTTTATTCTTGAATGAAACATGCTTCTTGAAGTGTTTTTCCAAAATAGCCACCTATGTGAATTACCATCATAAATCATTGCCGGTACTTTGATAAGTTGATATCCTTAAAAAGAACCCCGGCCTGAACTAATATTATTGTGGTGCAAAGGCCCAGTTTAGATTAGCAACAAGATGAAACACTAAAAGTGGCACCTTGTGGTCTTTTATCCTCTAGAGCACTTTCACGTCATCCAAGAGTGTTGTAGAAGAAAGTTGCTACAAAGTAAGAGTGTTCCTCTATTGGATAAGTTTGGAATGATCCTCATAGCAAGCCCCAAAACTTCACTATCTTGTCTGTTAACATGTTTATATTAGTTGATGATATGGCAAGTTGAAGTACCAAACAAACCCTAAGTGTGAAACCTTTTGATAACCAATGACGTTTGAAATAATTTTGTACAGTCGCTAGTCTGAACCGGGCCTAAGCGTCCCAACATGGATGATGAAGAACAGATTTTGGATGAATGTAGTTCGTTTGAAATATCGTTTACAACAGGCTTATCCAGAACAGAAGACTCTGCCTCGCCGTGAGGTTCACACTAGGGTTTAAGGAATTCTGATACGCAGCTCGCGTCGTACACAATTGTTCTCAGATTTTCCAGGTTCTGTGCCCTTGAGGCGTTATTGTATTCAAAATTCGAGAAATAATGTCGTAAATCCATCAACTTTGGTGAATTTTCCGCAACAGGAAGCCTCCATTTGTGGAATCGAAGCACGTCGCGTGGAGTAGTTTTGTGTTTTGATTTTTCTACAATGGCTCTAGCTCCCCATTGTTTTGGCCATGGGAGCTGTAAGTCTGTATTTCCTTCACAAGTCGTGGTCTCCACGCGGACAACGAGAATCGTGGTTAGTTGCAGTAGTGGCACTTTGCACAACGAGGAGAAGTCGCAAGAGGACTCTCGCAAGATTGGAAATGGTAGCGAGGCGACTAGTAGCGAGCAGCGCAAGACACTCGGGGAGCAATTGCGTTTGCTCAACTTGGAAAGTTTGAGCAAGCGCGTGCTGGGAAAGAGGGGGGCATCCAACAGGTTGGAATATTTCGAGATACCTGTGAAGAATAGTAGTCAGAGCTCGAGACTACAATACAAGGGCGGCACTCGTCGACCTTCATCGAATTCTGGCGTTGTTGGACAAGTTCTTGACATGTGAGGTTTCTCGGTTTTTGGTGATGCTTGCGTGTTGCATTTTTTCTGACGAGTTCTACGAATGAGTGTATCGTTTACTAGATAGATCCAACAGTGTAATATTCAGCTGATTTGCAGCTCAAATTCATGCAGATGAACAAGAGGATGGTTCCAATTCGTTTGCTTTGTATTTGCCATTTGTTCAGGACGTGTTAGTTGACTTTAGGGTTTCATGGTAGTTTTTCACGATTTGAATATTTGAATGCAGACTGAAGTCTGCAAACGAGAGTGAGGAAGGAATGGCCTTGGCACTGAAAGATTTCAATGGCGCAATTAGCCCTTTCGACGTAGTCACCATCCTCAATAACTTGAACAGTTGGAGACATGCGCTATCGATGTTCAAGTGGTTGCAGGCCGAACAAAGCTCAAATCTCAATATCTACACTTACAATGTGATGCTGAAGGTGCTACGTCGCGGGCGTCAATGGGATCTCTCTGAACGAATTGCTCTAGATATGATTCATGCTGGAATTCTCCCTGACAATATCACCTACAGTACGCTGATCAGCTGTGCTAACCGCTGCAATCGTCAGGTTCATCAAGTAACCCTAATCTACTGTTTGTAGGTTTTTGTGTCACCATGCCGTTGATCTCTGCAATTGTAGGACTGACAAGAATGTTTTTGGAACTGTATGAAAGCCCTCAAAAAGGGGTTGCATACATTGATGGTTTCAAAAGATTTGAAAGATTTGGACTTATAGGCTGGGCCGTCCTAGTTCTAGGAACAGTAGTGACCATATTAGTTTCTTGTTGAATTGTGAAAGATATTATAGCTTCAAATATAGTAGTCTAACTGGCCGTTTAGATTTTCTGCTAGAAAATAATTTATTTAGTGAATGTGGTCGTTGATTGTGTGCTCATACAACTGTTCTTGATGTTTTCTGCCAGGCTGGAGCATTGTTATGGTTTGACAGAATGGACGAGGCAGGGTGCGTTCCGGATGCTGTCACTTACAGCACCATGTTAGACGTATATGGAAAGATGGGCAAGTATGATGAAGCAGTTGCACTGTACAATAATTTAAGAAAATCTGGCTGGAAACCGGACAAAGTCACATACGGTACGATGGTTAGGCTGTTTGGAAAAGCAGGGTACATGAAAGCGGCAGTTTCGACGTTCCAGGAAATGAAGGACTCCGGCGTCCAACCCGATTCGGTTATTTACAACATCTTAATTTCCTGCCTTGGTCGTGCGGGTAGGATGGGCCATGCATTGAGGATTTTTGAAGAAATGGAGCAAGAAGGAGTAAAGCCGAACGCTGTGACATTAAGCACGGTGATGGAAATGTATAACAAATCTGGCAATGTCGTGGAAGGTTTGGATCTTTTCTATCGTTTGAGGCAAGGAGTATCTTGCGACGTCATTTTGTATAATACGGTGATTAAAATGTGCGGCGATGCTGGACTGGTATCACAAGCGGATCAGTATTTGAGAGAGATGGTAGAGACTGGGTGCCAGCCGAATGACTGGACTTACAGGAACATGATAAGTTTATATGCGAAACAGGGTATGGCAATGGAGGCACAACGAACGTTTTCCAGTTTGATTGAAGCCGGATATCAAGCTGATGTCATGGCCTACACCTGCCTTTTACAAGCATATGGGAACGCCAAAGACTACAGGAAGGTCGAGGATATTCTTAATGAAATGGCGCTGGTAGACTGTGCTCCTGACGAACGGCTATGTTGCGTAGTCCTGAATCTGTTGAACTCATGCGACAGAAGCGAAGACATGGAGCTTATCCGCAGCTGCTTGAGAAAGTGCAATGTGATGCTGGATACCATTGTGGGACAGATCTTTGAATCTAAGATTGTGCTGAGAGATTTCCGAAGAGACTTTGAGTCACTGTTGAACGATATCGCGGAGGAGTCTTACAAACCAATTTGCAACTGCTTAATGCAGTTGGCTTGGCATAAGGGAGACCGCAACCACGCTTTTCTCCTCCTTTCAATGCTTCACTCGTTCGGTGTGTACTCAGACATGCAAAGCAAGTCACCAACTATGTGGTCGCTTAATCTGCGCTCTCTCTCTACTGGCGCTGCGCATTGTGCCCTTCTAAGCTGGTTGTCATCTCTTCGACTTGCGATCAAAGAGGAGCAGGAGCTTCCCAGCCGAATCATCATTGAAACTGGAGTTGGCAGGCAAGTGAACGGAGATGAACTTAGGCTTATTGTTGTGATTTCTTCGATTCTGAATGGCATGTCTTCTCCCTTTGAAGAATGTGTCGAAAGACAGGACTGGTTGGAATCCTCGGGTGAGAAAGTACGGCACTGGCTACAGACCGTCACTCTGGATGTACCCACAGCCAAACAGTTGATTGAGCGTTGCTGAGCGGGCACTTATCTCCTGTGGCAGCCTTGTTAGAAACTAGACTAGTATGACTATACACGAATTGAAGGCATGAACATTGTATAATTAGAAAGCTGAGCATTTCTCCTCTCAGAGACCCCATAGAAAATAGTGATGCATTCTAACAGGTGATCCCCTATTCGTTGACTGAGAAATTCAGTTCGAGTACAAAAAAGCTTAACTGTACTTCTCTCGGGACCGGTTCTGCTTTTCAGTTATCTCTTAGAACCGGTAACAGCGGCACAAGTATCAGAGGTGAATTATATCTTTGATTCATAGGGGCGCCTCATTAATTTTTGCAGAGAAATTATTAATCTTGTGGCATATTTTCAAGGACGAGAATTTTGGTGTTTAGGTCCAACTTCCAGATTGTGTGCAATGAATGTCATATAATAGTAGATTTCAAAATAGCCATTTTCCATCATGTCAGACAGAGCTTCCCGTGTGAGGCTCTTACCATCTTGTGGTGGGTAACTGTTTTCAATATTGAAAATTTATTTTCGTGCTTTGTGATTGGAAGCCTATCTTCATGTTTCTGCATGTTCTAGTACTGTACAAATCACGAGAAAGGATTTTCCAAGAATCCAACACTTTTACTACCTTGCCTATTCCAAAATTAGAACCAGTAAACGCTGAACAAATTATCTCCTGTCTTACTTGAAACCCACTAAAGTACTCTCTAAATGGTGATGTGAGTTCAGCTAGAGCCTCTCACAAACCATTCTTGGCTGTCTTATATTTCTTTAGTGCGTAGAGAACCTGTCCATTTTGTAAGAGAGCTGTTGCATTGAGGTTTTCTGCTTGTGTCGCTCCATCCACATCTCCTGTTTCCTCTGCAAATGCTTCGCCGATTAACCAGGCCTTGTGCAACCTGAAAATATATTGTATGCGCATTCAACACATCTCTCAGAATAGTTTAGAGATCCTGTTGATTGTTAGGTTACCTCCTGGCCAAACGACAAGTAAATGCCGGCCTGCAACGAAACCAACTAAATTCGCAATGCGTATTGTAAGGGTAGAAGGGTTCGCCACCGTGGATACTACACGAATATTTGGAACGTCTGACGAGCTAAGCCACGGGACAGGAAAATTAATATTTGAAGAAGCTGGGACATCCATTTTCAAGCCATTGTTTGGGGCTTGGGGAAGCTGGCTGGAGGTTTTGGAAGGAAGGCACCCAGAGTCTTGAGGAATCCGTTCGAGAATGTTTTCCATCTCTGTCTCACTTCGTTCGCTGTGAATTTGTGTTTCTAGAAATGTCATTTCCGGGTGAGGCTTTCTACACGTGTTCGAGGTCATGGATAGGGGTTTAGAGAGTTCATGGTAATTCTGCGAGACTGTTAGGCTGCGTTTAAAAAGCTGGTAAATTTTCACCAAAATCTTGTCTTGAATTGTTACTGGCTACCGTAATACTAGAAAAATCAGGTGAAAAAATGGATGAAATTGTTAGACCTGTACCCAAGCTAACACCAGTTTCACCAGAATTTGGATGAATAGTACTAATAATAATAAAAATTTGAATGAATGTGCACATTTCATTGATTCTAGAGTTCTTTTTTCTGGCCAATTTTGCCTAAATCTTACCTAGAAATGACACTAGCAACCATTACACTTGAAAATCTGGATGAAATCGCCACCACCCTCCATACGCAAACACATGTTTCACCAAATTCTGAATGAATATAGCTTATATTAGTAAACATATTGGATGAACATGCACATATTGTTCATTCATTCCAATTTTAGCCAATTTTTCTAAACCTGCATGCATTTGGGGGTGCTAATTGTTCTACCTTGACAAAAACAAAAAATGCTGGTTGAATCTATCCATTTCTATCCAAATTTTCCTTACATGCTTGCATTGGTGGGTGCATGTAGCACAACCAACAAAAAAACTAATTTTAACCTTTATAGGACGGATGGGTCACCATGGCCTGCCCTGCCTGTAGCAATTTACAGTGTTTTCGCACATGGGCACTAGTAGTATTGCTTTAAAAAGCTGGAAAAGTTGACAGTGCAAGCTGATCCCATGAAAATTGTAATAAGGACAGCTTGGGACCTAGCACTGTGATTTTGAATTTTCTCGCAACTTGGGATACCTAAATAAATATTTGTTTTGCCTTCTATGGTGCACTACGTGTTTATGATAACTTTTGGAAAAAAATCTGATGAAAAACAGTTTTTCTCCGGGCTATAGAATCTTTGTCAGAGATAAAAGACGATTTTTCGTCCTCTTGCACGTTTAGGGGTTAAGGCTGCTGTTGGATTTGTGTAGAGGTGGAGGCGTTATTCATGCATTCAGTGTGGGGAGTGAGACAGAGTGGCGGTGGAGCGCAGAGGGGCCGCCTCCAAATCAGGTGCGCTCGTGTGAGAGGAATAGAGATCCCCAATGCCAAGCGCGTGAAGACTGCACTCACGTACATTCACGGCGTCGAGTCCATCGAGAACAAGATCACCAAGGAGCTGTCGGAGGAGGAGCTCACCACTCTTCGTGACGAGGTCTCCAAGCACATGATCGAGGGCGACCTGGTGAGTTTTCTCGGACTCTGAACTCTCGGGTGCCATGTCGACGATTTGGATGGGACCTCGGATAGCGAGGTTTAGGGTTCGGGGGTGGGGTGAGGTGGGGTGAGAGTGCTGTTTAGGGTTTGAGGTTGTTGTGCTGCTGGGGGAGTCATGGAGTGTTGATGCGGGGATGATGACATGGTGTCTGTGTGGATGTGTTGTAGGCTTGTAGCAATTCTACTGAATACAAGATCAAAGACTCAGAAGCTTGAGTCAGATCTGAAACTATGTATTGATCAAGGGTTTTTTACAAATCCCAGGAGGGAGAGCGGATGAATGTCATTACAGTGACTAATGAGAACTGAGCTGTCAGTTGTATCACAGGGTAAGCGAGTGAGCGTTTTGCAACAGCTCGCCCATCGCTCACGACTTCATTTAGGGTGCTCAAGAGGACTGTTTTGAGGGCGGTGGTCATACACGATGGCTCGAGGGAATCAGATGCCAGAGGAAGAAATGGCGATGTTGCGGGAACAGATAGAGAACTTGTCTTTGGTGAGTAAAAGAGGAATCACAGCGTGGTTTTGATATCAAAGTGTGCTTGAGGTCAAGAAATCTTACATTGGTGGACTAATAATCTTTTGTGGTGGCAGGAGGAGTTATTTATGCTTCTCGTGTGGTTATGTGCGTTGATTATAAGGCGTTGCTGTGAGGCGATGTTGAATTGGACTATCGTGTAGCTGTTGGTTTCGGTTCGCAGTAAGAGGTCTTCAGAGGGAAGGGCCGAAGTATTTGAAGCACAACCGACACCATCGAGAGCTGTTGGGATTGGCTTATGTTGATAAGAGTGCGGGATCAAGTAGTGAGGAGGCTCAATGGCGTTAGTATTTTGCAGAGCCTTTGTTATGATATGATAATCGTGGGAGTAAACGGAGTACAAGAGCACCAGATTTTAGGAACAAGGTCACTAAAGGGATGTCCTCACCTGGCTTTATGGAGGAACGCTATAAATCCATAAGGGCAGTGATTGTTTATAGATCACCAGGTTGGGAAAAGCGTCAAGGGTATTTTTAGGGTTTAAGGTATGTGGTGGGGTATACAGTTTTGGGTGAGCACTATACATTCAGACATATGGTAATACAAAATTTTGGGATGTGCCAGCGAGGCAAATAGGACCGGGGCGGTCGCACTAGCAGAGCTCGCATCAAGGCTTTTATCTGATTGTGGTTAGTTTATGTCTGTTTTGTGTTGCGTTCTCGCTATGAATACCTTTTGCAAAGCAGCAGCGGAAGGTTTCCGAGTTTTTGTTGAAACAAGAGCCTGCTGATTGTGTGAGCAAGTGCGGTTTAGGGAATTGCCTTTGTAGTCTGTTCCTTGTGCTTGTTTCTTTTCTCATACTATGTCAAAACAGCAAGGGGTAAGTGACACAGTATATCCACACTGAAATACGCAATGTTGATAGCACTGCTGTAAGATATTCAATTTTTGTGACCTAAACCCTAATTTAACCTTCGCAGTGTGTCTATGATGTGGAGGTTGTATTTCTAGAGTCTGAAGGAGGGAATCGGAGAAATGTAAGACTAATCGAACCGTCTCTTGGGGTTGCTGCTGGATGACGAGGGAAGTTGTGCAATGTGGGTTGGTTCTATTCTCCATCACAAAAGCTTTGTGCAATCTGTACAAAACCCATGGGACAAAATTTACACGTTGGACTGTTACTCTTTGGTACAGTGGTACAGTGGTACAGTGGTACAGTGGTACAGTGGTACAGTGGTGCCTCGATAAGATGAAGGTATCTGGACAGCATATTCATTTCGGAAAGCATTCATTATAACCAAACACATTTTCTGTACCTCCCCTACAGTCAGGGACAGTCGTTTTCTTCATCTTAGTTAAGCATTTTTTCTTATAAAGATTCATCTTAAAAAGGCACTACTGTATTGTGGTACGTACATGCGGTATGTGTGAAGCCTATAAAAACAACGCCTTTCTTGTGGTTTCTAGTTTGTAAGTATTTGGTACTAACCATTTCTTGAGCTTGTGCAAATTGTGAGTGTCATAATTTCACAAAGTGCAGGGCAGAATGTAAAGAACTCAATGACGACTAATCAATTGCATTACCATGGATTTTGGACTGTCATTCTACTCTCGCAAGCACCAACCTCTTCTACAATAACTCAAATTTATTGAAAGAGTTTGAACCTATGAAATGCAAGATTCCTGAATGAACAAGATACACAAGTGCATATACAAAAATCTGACAAGTACAAGTAGCTTACCCTATTAGCACTTTGCTCCTATTATCACTTCTTTGTCTTCAAAACTTCATATATTTTAGGCTTTAGCTTCAAATACTACATGTATTGCAAGAAAGGTCTTAGAGTCCTTTACTTAAGAGTGCAATTTTTTTTCCATTTCATAAAAATTTGCAAAAGATATAGCATGTTAGCTATGAAGACCTTAGTTAAGGTAGGAGACTCTAATTTGGACCGCGCATTTTAAACTGACCATGTAGGGTCACTAAAACAATGCATAGAGGTTCTTAAATGGGTCACATCTTCTATGTTCAGGAATTGTACTTGTGTATGCATCGTTTTAGGAACTTAAGAGAGTGACATGAGCCATTATTGTGTGTGCTTATTGGTCATAATTATGTCCAAGTTTGTCGTTCAATAAAAAATAGATACACTGCATACTAAAATAAACAAAAACATGTTCTCAATCATGATTTGAGCATTGGAATATGGAATAGGTGCTTGCACGCTTTAAGAGCCTTATTGGAGCATTCTTGGTTTTGTAGTGGTTGCTTTTAGGACTGATGTGCTCTATTTACAAGCTGCCTTTGCATCATGAATGGTACCACCTATGATCAAGAATAGATACCTATGCACCTTTTGCTTTGAAAATTCATACTAACTCAAAAAAATTCAATTTAAATAGCCACAAAATTGTCTCTTCTTTGGCTTTCCACCCAAATATTTCCATTTTGCCAAGCTACCACAATTTTCTTACAAAGCGCACGTTCTCTTAAATGGTCCATTCACAAGCCTCCTACCTTTAGACATACAATTTATTCTCCTAACGCCGTAGCTATAGTAATGTTAGTTGTAAAATACCAAAAACAACTGAAATTTGTTAGTTTAGCTAGCATTTATAAATGACCACAAAGGCCAAGGACCTAAAGAAGAAGTTCAAAGCCAAAGATGAAATTGACAAAATTTGGTCATTTAGAACAATGAAAACCTCTAAGGAAGTGATAATAGGGCAATTTCAGATTTGAGCTTAACCTTGACTTACCTCATTGAAACCCTAATAACTAACTCATACTTCACTCATTTAGGAATTTGAAACTCAATACAAAACCTTGACTTGATTATTTTTCAAATGATACCATAACCATGACATTTGGTGTATTGTAGCTTTGGTAATTAACATTTGAATTAAGACCCAATGATAATAGGGCAAACTGCTTGTATACAGCAAGAGTAAACCTTGTAACTCCAAAGGATTGTGTTGAAAATGCCTGGACTATGCAGGTCTGTTACACTACGCATTCACATTTTAGTTTGGAAATCTTGTTGTACTTGTTTGCTCATTGCTTAACACCACTCTTTCATAGTGGACCCTCATAGCTTGGCAACTATGAAAGACCACAACTACACTACCAAAATACTCTCAAATCTTCATATTTAGTTCATTCCAAAATTACCTAAAACGGGCGTTTTCATGCGGACTTCTAGGAAGTCACAAACAATTTTTAAACTAATATTGTGTTTTAGAACGTGATAGCAAGGTTACCGTATAGGATCAATAAGGAGCGCCGACTGATGCAAATGTCAACAGCTTTCAACATTGAAAATAATACTTTCCCACCTCCTATAACGCCAAGTGAGGACGTCCCTTAAGAAAAATTTATGGATTGACAAGTGGTATACCCCTAATTGGATAAAAGATACTAGGTTTTTTATTAAGGTTATTTGAAATATATAGTCTATGGAGAGGGGAGGGAGCGAATGCCTATACAACTTGTGTTTGATACATGTGTAGGAAGTTGGAGGGGTTTAGTGAGGCATTAGGAAAAATATGGGGCCCCAATAAGGCCTTGAGTTTGGGGGGGTCTTTAGCCATGGGAAGCCGGTTCCTAATAAAATCATGTACAGGCTGAGGTGGCATCATTGATGCCACCTTGGCTTTTTTGAATTTAAAAAAAAACTTTTGATTTTTTTTTAAAATTTTCTTTTACTTGATTTTTTGATTTTTTGGATTTTTTTAATTAATTTTTTCTGGCCATCAGCAGGGGTTGGTTCCCCACATTAGGAACCAAAAGAGTGGAGGGCTGGAATTGTTTATAAAGGCCTTCTTGAGGCCCCATATTTTTCCTAATGGAAATCTACTTCTTGAGAAAGAATAGGGATAGTTTGCCTCCTAGCTAAGCTTTTCCATTAGATGGTGTTCAATAATATCCTCCTTGTGGTTCTAGACTAAACCAAGGTCTCTAAATGCAAACGTGAATTCCAATTTACCAAGTTCAACTTGTTGATGGTATATATCTAAAATTTACACCCCCTTTTGTGTATAGTGGCCAAACAAAAAGATTGGCATTTCCTAGTATGCCATGCAAAGAACTTTGCATAATGTAAAATATAATTGCCATTTTATTGTCATGTATCATTGGTGTTTAATTCTTATGCACTCTCAATCATGCATACCAGACTTTAATTACTAAAAACTAAAACCCATTTTTGGTGAATCAATTTACATAATATTTCATGATAATTGATTTTTTTTTAAATGGGTGATTAATTTTTGGGATTTGATTGCATAGATATGTAAGAAACATACATATGCACATCTTTCCACCTAACAAGGTTTCCAAAAAGTTTTAAAATTCCTTCTATAAAGATTTTTTTAATGTTAGAAAAAATATGATTAGATTTTATAAAATTGATGTTATTATATGGTAATTAGATTTTCCTATTTACCTTGTTCACTTCAATAAAGTTTGTACCTTTAAGCATAATGATATGTTAATATTGCCAAAAGCTAATTAAAAAATACATTTTTAAATTTTAGCCATGATTATTCCAACATCAAAACCTTTTTTGAAGGATTATAAAAAAAAATTGGAAATTGTCATTAGACAATGTGCATATGTATGTTTCTTACATATCAGTGCAATCAAATCCCAAAAATTCATCACCAATTTTTTTTTAGATAAATTATCATGAAAAAACTTGAATATTATGTAAAATAATTCACCAAAAATGGAGTTTTAGTTTTTAGAAGTTGAAGTTTGGTATGCTTGATTGAGAGTGCATAAGAATTAAACACCAATGATACAAGACAATAAAATGTCAATTATATTCTATATTGTGCAAAGTTCTTTGTATGGCATAACAAGGAGTTCTAGTCTTTTTGTCTAGCTATTATGCACGTAACAAATACCCACTATACATATATCAACTCCAAGAATTGACATATGAACCACACTTTTCAACTATTCTATTGCACCTACATGGCTGATATTTACAATATTATTATAGGTGTAGATCATAGGCAAAAACATCATTAATTTGAAAAAACAACTGACATACAATTTGCAACTTCTATCATACATTTTAGCTCTAAAAACCTCCTCATAGTATTGATTAAAATTTGTGGTACATGTATCAATTCCCATCAATTTCCTTGAATTCTCAAAATCAAAATTTTAGGTTTCATTATTCATCCAGTAATTCATTTATTAAAATGCATGTTTAATCCGCTCGAGAACAAAGACTTACCTTTTGTTGAATCAAAACTGGTTCAGAAGGAGCACTGTTCACAAAGTGAAAGTTATGCTTCATTTTGGGATTAAATCTTTGGGACACACCTCTATTAACAATGCATGCAATATGATATCCAGCATGGCCCCAACTCAAAGCATAGCTGCAAACAAGTTTGTGGGACATGTTCTTGTATTGGAATATGTTGGTGTGATATGTTTTATTAAGTATAGTGCAATTGAGGTTGTGCCACACTTGAGGCAACAGTGGCGATGTTGCGGATATGTAACCAATTTCTTCACGTGGTTGCACCGCACATCCTAAAAGCAAACACGGAAAACACCCAAACCTACGCAATAAGATGTCATGAAGTACAATACTACTATCTAGTAGTGCCCAAGCCAACACTTGAAAAGACAAAAAGGTGCTAACAAACAAGCAAACAAACAAACAAAGTGACCCACTCACAAAACAACCCTGATCATTCTCTCAAATAAGTGCACCACACTCGTCAAAACTGGTTCCAGATCACTTCGGATTAAAAAACATAACTCAAAAGATAAAATTAAATGTGTGAATGCATGCTCTCAATTGTGTGGGAGCAACAATATCGTTGAAAAGGTTGTAACAGCTTCTTGAGAAACACCAAAAAAGTACCAATCCTAAGCCTCACTCTACTATCACTTCAAGAAAGCTTCTTCCTGTGTGTACACGTACTCTCTACACAAAAAATTGTAGTCTACAAAATTTGTACGGAGTCACCAATATGTACTTAGTCGCCAAAATGTACTTTGTCGCCAAAACGAGGAAATGCTCATCACCGAAGAGTGTCATACACTGCAAAGATTGCAAAGAACTTTGTCAAAAAAATGGATATTAGAAGGAAAGGAACAACAAAAACTATTTCAAGTACCTCAACAATCTTTGATGTTACCTTCCCCAACATCATACTTTGGTTCTCACCAGACCGAAAGCAACAAACATGCAAACATGCCCAAGAGCACACCTTGCTATGTCACAAGTTCTATACAAATGTAGTAAGAAAGAATTCAACAAGTCCATTTCCTCCATTTCCACTAGCATTGTACTTAGATGGGCATAGGGCCCACTGAGATGCCAATGGAGATGGGCAACTTGTGGACTTGTTTAAGGTCTCGTGTTTATATGCAATCCGCCTATAAATACACTTTGGATGCCAAGGCTGTGACATTACAAAGAGGTAGAACTGGGGATTCAGAGGGTGAGAATAGACCACTGACCTACAGTATTGCAGAGAAGCTTGAAGTTGGTAGCATGTGCTTAAGAACACGTGCAAGCATGTTTAGGGTTTGGGAGACAGAGGCAACAAGAGGGCAAGGAGTGCTCTAGCATTGAAGCAAGTCTGCCATATCCATCGCCCAACTGACTCTCTTGGTGGTCCGTCGCTTCCCTTGCTGGTGGCTCATTTCAAAATCGCTGGTCTTCTCGTCCCTCGACAGTCTAGCGACCTCGATTCCTTTCCCAATGGGGAGCATGACCGACTTGAATCCCTGCCTGCTGGTCATCTTGTCCTCGTACAGAACCCTCGCGTTCCGCTGGAACAGATTCTCCGCCACAAGCACCGCACTAGTCAAGTGCAGCCGCAAGAGGTCAAACAGCTCCACAGCCTGCCCGTGTCGACAGTCTATGAGAGCGAAGTCCACGTCTGAAAACTGGGGCAGAATCTCTCTAGCATCGCCAACAAGAAACTCCACGACGGTGGTGAGCCCTAGTGCGTCCATAGCTACCATCGCGTTCAGAAGAGAGTCTGACTCTGACAGGATGCAAATGAGTCGCCCACCTGTCTTGCGTGCGGCGACAGCAAGCGCGATGGTGGCAGGGCTCGCTGCACTTGTGACTTGTACTATCAGACTCGCTTCGGTACCGCCAGCCAACGCGGCCAAAAACTCCGTGCTGTGGTGCTCAGATCCTGCTGACACGTATCTTCTCCCTATGCCAACCTTACACTGCAGAAAAGAACATTCAATATGTGTATTAGCGCATATTTTTAACTTGCAACAATTTTAGACAAGATAACAAAACTTAAAGTTCGCACTTTCAAACGAAGTTGTTGGACTCGAATATGTGAGGGGGGCAAACCAAAAGAAACAAAAAGAGTCGCAAGCTTTAACAGCTTATGAATGTGACACCCCTACCCCAGAATTTGTCTGGTGTATGCGCTGCGGTACTCCAATCAAATAGAAACCCCACCAAGCCTCCAAGTGGAGCCTCCCAAATCTTGGTGGGGTCTTGATTTGAGCCCTTAAATCTACACACCAGAACAACAATGGACTAACCCCCAACTCCAAAATCAGAACAACACTGGACTACAACCCCAAACTTCAAATCAGACCAGGTGTAGAACTGCATTATTGGAAGGTTGAGTTAATTGCATCGCGCAAGACACAGTAAACCCTAGACGTGGGACAGCGATGAAGAATTTAAACTTCGGATACGAGTTTCGCCTCGACCACTTCGGTGAGGTGTCTAGAACACTTACCAATTTCACTGTTTCAGCGTAAGCCTGCGCAGCGCTTTCTGGCGACCATCCCATGTCGGACGGCCCGTCACCCTGCTCTCTACTTGGTGTTTCCACGAGAGGCTCAATGCTTGAATACAACGAAAAGCAACCTTCAAACCGAATTGTGTGAACCCCACCGAAGGTGTTCCAAGGTAATCTTGCCGACACAACAACACGTCTAACACGTGAACTAAAACTCGACAGATGCACAAATTCAAGCTCAGATTGAAACCGGGGCAATGAGGACACTTCGATGGCCCTTCTGTTCCCAGAAACCAGCAAAACCTTGCAGGTCGTCGCAGTGAACCAGAACCTATATCTGAAGGTCTGTCACACGTTCAAGGGAGTAAACTTGGCCGTCACTCTTGCACAAGTTCTACTGCTCCCGAAGCTTCCACCAACGACCACCAACGAAGAACGCTACAAGAGGTCACCGGTATACGGACCACGAAGTTTCTAGCAACTTCGAGAAGAGGTCTCGACACTGTGCGACACAAACCGAGTTTTTAAATTAAAGCAGCAACTGCCTGGCCACTCCCTTCCAGTCTGGAGCCCGCCTTCCCCACGAAATTCGCTGGTATCGATTCAGGAGAGACTGTAACCCTCACCAAGAGCGTCGCTTGATAATCAACACGAGTCGCAGCTACGAAAGAAGCCAGCTAGCTTGCACTGTAGCTGTAGAGGGAGAGGGAGGGGCGAGGCCGCGAGGGTGGCGGCAACAGATGCGGCATCCACAGCCCTTGTGTCGAAGTGATCAGGTCGATGACGGACAGGCTCTTGCTCGCCTGGCAGCGCATCACTATTGCGGCGCTGAAGATTCTGGTCACAGATCTCATCACTTGGCTTTTGGACTCGCAGGTCTCAAATGGGGCTAGATCTAACAGGCCTTCTACCAAACTTAAACACTACTCCCTCTGTCCCAAAATGATCTTCCTGTTATGTAAAATGTTATAGATTATGCTCAAAAAGAACTATTTTTCAAATCTTTTTTGACATATGAATACAGTTTAATGTCCTCCTATTGCTCTGAACTTTTGAGTTTCAAATTAGTTTTCAAAGTGTGGTTTCAAAGTGCTTGAAAATTGAATTTTTAAGGCATTTTTGAAGAGCAACAGTGGCCACTCACTTGATGGCATGGGATTTGTTAGCATGCCCATGCTTTTGGACTATGTGCAAGTGTTGCTAGCTACCTAGCTCCCTTCCTCCTCTAGCAAGAAGATCATTTTGGGATACTAAAATAAAGGTCAACAGGAAGATCATGTTGGGACAGAGGGAGTACAATATTACGTTTAGATTGCTCCACACCAATTTCTAGATATTTTGCGATAAATAAATACTTACTAAATATATAATAATTTTCAGCAATAAGGGACTGTAAACAATGTATAAAGGTCCTAGTAACTACAACAAAGTTGCAAAAAAACTAACTAATGACGTCCATGTTGTAAACCATGTGAAATCCTTGTATCTAGATAATTGTATGCAACTCCAAGTGACCAGCCAATGAGTAATGAGGTAACTTCTTTATGTAAGGCAATGTGATTAATAAGGTTACCTATATGCAATGCTTAACCCCTAAATGCTCAATTGAACGTTTTTTGGTCATTGCCCTTTTTGCAGGCTACGTGCAATGAAAAAAAACATTTTTTGAAAAAAAAAAAAAAAACTTTCATACAAGAAAGCAAGTCTACTTTCCAACCCAATTTGAATCATGTCAATCCGAGTTAAACTCCACCAAGAAGAATTTTTCAAAGACAAACATTTCAACATTTGCTAGTGTTATAAAATTTACTATTTTGGGAAAAATGACATTATCTCCTTTGAAAAGCTTGTTTTTTTTAGTTATATAATAAATGTTTACTTTTAACCAATCATACCAAATTTTAAATTTTGTATAAAATTTGTAAATATGATGAATATTAAATGGTTGATAGCTTCTAAATTCATTAATAAAATAACAATCCAAAACCTTTTTTTGAATGTTTCACCATATGGATAATTACTAAACATCATGATTCTTATTTTCTCTTTCCAAACAAACTTCATCAAAATTACAAAATATTATTTTATAATGCATCTATGTTTTGTCCTTACCCCCTTAGGCATTTAGGGCTTAACCCTTACAGGTCCGTGCATCCAAAAAGTGAATGCATCTTAGTCAATTGTGATTGTAACTTTCTAAATATCATTTTTTGGTGTGTGGTTCAAACTAAGAAAATGAAGCTTGACAAGTTTCCTTTCTATTTTTATTTTTTTTTGAAAAATGTCAAAAATCTGAAAATTTATTGCCATTGAAAGCTCCAAGTGTTAGAATCCAAATAACACAATATGGTGTGTTTTTCATTCATATTTTCTACTCTTTAAATGCATTTTAAATTTAAAACTACAAAACTATGTTTCTCATTCTACATTTCATTTATGGTAGAAATTATAGCTTTTTTAATATATATTCTAATTGATATGATTCTATTTCCACATTTAGCTTTAAAAACACAATAATTTGAATTTTCCATCAAATTTATCAAAACAAATAAGGTAAATAGAAAATGAATGTGTAAACTAGCAAAAAATATCAAAACTTTGTAAATTAATTAAATGTAAGAATAAATTTGGTTTGATAGTCAAAATTTGCTTTAAATTCTTTGTTGTGGCTATTTTGGGTGTAAAAAATAAAATAACCAATGGAAATTTTTTCACATTAAATTTTAATGCTGTTTGTACCTCTTGAAAAAAATCAAGTAATTTGGATTTTTTTGCTATTTTGACTTATTTATGTTCATTAATTTTAAAAAAGAAATGATAACAATTACAAATTTTCATGAATTTTTTTGAAATTTCTTGCACTGATATATCATTCATAATTTCAAGCAATAAAAATATAAAAGCAATAAAAATATAAAATCGTTGTTTGGACGCACTTTAAAAGGCAAAATTGAGCTTAGACAAGAAGTTTGACCATTTCAAAAAGTATTAGGGGTTAACGTATCTACCAAAAATATATATGTATCATAAGATTACGTAACCATGAAGTCATGAACCATAACGTTTGAGCCATGCAAAGAAAAGATAATTCAAGCATTAAATAGCGGCCCACCCCTTGTTTTATTTGATTACTCAACCTAGAATCTCTCTCCCCTCCAACCTATTTGCCGGTTTTTTGAATTCCTCTTCGGTACTCACTTGTAGTTGAATTATTTACTTGCAAATGTTGGTTTCTTTTCCAATTAGTTTCTCTGTTGAGTTTTTGCACGAATACCTGGTAATAAAATTTCTTCGCTATACTTGAATTACTAGGACGTTTAACCCCCAAGCGCCTAAAGGCATTTTCACCAAAAGTAGGGTTCTGGGAGGGCATAAGGTAGGAGCACCCATAAACATCAAACTAAGGGTTTTGAACATGATGACTATTAGTAAACAACTAGCAAATTATAGGATCTTATTAGGAACAAAAAAAAATGAGTTTGCACTTTCAAATGTATTATTTGGATGCTATGAGAATAAGTTATGAATTTTTAAAGAGCAAACTGCCATTGCACCCATAGCCACCTTTAAGAATTCATGTTCAAATGTTGTACATTCTTGTCATTACATCTATTCACTTTCATAGATTTTTCAAGATTTCAAAAGTGATGGTTATGGGGACACTGACGCTTATGGGTGCTCCTACCTCACAACTTTAATGCATTGTATCTCAGTCAATTGGATGTTTCACAAAAAGTGACCATTGAAAGTAGTGGAACACCTACTTAGAAAATAACTTGCAAATTTTGGGGACAATTAACTGTGGGAGATGGGAGATTATAACATATGATCAAAGAACATATGATGGTAGAATCTCATCTTTTTGGCAATTAGTTGCCATTTAATGATTTTTTTCAAAATTCTATAAACCTCTTATTCATCTCAAAATTTGTGAGTATCAAGATTAGATGTGAATGCACACAATTGGAAATTATTGAAGATTTCACTTCTTTGTATGTTAAGTTTTGGGGCTTCAAATTGCTATTGCATGGAACACAGTGACCAGCACAATTGGTGAGGGCAGCCATGACAAGGGTTTAGAGCATGCTCAAACCCTTGCCAATGAATTTTTGGCTACCCCAGAACCCATGCAAGGAAACTTGCAAGAGATATTGAGCCGTTGCAGCTTGTAAAATGTTGCTTGCCACCTTGCCCTGTATGGTGTTCCACCCAATCAAAACTATTGAGGCACTTGTACAATGTTTGATTTGCCTTGTCATTACTCCACTTGCATGGATTATTTAAATACTTGGATATTCATACTTTACAACAAGACCAAAAAAAAATTAGATCCACTGCCTCAAAGGGACTTGTGAAATCATGTGAGCCCACTTTTAGGCCTCTGGGGCATTCAGGGGGCAGGCATTGTTACCAGGTTGAGCTCCGACGCCTTTCTCTTTTAAAAAATTTCAGTTTCCACACAGAAACGACGCTTGCGCCGCACTTTTTCTGAAACTCACAATTATGACCACCGGTTGTGGTGTCGTGGCAGCCCTCGAAGCGCGTGCGTCCCAAGTCACGGCAATCTTCACAGAATAGGGAGCACCTCTGATGCAACTACAGTACATGCACAGTGCCCCAGTGATTCGATCAGTCAGACTTATCTGTAATTGGCCCACTCTTATTTTATTTTTAGAGTAATGAGTCATTTCGCTTTCAGCAGAAAGTCGGTTACAGCCTGTTGCTTTTGAGCTCATCCGGTTCCAGGATTGGGTGAGGTCGACTGGAATCTGGGAATGATACCCCAAGAGTTTTAATTTTGGGACAGACTAGGGAGACACCCCCAGTTGCTAGGGAGACACCCCTATAGCTCATCTTATTAAATTTGAGATTATTATTACTTTGAAATATGAAATAAAATCAAAACAATGTTTTAACACATATATGTATTTGCGAGCGTTGTGAACATAAGGTAGTCTGCTCATATTTCGCCCATGCTCTAATCCCACTCACCTCCTCAAATGTATCCTACTGGTACATGTCTTATTCATAGCCTTTCAACAATGTACACTAGACGAACATTTGAGAGGTGGGCGGTTTTAGAGCACCTATGATCTTTCCATTTCAAAATTTCATAACTAATTCCATAAAGCTCCATAAAATATGAAAACACTTGGGATAGATGTCAATTCTTCTTGTCTTTCAAGGAAATTTTACTAAAAAATGTTTCAAGAAGTTCTACCTCCCCAAAATTCGGTTTCAGCCCTTAGATGGTCGGTTTTCAAGCCTTCTACCTTAGAACAAGTATTTCTCATTTGTGACATGGTCAAGACTTAAAACTAATCATTCTTTTTGTTTGTAAGTTTAACTCTTGACCATGTCACAAATGAGACATATATGTTGTATATTTGCAACGCTTCCATATGCAAATGTGCACTAAAATGATGTTTTGGTTTTATTTCTCATTTTGACATAAAAATAATCTCAAATCTAATAGGTTAGGTTGGGCTATAGAGGGTGTTTCCCTAGCAACTGGGAGTGTCTCCCTAGCAACTGGGGGTGTCTCGTTTAGTCGCCTCCTTAACTTTTTAGGTCTGGGAGCCGAATTCTTCTCCCCCACCCATAGTGGAAGCTTCGGCGATTCCATAATTCTGTGGCGATGGCGCTCAAGAGAGGAGTACTGTAGCAGTTTCGACAGTGCAAAGTTGACGGTGTCGCCATCCCGACACTTAACTTCGTCTCAGGAGCAAAGGATTGGGTGACACGGTGGTCTCTTTTCTACAGTTCTTATATTTCATTGCCCTCTATTTGAGGAAGACTCGAAGACTTTGGTTGTAAGGAAATTACTGAGGTACCCCTTTACTGCCCTTCTCTTTAATTTCATGCCCTCGGTTCCATCACCAATTCACCATCATCGTTTGGACTCCATAGTCCATGACTCCATGCCCATTGTTCCTGTACCTTCCCTTTCCTGACCCTTCATCACAGTCATGGGCAATATATGGTGTGGGGTTGTTCACATGTCTGCTCTCCCACTGGCCCCGAGGAAAATCAAACAAGTCTCTTCATGATTCTCTAACATTTTTCAGGACTTCAGGAGCTTTTCATGAAAGAGGCAAAAGCAAGAGAGACAAGAATTTCAGAGCTTCAATTTATGAGGTGACAGTATCCACTCACATCTAGTGGTTTTCTAGTTTTCCTTTGACGGGGTCTGCCCATAGATTCAATGAATCCGGAAAAGTATTTGATATTTGGAATGTATCTAAATATGAAGAAGGTCCAGGTACACTCCATATATCAAGAACTTTTCTGATTTTATTGGATTTTTGTTTAGACACATTTTGATTTGGAAATATGAATTATCTACACCAAATAGTGCATCAAGGTTGCCTTAACAATTAGGTTGCCTTATCATGGAAAGTTACCTCATCACTCATGGTTTGACAACTTGGAGATGCATGAGACCATTTAGATAATAGGAATCCACATGATTTACCACTCGGGCATTGCTAATTTGTTATCTTGCAGCTGTGTTGTTGTTCCCAAGGCCTTTAAAGGTTGCCTATTGCAATAATTATTACTGAAAACTACTATAGTAGCAATAAATATTTAAATGGTGTGAAATGTTGAGAAATTAGTATGGGGCAACCTAGATGCACTATTCGGTATAGGTTAAATGATTTTTTCAAGGCGTTTTTGGGGTGCAACCCCGGTACTGCCACAGGTGGTACCAACAAACTTATTTCAAGAGAGGAATACATTGAAATGTAATTGTAAACACCATCACCTTTCTGGCAACATTGGGGTGACAAACCCCATTTGGAATCAGTGCTCTAAGTTTGTTGTTTCTTTAGATCTATGATCTATTTGTGCTTACGTCTGCCGTTCCAATCAAGCCCTCCCTAGATTTTAAATGATCTAGGAAAACTGGATAGTTTGTTGAAATGGCATTAAAAAAATCGATTGAAACATAAATCTTCCTCGTAAAACCTACCGAATATTCAAAAATTATGTATGACTATAAATTTAATATAAACTACATTGGTGCATGCATGTGAATAAATTAGATAAATTTTGGAAATGCTAGATTCTAGTGGGTGAAGCTCAAAAATCTCATTAGAGGAAAAATGAGCTCAAGAGAAGGTCCTTATGGGAAGTTGTTGGAGGGGTCAAAAGTATTTAAATGTAATGTCCTTTCTCAAATAAAAAGAGACTGATCCCCTATGTGGTTATACCCGCTTACAAGTACTTCATGAGAATATTTTTTTTACAATATCATATGCTTTTTGTTTGATGAGTGTTCTTGTTTGATTGGAAATTATAGTCCTAGTTTATTCTTGTGTTCCACTAAAGGTCTTTGCATTTGTCATTGTCATGTTATAATATTTGTTTTCATCATCAATCCTTTTGTTGTGTACCATGGTACACTTGAATAGTTCATACAAGGTAGAGACACTTATGTAGGTACCTTATCTATGCTTCTCCTACCTAAATAAAGAGGGTGATTTGTCAAGGTGTAGGGGCCTTCTCTTGAGCTCATTTTTCCTTTGAAGGCTTCAAACAGTGATTTGGAGATCCATCATTGTAGTAATGACAAGCAAAACTCTTGTAGTATAAGAATGGAATACTTCTTGAAAGTTTACAAAATATGGCTTACAAGAAGAGAGACTAATCATACATCCTTTATTATTACAAATCAAAAACCAAATTTATTGCCAAACTAAAATAGAATAATCTAGCAAAACACAGCGTTGGACGAACAACCGATTGAAGAGGGAGACAACGTCCACAAATGACACAAAAAGGAGGCTAAGTGTTCAACCTTAGGATAATACATTTTCTTAATGCCTAAAGGTCCAACTGTCCCCTCAAGGACAAATGGATTTTGGGCATGTACCTATAGTTAAATTAGTTTATGTAATTTTTTGAAACTTTTATTGAAGGTGGGGAATTCCAAGACCTACGCAAGCATCTCATTTTTTCTTCATTCCAATATTTATTGAAGAAGTTATCAAGGTTTTTCTGAAACTAGGCAAGAAGGTGCAATTTTGGCAGGGCCTCTCCTTTGTAAGTGAGTGTTGACTCCAAAGAGGGACAGCCCTTGTGGGCACAAGGTGTGGACACTTGGGCAAAGGGGAATGGAGTGGCTAAAGGTGCCCATCTTGTGGGGCTCCCAAACCTCCATTCCTTTTGCTCATTGTAAAATTTGGTGCTTGATTTTTTTAAGAGGGTTGTGTATTTGTTTTTTGACTCTTTTTTTTTGGAGTTGTAGTGGACTAAGATTCCTTGGTTTTTGCCATTTTGATCAAAGTAATTCAGATTTTTGAATTTTACATAAATCCTCCAATTTTGCCTAGTGTATATGCAAGTTTCATGACCTTACGGAATAAATGCCTTTCAGGCTTGTGGGGTCACGTCCCCGGGCTCCACCTCACGGCGGTTTTAATTAGTAATGGAAATTTGTGAACTGGTACGAGACGATGTAGTGATATACACTAGTTCCGGATATACAAAAGCAGGGCAACCACTCCCTGTAAAAAATGTCCTCTAGTTCTGCTAGTGTTTTGATGTTCATTCTTGCTTTGTGCATGGTGTGCCACGCTCCTGCTCCTGCATGAAGTGTTGCTACCCACGCTCTAGCTAAAGTTTGCTCACCATTAACTGGGGTTGCTTGGAAGAGTTTTGCGCATTTGGTGGCATAAATCTGCCAGAGTAGGAAGGTTTGGAGCAGGTCCCACGATTGGTGGAGGTAGACGTACTTTGTGTCTTTATTGGTGGTGTTGATGTCAAATTGGCCAAGCACCGCTCTGACGTAGCTTGTTATTTCTGGGATCCTGCTTCTTCTTGCTAGCAAATTATCTTTTCCAAATTTCTTGCGAGAAAGGGCAACTCCAGAGCAAATGCTGGAGTGTCTCAAGTGCTGCAAGACACAAGGCGCAAGTAGAGTCTCGTACCCAACGAAGGCGTGCTCCAGTACTGATGCCGTTGTTGAGCACTATCCAGATGAATGTTGCTTCCTTGCGTGGTCTGGTTACGTGCCAAAGAAATTGGTGGAAGCGCTTGATCTGCGTGGCTGAGTAGTTCCATTGTTGCATCAAGTACTCGCCGAAGGGCTGTTCTTCTTCCGCTTTAAGCTTGGCTTTATATCCTTGCTTGGATGTGTATGCAAAAAAAGGGGCCTTTGGAAGTCAGCCGAGCTCTTGCAACTTCCACTCGCCGGGATCCCAGGTGAGATTTTCTTGCGCGTTGCCTGGGAAGGCCAAAGTCTGTCCCTTCCAAATGGCTTCTCCTTTGGGTTGCACTTGGTAAATCTCTTGAGTTGTGCCTCCCACAACACTACTCTTGCCGGCTATAGAGGAAGCCTAGGGGTCGGCTATGCATTGCCATCCTTGCTTAGAACATCCGTTCCATTCACTCTGCTGAATTTTGTCATTGTTTCCTCCATTGAATTGGGATCTTCAAAGTGGTAGAAGCAGTCTTGGTGAAGATAGTATGCCCAGTTGCTTGCCTTCCATGATGTGGTTCCACTCTTGGGGTCCCACGGCACGTGTGTGATTGCTTTCAGGCGTCTCTCTGTGCCTTGTCTTGTGGCCGTGCTGTTGGGTCAGAATTTTTGATTTATCCCCTCCACTTGTAACTAGTCCAAGCAAGGCCTTAATCAAAGGTTAGATACTCTGTGTACCCCGCCAATTACCCATAAGTGGAGTCCTATGTTTTGACCGAATCCCAGAAGTGTGGTATTGTCCTTGAGAATTTTAGGGTTTCCAAACAAAACTTGTCTCAGGATCTGCACTTCCGATAGAGGTTCAACCTGTACCAGCTGGTTCTTAATCTGCGTAAAGGCTTTCAGTATGGATTTCATGAGTGCCAAGTTGTTCTTCTTCCAAGTGCCTTTGAAGAAAAACAACCAATTGGTGGAGGGCTGCCACCTCACATGTCCGATTGGTCTGCTGAGGCTGATCCTGTGTAGCAAGAGGGCCTTCCAAAGCTCCGTGCCAGGATTAAGTCCTCTTACCACCATCTGCGCTAGGAGCGCCTATGTTTGGACATGGGGATCTATAAGTTTGACCCTTCTTTCCGTCAGGGGGAGTATGCATGTAGACCACTTCACATTTGCCATGCTCTTGCCTTCTCCTTTCCTTGACCAGACGTATGTACGTACTAGTGAGAAAATTTGGTTGCAGATTTTTTGGTTTAATCCAACACAAGTTGCTGTGTACCAGCAGCACCTAGTTGCAAATTACCATTCTTCCTGCGACTGGCATCATCTTTACTGCGTAGCATCTTAGTTTTGACCGTAGTGACTTCATCAATGGAATTGTGTTAATGTCTTTGTCTAGACAAATTCCAATGAGGGGGCCTAAATAATGTACCCCTTGTCCTTCTGCCGCCCACTGTAAGCCAAGATTGGCTCCCCACTTGAAGTCCCTATTTGAGTTTGGAGCCCAAATCCCTGCGGTTTTATTCAAGTTTATTCTAGAGCTAGAAGCTTTGCAGAAGGTGTTGAATACTCTGTATGTTTTGCTAAGGTTGTGTGGTGTGCCTTGCAGGTACAGTGCCGTGTCAACAGTGTAGGAGGCATTTGTGAGGATTTTCCCATTTGGTAGCCTGAATCCTTCAACTTGGTATCTAGGGTTGTTGAGCATATATCCTAGTGAGTCTAGGACTACTATGAACAAGAAGGGGGTGAGGGGCAGCCATGCCTCACAGATCTTGTCAAATCAAATGTGTCCCCTATTTCTTCATTCACAACTACCTTTGAGGTGATGTTTCTGTATAGGGACATCACTACCTTGATGAACTCATCGCAAAATCCCTGTGCCCTCAGTATTGATTCCATGTAGTGCCATTCAATACAATCATAGGCTTTCTTGAAGTCAAGAAGCAGGAGGGCTAGGTTTTGGTTTGAGAGCTCGGCAAAGTAGATTGCTTCCTGGGCTAAAAAAACATTGTCAATGATGCAGTATCCCTACACAAATCCTGTCTGATTTGGCCGAATGATGTATGGGAGGATGGATTGGAGCCTTCGTACCAGGATTTTTGCTGTGATCTTATAGAAGGCTCTGAATAGTGTAATAGGTCAGTAATTGGAGATTGAGCTTGTCTCTCCATCCTTGTGAATCAAAGTGATGATCCCTTGATTGTGTTCCCTATCCATTTGTCCCGAGTTGAATACCTCCTGGACTGCTTATGCCAAGGCCATCTCTTTGTCTCTTTCATTTGAATGAGTTTTGTAGAAATTTGTCAGGATTCCGTCCGCTCTTGAGGCTTTTCCACTTGGCAAATCCTTTATTACCTCGTGTACTTCTTGTAGAGATATTGGTTGCGTCAGTGTGGCGTTGTGTTCGGCCGTTACCACTCTTGGGACGCTTTCGAGGACTTCAGCTTTTGCATGTTGGGTTTCCGCCGATTCTCTTCCTGACATATACAAATCCTTGTAGAAGTCTGTTACTGCCCTTAGTTTGTCCTTAGGGCCTGTCAAAATTTGCCCTTCTATCAAAAGTTGTGCTATATTTGTGCGCTTTTTGTAGCAGTGATGTACCCTAAAGAGTTCCTTGGTACCTTTACCCCCCTTCCTAGACCAACGTGAGACCATGTGGTGGTATTGTTTCTCCAAGGTATCGGTTACCAGCTCCTGGAGATTTGATTTGGCTTTGTGGAGCTGTGTCATAGCAACTTGGTCGCCCGGAAATTCTTGCAGGTACATCTTGCTACTATGTATTTTTTTTAGAGCTTCCCGCTCATTTTTATATTTTTCTGTCCCATGCGCTTTCCGCACTAATTCAGCCTCTCTAAGTGCTCTGCATTATGCTCGGGCTATCCAGGAAGTCCAAGATTCTCCTTCTTTTGGCTTCCATTCCGCGTTCTATGCAATATCAATTTTGTGCAATCTGGGCCCTCCTAATGCTTCCGGATGCATGCAGCGTCTAGCTGTCCTCTTGCAAGGTGGTAGTATTTGTGTGGTCACCGGGATGTGATCTGAGATGGACTTGTGAGGGTAAATCTTGTACGTTCCTCCCTAGTCCCTCAGTTTTTCTGACATGTATACTCTGTCTATCCAGGCGGCCTTGAGGTTTGTTCCGCCTGGTTGTTTGTCTAGATATATTTCTTCTTGATGTCTTTTAGGATATGGTCCGAGTTGAATACGTCCTCCACTCCATAATGGTTAAAGAGTCGTGTCCATGCTATTAGCTTGTTTTGGCAAATTGTGTTGCCAAGTCTGGTGGCACCGATTTTGTCGCTTGGATTTTTGACCATGTTAAAATCACCTGCAATGATGAAAGCCTCTCCAGGTATATCGACATTTAGCAAGTGATCCTAGAAGTCTATCCACTCTTGTGATACACACAATGCATACATGTTGATGATGACCAAGGAGGCTCTTCCGTTCTCAGTTATTCTGATATACTGCACTCTTCCTGGGACTAGGATTTTTTCCTCAGTGATTAAGTGGGCTAGAGTCGGGGCTACCAAATTGTAGTTCCTACTCTCCAGCGAACCCTGTCACCCTCCATTGTGGTTGGGTTCCAAGCCTTATGTCCTCCTTGGAATGGAAGGCTGCAGCTCTGTCTTTTACAATGTTGTTTGTTCATCTAGTGCTCTTAAAGCAGGATAATTTTTGGGGGAATGTCCATCCTTTCAAAAATTCTTTTGATGTATACCTATTTGTTTGAACCTCTGGACCATGTGCCAGAGCTGCATATGTTGAATGTTGCTATTGTAAAGCCGGATTGCATGTTTTGACTGGGTTGGAGGTGGAGGGAATTTGAGCCATAACTGAAGTTCCCAAGCTGGTACTGTTTGTGTGGCCCCTCCTCTCTGTGTTGATACAGCTGTCATTGGAATTGTCAAGACTTCTGTGACTCTCTATTTTTTGGTGGGTTGGGACAAAGATGCATTCAAGCTTGCCTGCCAATCTACCGTTAGGTCTACCTCTGAGAGTTCCCCCCAACTTTTGATTAGTTGGTTCGCTTTTGCACGACCTCTCCATGCCACTAGCTTTGTGATAGAGGTTGTGTTTTGCCATGCAGTGATTGACTCCCTCTTTGCTTTGGCCTTTGGTGCTGCGTATATTGTGGCCATTACCATGAGCTCATGTACTTCTCCGTCTCCATCCTAGCGGGCTGACCACTGTACCGCTTCCTAGTGTACTAGCCTCGTGGACTTTCTAAGATTTTTTGCAAGATGGCCCCTAAGACTACTTAGGATCTTTGACTTTATTACTTTTATCCCCTGATCCTACTCGGTAAATGTGACTAGGATTGGGTCTTGCAAGCCTGGAATTCCTCCTCGGATATGCAACAGAACTTCCCTACTTGGTATGAAGTTTTTATACATGACCGGTTAGATCGTGAGAAATTTGGGTCCATCCGCCTCTAAGGGCTAATTTTCCATGTCAAAGGTCTTTGTGATTTCTTCACAAGTAAGTGAACTCCAGCTCTCCCTGCGGGATTGCTTGGTTGATCTGGATGTCTTTCCAACTGTCTTATTGGATTTTTGTGTGGTGGGGGCTAGGGTATAGTATGTGTCGCTTTCCAACACCTTTGTATTTTCCCTACATTGTGAAGTTGGCTGCTTGGTGGGCCTTGGTCCTTTCTTGGAGGGAGGATTAGAGGGGGGGATTAGTGGCTCTTGGTCAAAAGAGTCCTGGACTTGCATGGAAGCCCTGATCTACTGCTATGCTGATTTCTTCAATTTGCTCCATTTGCTTGTCATTGCCAATCTTGATAGTAGCGATGTATGAGATCAGATTTGTCTGTCCTTGTTTGACCTCCACTTCTCTTGATTTATGCATACTGTTCTTCTTACCCATTGGCAAAAATCCGTCGTCCTGGTCTTCCTAGTCATCTTGATCTGCTTGTGCGTCGGCCGGTTTGTTGTCTTGGATTTCTTTGGAATGGCAAATGAGACCTAGCAGACAATCTTGTATGGCATGTCTGAACCTTCTGCAGTGATTGCACTGCCCTGGCAGTCCAGTGTACCAAAGTCTCTGTTTGAAAATCTCCCTCTATTTTGTCCCTTCTACCAGTACTGGGATTCTCAATATTCTTGGGAGTTTTGAGATGTCTGGGACTACCACATTGACTATCAGCCCTGCCGGTTGTCTGGTGGATGTGTGGGTTTCCTCGATTGAGATTACTTTGCCGACCATGCTTTCCAAATTTGTCAGCCATTCTTTTGTGACCATTGGGGTGTCCAAGTCAAGGAATTGAATTTTGATAGAGGGTTCTGGTGCAGGTTTTGTTGCTGGGTGTTTTTTGTTGTAACGTGTCTGCTTGTTTGTGAAATTGCCCCTCCATTAGCTGAGGGTAAGGATTTTCCCTCCCTAGTCGAGGCTAGGTGTTTCTAGGCACTATGTGGCTCCTTCTTCATTTCAAACTCTATTCTAAATTGTCCCTTTGCAAGCATCTGAACTGAAACAATGGGAACTTTAATGTGAGCTTTCAAATAATGCAGGAGTTTAAGATAACCTGGTGATGCTCCTGATAGTTGACCTAAGACGAGTCGCTTGGATTGCTCTTGCCGTTGTGTCAGCAGCTCTTCTAGCTTTTTGGTTGAGATTTCAACCATTGGCTTCCAATTGGGTTGATAAATGGCTTCGTTGATTCTCCTGACACCAATTGTATTGTCTCTATTCTCGCTCGTGCTGCCTCCTTGTAGCTGATTCTGTTTGCTGGCAATTTTTGAGGGGACACTGCTCCCCAACCGATCTCCTTTGAGGTCGGTAATTGCGCGCCTCTTACCTCCCCTGGCTCGGGAGTGCGTTCTTCCATCCTTTTGTTGTTTTTTGCTTTGTCTCTAAGTTCCTCCATTTGACGAAGCTGCGCAATCAGCGGTGGAGCAAGGCCGGGTTCTCCGGGGACTTCTTACAGGGCCTTAGCAACTGCCAGTTACTACTAGCTACAGCTCTCTTTTTAGGTTTTTCTCCTTCGGATCGTTTCTCCAAGTGCTCCTTGACCTCACAGGATCGTCAGCTACTTGTCACCAAAACTTTCTGCAAACTGCCTAATCTCCGTAAATACTTGGTCTTTTGTTTCATGCTCTGGGTGTGGTTGCTACCTACAGTACTACGCACGTCTGGACTTGCATGATTACACGAAAAAATTGCAAAAAACTAGCACAAACAATGTCAGAATCTACATCACGCCCTTGAAACCCTAACCCTAGTGGAGCTCAAGCTCAAGCTACGACGGAGAAGAACTTCATGACCTTACGGCATTGCAAGATTTTACAAAGTATGATTTACACTTCCAAGTCATTTGAAAATTCTCCCACACTTACTTGACTTGGTCTTCTACATGGAAAAAATAAACCTCAACTTTGCGTGGAGCAATGTTTTTGATATAGGAGCAATCAAAGGCTTCTAAAGGTTTGGGTAGACCAGAAAAAAACTTTTCATTTCACTTCAAATGTCAATATCTCACTCCTCTACATTTAGATTGATCTGATTTTTGTTTTCCACAGTTACCTCCCATAGTTTAGGGCAAGGCCCTATGGTTAGATTTCCAAAAAAAATATTCCTACTTTTCTACTCATTCCTCACTATTCTTCCAAAAGTGGCAGTTTTTAGTTTTGTGACTTTCACAAGAAAAAGGACTTGGGCTTGTAGGGGCTAATTCAAAAATTACTTTGCTTATAAAGAGTGAAGAGGAAAAAATAACTCTAGTTGCTCTTTGAGGTTGTTGTGAATTAAGAATTTGTTCAAGAAGCTACAAAGAACAAGGACAATTGACTCTATGATTATATACTCCTATTGGGAGGGAAACTCTATACTATTTTTGGTTGTTTCAAAATACAGTACATGGGCTTAAAGTAAAAGTTCATGAGGTTTTGTACATATGGATGCACATAGATATGAATAATTTAGCGCATGACATTAATTGCATGTTTTCTAAAAGTAGATTGCTGCTACAATTGATGAATTAGAAAATTTTGACTTCAGATGTTACGTATTGTATTCTTATATGCTATACTAGTATACTACCCGTTGTACCGACGGGATTATGCTCCCACCCCTTATTTCCATGCCCCCTATCTTTGAGGCCCCCTTATCATTGTGCCCCCTATCCCCATGCCCCTATCCCCATGCCCCCTATTTCCATGTCCTATCCCCGTGCCCCTATCCCCATGCCCCTATCCACATGCCTCCTATCCTTGTACCCCCTATCCTTGTGCCCCCTATCCTTGTGCCCCCTATCCTCATGCCCTTCTATCCACGTGCCCTCTTTTGGCCAAGAGAAAGTTGTGGTACAAGTGGGCAACTGCCAGTGACTTGTTGTTGACGTCTAGTGAACCATAGGTGGTTTTATTTTATTCCATTTATAATTTTTTGATCCCAGTTGTGCCCGACCCTCTCTTAGTTGTGTTTGACCCTATCCTAGTCATGCCCAACCTTCTTTTAGTTGTGCTCAACCCTCTTTTAGTTGTGCTCAACCTTCTCTTAGTTGTGCTTGACCCTCTCCTAGTCATGCCCAAACCTAACTAACTGATAATTGACTGAACGCTATTCTTTTATTAATATACATACTACCCGTCGTACTGACGGGATTATACCCCCCATCCCTTATCCCCGTGCCCCCTAACCCCGTGCCCCCTAACCCCATGCCCCCTATCTCTATGCTCCCCTATCCTTATGCCCCTATCTTCGAGTCCCCTTATCCCCGTGCCCCCATATCCTTATGCCCATTTATCCCCGTGTCCTCCCATCCTCATGCCCCTTTATCCCCATGTCCCCTTATTCCCGTGCCTCCTTATTCTCGTGCCCCCTTATCCTTGTGCCCCCTTATTCCCATGCCTCTTTACTCCTGTGCCTCATTATCCCCGTGCCCTTTTTGGCCGAGAGAAAGTTGTGGTGCAACTGCCAATGACGGTGCAACTACCAATGACTTGTTATTAATGTCTAGTGAAACAGAGAAAAGAGAGTCATAGGTGATTTTACTTTATCCATTTATACCTTTTTGATCCTAGTCATGCCCAAACCTAACTTATGCCCGACCCTAACTGATTGAACGCTATTATGTGATAGGCCCTAATTGACTGAATGCTATTCTTTTATTAATATAGATGTGTAGCTTGTCTTATTGTGTGCAAATTTTAGTTTTCTCTTCTTTGTTCAACAATCTTTTTCAAATTTTATCCTCCTATACTTAAACTTTGCTTAACCCCAAAACGCCCCAGAACCAAAAATGGTCATCACAGTATGTCACATGATGTTTGTGGTATTGGATCTAATTTTTTGACCTTGCTATAAACTATCATTATCAAGGTATTCTAGTGGTCCATGCAAGTGGAGCAATGACAAGGCAAGTTAAATGTTATGCAAGTGTCTCAAGAGTTTTAATTGGGTGAAATACCATATGAAGCATGTTATACAGGGGAGCAATGTCAGTTTGGATATTTTTTGTCAAATAGGTCACGCTCATTTGGACATTTTTTTGTCAATTTGGACATGTTTTTGTCAAATTTTGTCAATTTGGACATTTAAACCAATTCAAACGTGTCATTGCAAACATTTTTTCTTGTAGTGATGCGCAAGCAATGTCTTACAAGCTACAACTAATCAATACTCATTGCAAGCTTCCTTGCATGTGCTTTGTGGGTAGCAAGAAATTCACTTGTAAGGGTTCAAGCATTTTCTAATCCCTTGTTGGGCAACCCTCCCCAATTGTGCCAATCATTGTTTTCCATGCAATAGCAAATTGAAGCCCTAAGACTTAACCTACAAAGAAGTAAAATCTCCAATAATTTGCAAGTGTGTGCATTCACATCTAATCTAGCTATTCATAAAAACTAAAATGAATTAGGGGCTTATAGAATTTTGTAAAAATCATTAAATAGCAATTACTTGAAAAAAGTGAGATTTTGCCGTCAAGTGTTGTTGATCATATGTTATAATCTCCAATCTCCCATAGTCAATTGTTCTCTAAATTTGCAAGCTGTTTTCTAAGTAGGTGTTCCACTATTTTCAATGATCACCTTTTGTGGATCATTTGATTGACTAAGATACAATGCATCAAAGTTGTAGGTCTCCCAAAACCTTGATTTTAGTGACAATGGCATGGGCGCTTAGATGTTAAACAATGAGAAGTTTTAGAATATATAAATAAACCAGTGAAAGAATTGTGAGTTGTAAGGTAGGAACACCCATAAGCATTAGTTCAAGGGTTTTGAACATGATGACTATTGATAAACATATAGCAAATTATAGGATATTGTTAGCAATAGAAATATAATGAGTTTACACTTTCAAATGTGTTGCTTGGATACTGTGAGAGTTGTGAGTTTTTAAAGAGCAAACTGCCATTGTACCCGTAACCAACATTAAGGTTTCATGTTCACATGTTGTACATCCTTGTAATTACATCTATTTACTTCTATAAATTTTCCAAAATTTTAGAGGTGACAATTATGGGGACATTAATGCTTATGGGGACACTAATACTTATGGGTGTTCCTACCTTATTGCGTTTCCCAAAAATGGTGAATGTCGCAATTGCAAGGCTTTTTCATGCATTCTTCAATATTATAATGAGAGAGGAAAGAGCCCCAATAATACCTTACCATTATTTTATTCGCATCAGAAGGCACTATTATTGACAACAATACATATCTTGAAAAAATAATTTAAGAGATTCACAAAATAAGCACTACAATAGTCCACCATTGTTTTTGGAAGGATTAAGAGTACTTAAGTGGATTTTAGCAACAAATATGAAAACGAAGTGATTTGGAATTTGGAGACTTTTGAGAAGGTACATCACTTTGCTTATACTTTTTTGAAATTCCAAAAAAGAAATAAAATGGTTATTTCAAACTTTTCGACTAGAGCCACTTGTTTGGATTCATATAAGTGGCAAGAATTCATCTCATACAATTTTATTTGCACCTTGGAAAAATTAATTGTCAATCTTTGGAGTATTTAACAAATTTTAGTTTCAAGATTCTTTTTGACACACTCTCAAAGTAACACTAAATTCTAGGTTGAAAATTAAATTGTTGAAACTCAAAGTTTTAACCTTTAGGTGTCTAGTGGATCATATTTGGTCAATTTTTTTCTTGATATATTGCTTTTGTCCCATAGGCCAACTTTATTGGTATCTATCCATCTAAAAATAGTTTTAAAATACATGAGAGGCCATTTTGGAACCCAAAAAGATTCCACTCCTCAATCTTATTGATTGGGTTTCTTAGGCCTGGTTCAGACTAGCATCCGGCCAAAAATTTCTCAAATGTGATTGGTTGAAATTTGGCTTTTCTCCGTTGTTGGGTTCAGATTGTGAGTTTGTCCAGCACTTTTACATCCATCTTCACCACCATGGGAACCACCCTACATAGCCACGTCAGCGGCCAAGACAGTGAAGATTTGGGGCCTGCTCCAAGGGTGGTACCAAACTTGTCCGGCAGAGGCACACTCTTGGATGACACACGATTACACGGAAAAATTTCTATCGGCAGAAACACCGGATGGGGTGACGATTTTCCTACCTTGGCCAGATGCTAGTCTGAACCAGGCCTAAGATCAACCAATGCTTCTATACACATATACGCATAGGTAAGATATACATTTTCCAAATTATTTTAATGCTCAAATAACAGGATGACATGCCTCCAATTTCAAGAATTGGATTTACCAATAATGAAAATCCAAATGATTTCTTTGGAAATGTTGTTACATTTCATCAACATATGATTTTAGGGAATTGATATGTATACCACACCCTTTCAATTATTGTACCACACTCGAGAGTAAATTTAAGATTTCTACTATCAAAAAGCTGAATTTGAGAATTTGGAGTTCAGATTTGGACTTAGAGACCACGATTTAGTCTAGAACCACAAAAAAAGTTTCAATTCAATAACACCCAATGAAAAAGCTTATGTTTTTTTACAAACAAAAGTAAAAGTAACACTTTTCTCCCTAACTAAACTTTCTCATTGGGTGTTGTTGAATTACAACTTTTTTTGTGGTTTTAAACAAAATCATGGTCTCTATGTCCAAATCGGAATTCCAAATTCTCAAATTTAGCTTTTTGATGGTAGAAATCTTAAATTTACTCTAGGGTGTGGTATAGTAATTGAAAGGGTGTGGTACACATATCAATTCCCATGATTTTATTCGGGAATAGTAAGTTTTTTTAATATTCAATTTCATAGAATAGAACTTAAATTTGACTGGTTTCATTTGATTTCTACATACACTTGTTCACTTATTTTAGAGCTTTTGGTTATGGTTTCAGTTTTGAGCCTCACCACGTATGAGAAAAGGCCCTTGCTTTCCTCTCGGTATAATGTATGTAAAAGGCTAGCTAGCTCGTTTTTGAGGCCATGAAAATTGAAATTTTGTTTCAAACAACCTTCTTTTGATGGTGTGGATTCTTGGTATAAATCAGCCCTAGTTATTATCGCGCTCTTTACAAAATTTCAAAAGATAAAACATATGATATAGGGGGGATTACAAATAAGGGCATGGAAACAAAAAAATATTGTAGACAGGGGCACAGTTTCAAAGTAATTACAAATAGGAGTAATGTACAATTTCAAAATAATTTGTAAATTTTTGCAATTTTTTTTGGTTTGGACACTAGTTGATTTAGATACATCACATTAAATGTTAGCTAACTTTCAAAAAAATTAGAAGTTTTTTCAAAAATTCCCATCTCCTCTACTAAAATTTCTTTATTTAAGCCTGATTTGGAGAGGCCTTTAAGTTTTTTTGAAAGTTAACTAACATTTAATATGATGTATCTAAATTAATCAATGCCTAAACCAAAAAATTTACAAAAATTTACAAATTATTTTGAAATTATGCCCCTATTTGTAATAATCTTTGTTTTTATGCCCCTATTTGTAATCTCTTCTATGATATGACTGTGTTAGGGGTGCAAGCCCTAAAATCTTTGGTTACGAGAAGTTTTCAACACTGAATTACAAGGCTTTCTTGAATTAGAAATAGAATACCACACCATCTATGCCTCTTCTAAAAACCAACCTTGCTTAGCGTAGTAACCGGGGCATTTTTTTTCAATCGCCAAATTCCAGATGTTGACAATTCATTGGAGGATAAATGGAGAGAACAATGCAGACTGGTCCAAATCTATCAGTTTGTTTGCTAGTCTAATAACAAATAGTAAAAAAAATGGACTAGTAATAACAACTATGGAAGAGAGGAATTAGGACCTCACGTCATTACATGCCAAGTTTGGAGAGGAAAGGTTTGGCTCATCACTTGTACATAAGACCTGCTCCCATTGAAGCCTTATGGAATTGCTCTCCAAGGGGGCCTTAGAGCATCTCTACCAAGGGCTTCCCTATCCCTATGCTCATTTGGATGAAGGGGAGCAAAGATAGGGATAGAGAAAGGCAAGCCCCACTAGTTCTTCCCCCTTAAGGGAGTTTTTTCCTCCACAGTTATTAAAATGAGGTGGGAGAGGTGGGCCAAGAGAGGAATTAGGAGTGAAAAGGGGGAGGAGAGGTGGGCCAAGAGAAGAATTTAGTAGTGAAAAGGGGGGGAGGTGGGCCAAGAGAGGAATTTAGTAGTGAAAGGGGGTAAGAAATTGCACTTTTTTGGAAAACGTGAAGATATAGTTTACCATATTTGAGTTTCCTAATTGACCCCTTGTATAGGGAGTTGGGGCTTTCTCTCATCTAGATTCTCTATAGATTTGGGGATAGAGACTCTTGGTGGGAGGGGGTTCTTCCCTATCTGGATGAATTCCATCTGGATACAAATAGGAAAACCCCTCTAGTGGAGATGCTCTTATGTTGCGCCAAGACCCTTCTATATAGCCTTCCCATGACTAAGGTGCTCTCTATCTTTGAGCTTTACCTTCAGGCTTAAGCACCTTATTTTGGGAAAGGCCCTTGAGGAGGTGCCTTATCATATACATAATTTTGTTCACTTTGTTTTGTTTCAAAAATTTCAATAAAATTTAAAAGTACATCAGGATTAGCAAGGGCTGCTTTATCCTAGGAGTTGATACCATATGAGGTCTTAATCATAGCCTAATGCTAGCCTCTCATTGAATGTGATTCTAAAAAAAACTTGAAAAAGTTCAAAAAATAATATAAATTTCAAAATAAGATTCAGCAGAACTTCATTTTCAAGAAGTAGAACCACCAAAAACAAAAACCAATTTGTTGCTTTGAGGAAATTACTATATTTTAGAAAAATAGAATTGTCTTAATGAAATCATAAATTTTGAAAATTTGAAGCTATATAGAGTGAAAATAAAATTTCAACAATTCTACTTGGTCTGTTCTTCGTTCCTCTTCTAAGTTTCTTGAGGCTTATAGTTATAACCTCAACTCTATGACCAAGAGGCCTTTAGACATGAGAAAAAAACCCATTATCCTTCCATTTGTAACTGAATTGTAAATACCCTACCTTTTCCCTTTATATGTTATTGATTTGTGAACACAAATGTTGTATTATTTTGAGAATTATATAACCACTTTTTTTCACGAGGGTTTGCCCTAAAAATCACAATTACCTTCAATCTCCAGTAGTTAAAGGAAACCTCATGAAACCCAAAGTGTACTAGCTTTTATCTTATAAATAACGATAAATGTAATACATATGAAGGAATATTACTGCCTTTATTTTTATTTTTATTTTTATTGTTATTATCATTGTTATAACAACGGCCTGATGTTATTTTTTGAGATCATAGTGGTTAAATTTTGATTTAATCCCTAAAGGACCAAGTGTTTGTTCAATGGACACTTGAGAATTTGGGTAGGGTCATACAAAATCAATTTTTTTTGGATGTTCTCTAAATTGTTGTACAATGTGGAAATATGTATCCCCAAGAAATGTAACTATTTCCCCAATCACATGCCCGATTTAAAAGTTATGTTGCCCAAAAGGATTTGGGTAACTTGGGCAATTTGGGCATCTTTGGAGAATCTTATGCTAAAACTCTCATCAACTTTTGAAATTTGGCTTGTATGTAACTAATAAAATATGGTATATAATTGTTCAAAAAAGAAAAGAATTGAGCTCTCAAATCACATTCTAAGAGGAGTCAAACTTTGTTAACTGTGTTTGGGCAGTTTCAAGAAAAAATCTTTTCTTCTAACTTCAAGCCGTATTATCTTGCAATTTATAAACTCAAAGTTCTTGAGTTTTTTTTTTCAGATATTTCAAATGTTTGTCTCTAACTTTTTGCTATTTAGATTTCAAATGAAAGACTTCCTCATTGCACAAGAACGCATGAAAAAATGACTAGTGTAATGCCTATCCACTTAACCTCCTTGCATTGCAAGGTGATTTAGAATAAGCTAGATTCTATATTTGCTTATGAAAAGTTCATAAGTGAACCAAACATCATATACTTACAAATGGTCAAAAAGCTCAAATTTGTGTAGAGCAAAAAAATAGGGCTCAAAGTCTGCTAACCTTGTTTTGCAAGAATGAAAATAGTTGTTTTTCTCACTTCAAACATTATAGTCTTTCAATCTGTGCTGTCAAATGGATAGAGATTTTACCACACATTTTATAAGTATTTGATTATAATTTTGTAAAGTTAAAACTCCCAAAAAATGTTATTACTTTCATTTATGATCAACATACCAAAAAAACGCAGTTTTTGACAATGTTTCTTGAAAAAATCCCTTGGTCCTCTAGGGGTTAAACCTCGAAATGCTGAAATTATGATTTTAACTATTCCGAGTTTAGAAAGGCTCCACTAGTCCTTGAGCAAATTGATCTTAACCCCAAAAGGACCAAGCAATATTTTCACCAAAAACTTTTCAAAACTGCCATTTTCAGAGCGTCAATCGAATTTGAATACAAAATCATTTTTATGCGTATATGATTGTAGGATCTTGTAGTAAAATAGTTTTAGAAGATGTGGAAAAAAATTCAGAAATTTCCGTCGCATGGACTGGAAGATATAATGGTTTGAATATTCAAAAATGGCTTTTGAAAAACCAAGCAGCTACCCTTTAGAAGGTGAAATTCTTAAGGAAAATGGCCGCGTGAGTGGTGCTTCCTTGGATCCCTTAGTCCACCTAAGTAGGTTACATGTCAAAAAAGTTTCAAATCATTTGGAATTGTACAACATATGGGAAAAAAATAGTAAGTAAAAAAAAGTGGAGAACGATTCAAAACACAAAATTGTTAAGAATTTAATTATAGAAATGAAAATGCCAATCTCAATGGTTGTAATGTTTTAATAAACAACCTACATCCTTTGATTTTGTTTTTTTTCAAAAATAACAAAAACTGAGTAAAATAAAGCACTTCAAAGTTTATTTTAGAGTCAAGAATCCATAATTGCTTGCAAACAAAAATTCCTCATAACTTTCATCTCATTGATCAAAATGGAATGATTCAAATCTTTCCACATTCATGTAAATCTCCTTAACTAATTTCAAAAACAAAATTATGAAAAAAAAAATATTTTAATATCTGCCTAGGCTACCCGCCAAGTGAAACAACAACATATTAGGTCATATATTCTTATTCATAATTCCAAATGTCATGAAATTTAGTGCATATGAAAGATAAACCTTGTTCCCACATTCTATTAAAACTTCAACAGAAAATATGAAAATTTCCAATCACAGGTCCATGCCCAGAATCACTATGTTGCTATATAGGGGGTCTTGGTCCTTTAAGGGTCAAGAAACACAGGATCTTGTAGTCATAGATTCTATAGCTCTCAACTTTTAAAATGCTAAACGTTGTCTATTTTTACTTTTTCTATAGTAGTATTGGCATTTAAGGGTTAATTGTAGGGTTTTGGAGATACAAAAGGGCTAAATGGTACATCTATAGTAATAGTATCTAGAGCCGGTTGAATAGTAGTTATATAACCGCTATGGAGGGGAGTAGAAAAGGGAAATCTATTGAAGGAATCAATTGCAATGGAGGAGAGCTCCTACCGTGTGAAGTTTGTGTTAGAAAGCAATAGAATTTTCTATGTATTCATGCAGAGTGATTGAATATAGTATTTACTTTTCTGAAAGTTTACAATTGGAATGTGTGTATGTCATTTGTGTGAATTGATTGGATTGAGATTTGTGTGAGTGTTTATGTGTGTAGCAGTTGAATGTTGTGGTTGTTGGAGGGTAAGCCAGAATATATTGAATGTTTGAATGAGTGTATCCATGGTTGTTGGATTTATTGAATGTGTATGGAATGTTTGGAATTAATCTTTGGATGTTTGTGTCTATGGATGTTGGAATTGTGTGAATGAATGAGAATTAGAATTGAATGATAGAGTCTAGATTGTGAATAAGAGAGAGAAATCAATTGTGAGATTAAGAGCATGAATGTTTAGTTTTATTGATTGATTGCTTGTATGTTGACTGAGATTTGGGATTATGTAAGTCTATAGTTTTTGGTCTAGAGAATGAAAGGATTAATCAATAGCTGGATTAATGATTTAATTGAAAGATCAATGGTGAGTCAAATGAAGGCCATAGAGGCTGATTGAGTGTAATAATCCATAGAATAGGAATGTCAATTAAAATCCAAATGTAATCTATAGTGAGAGATCACGAGGCATTTAAAAGAGAGTTTTTAAATCAATAAAGTATGTTGTGAGAGCTTATGTTTAATTCCATAGGATTTTGAGAGAACTTGGTGAGAATTTCAATAGTCGCTTATGACTAGGATATGATTGTATTGATTGAGAGTAATTAATGAAGCCACAAGGGCTGATTTGCATCTATTCATTGTTTGAATATGGATTTCTATGGGATGAGTGAATTAGCATCAATAGAAAGAGTAATTCTAAGTGGATTAAAATGAGAGTTCATTCTATAGAAATTCTCGAGTGATTTAAGAATGAATGATTGAGAATCTATAGAGAGAGCAATTTCAAGAGAATTTGGGAGTTTAACGGAGAATCAATAGAGAAAGAAAAGCTAATTAGATAGAATCTTTTCTAGAGTCTCCAATTGAAGACATAATGAAGACAATGGAGCAGGTTGCCGATTGGAAATGGATTGAAAGCTAAAGCTAAAGAAAGGAAACAAGACAATTATTGATAAGTTCTTCCTTGACTTTCAATTATAAAAGAATAGAAGTCATCTTTTGAAAGGGTTAGGGTTGAGATCCTTTTTAAAACTTTCCATTGTGCATTCCTTGGAATTTCCAAAAGAACTTAGAAATGACAATAGTAATCTTTCCTCCCTGAGAACAAACTCTAACTATGGATTTCATTATTCTTTATTGAGTGTAAAAATCTATTTACAGATCTTCTTCTAAGCTTAACTCCCAAAGGACTCAATCCATTTTTAAATGGTCAAACTTCATTTTTAGGCTTAATTTTGCCTTTTAAACTGTGTTCAAACAACAATTTTATATTTTTATTACATGAAACTATGAATGATATATCACTGCAAGAAATTTCAATTTGTTTTATCAAAAATTGTAATTGTTGTCATTTTTTCTTTCAAAAAATGAACATAAATAAATTAAGATAGAAAAATAAATCCAAATTACTTGAAGTTTTTTCAAGAGGTACAAGCAGTATTAAAAATTGGTGTGAAAATGTTTCAATTGGTTACTTTATTTTTTACACCCAAAACAGCCACAACAAAGAATTTAAAGTCAAATTTGACTATCAAACCATGTTTATCCTTATATTTAATTAGTTTATAACATTTTGATATTTTTTTTTAGAAGACACATTCATTTTCTATTTAAGTTTTTTTTTCAATAAATTTGATAGAATATTCAAATTATTGTGATTTTTTAAAACTAAATATGGAAATAAAATTATATCAATTAGAATCTATATTAAAAAAGTTATAATTTCTACCATAAATGAATGGTAGAATGAGAAACATAGTTTTGTAGTTTAAACTTAAAATACATTTAAAGAGTAGAAAACATGAATGAAAAACATACCATATTGTGTTATTTGGATTCTAACACTTGGAGCTTTCAATGGCAATAACTCTTTTGATTTTTTACATTTTTCAAAAAAACTAAATGAAATAGAAGAGAAAATAATCAAGCTTCATTTTCTTAATTCGAACTACGTACCAAAAATAAATATTTTGAAAGTTACAATTAGGGTTGGCCAAGGCACATCCACTTTTTGGAAGCCCAAACCTTTAAGGGTTAATGGAACCACCATAATCTAGATTAACGAGGTTTAAATTAGTCATCCGGCTCTTTAGATGAATGAAAGGATACAGAACCTCCTTTGACGACACCGAGCCACATTGCAATTGGCTGTCTTTCATTTAATGGCTAACATGAGCTGACTCGGATTGCTGATTTAGACTGTTGACTGGGACTGCTGACTTGGAATTCTGAGGTGGTGTCAATTCTTCTGACTTGGCAACTCACGTTTATCTAGTCACTGACCAGGTCTTCACGAGTTCACGTCAATTTGTCAGTGACGTGGCATACATTAATGTATTGCGGCTACTCTATACGGTGGGAGCACAGTTTTTTTGAGCCTCATGAGGCCACTTTGTTAGAAATTGAACCAATGCGACTCTCTTCCTCTCAGAATTCTCCATTCTTGGGAAGGCATGTGGCATGTGGTAGATGAAAAAAAAACAGTGGGTGGGAGTGATTAGCTGAAGAAGTTTGTGGGTGCAGCTCGAGCAAATTCATTCCGAGTAAACTTTGTTAGAATCTTACTTCTTATCTCATTTTGACACTTACTATAATAAATTTAAACAATTTTGGGTGGAAAAATGGGTATAATTGAAGATTTCTCGCGAAGAAAGAAGGTTGAATTTGGTATAAAAGACAAACAATAATGAAACATATGTTTGGAATGGTTCAACTAATTTTGCCTTATGAAACTAAAAGGCAATTTTCATTTTTGATGCTTACATTAGACAAAGACCCTAGAAAAAATTAACATGCTCTTTCCCCAAAGATTCTTGGGTCCCAGTGTATGACAAGGTCCCTTGCCACAATTGGATGCATTATGATAGTAAGCACCTTGCCAATGTCAATGTTTGAACCCATGACCCCCTAAGCAAAATCTTTCACATTGGTTTGCCTTTGGATGCAAGTTAGGCACTTGTGGCCATGGCTTAGGACGGGACTTTCACATTGGCATACCAATGAGGTGATTATGAGTTCATGCCTAGCAATGGCAAGATGCTTACCACCATAATGCACCATAACATGGTGAGAAATCAAATGACTTCATTGTCACATGGAAACTTGAGAATTTTCCAGAGAAGAAACTTCTTGATTCTTTATAGAGTCTATCTCTTAATCCCTAAAGGATTGCAGCCCTTATTTTATCAAAAGATACTCAAAGCTACCATTTCTGTGGCAAAGAGTAAAAAGTTTGAAAATTGGTATTTTTGCATATCTAACCGTAGGATCTTGTTCTAGACTAGTCTAAGAATGCGTGAAAAAAAAATTCAAAAATATCAATTGCACATATTGCAAGATATTTGCTATTAAAGTGTAAAAAGAAACTTTTTTGCACCTTGCATGACTGGATTATTTGACTTTGAACTTTTTTTTAATTAAAATTTTTGCACTATAGTTTAGGGATTTATTTTTTTATGGTAGAGAATTGAGTTGAGAATCTTAAGAAAAAGACCAAAAAAAAAATACTTAGTTTTCATTCTTAAAAAAATTAGTTAAAAGAAAGTATGAGATTGAACAAAAACCTAAACTATTAATAACTTTGCATGGAATTGAAAAACAGTAATCCCAATGGTAAGATTATCCTAGAAAGTAAATTTCACACTTTCCAATAATTTTTTTGAAAAAATGTTAAACTTGCATTCAAAAATGAACTTTATGAGTTATTTTTTGAAGAAGATGGTTGAATTGCCCAAAAAACAAGATTGTCCATAACTTTCTCATAACTTATTCAAATGGATCAATCAAAGCTTTAGATGTAAACAAAAATATAAACTATGAGAAAAAAAAAAAAAGTTTTGTAAAAATAATTTGCTGCCCGGACTCCCCAAATTTGTGCTTATTTGGGCATAACTTTTGCTCCCAAGCATAGATTGGAATAAAAATTATATTTCTCAAAAGCTAATGTGTTTTTATATCTTCACAAAAATAATTCAAAAAATCAAGACAAAAATTGAGACTGTAGGTACCTGCCCAAAATCACATTTGTCTCCCAAAGGGACAACTTAGTATCTCGTAATGAAGGCGTTAACTCCTAAAGAACCATGGCCTTTACTTTGTCAAAAGACACTCAAAATTGCCACCTCTATGGCAAAGAATAAAAAAGTTTGCAAATCAGTCTTTTTGCATATCTAACCGTAGAATCTTGTACTAGACTACTATAAAAATGTGTCATACAAAACTCAAGGACTTTGACTGCACAAATTGGAAGATAATTGCATTTAAAAAATAAAAAACTAATTTTTTTGCACCTTGCTAGACTAGATTATTTAACTTTGAACTTTTTTAACTTCAAATTTTTGCACCATAGAGTTTGGAATTCTATTTTTGCATGGTGGGAAGTTGAGTTGGTAATCTTGGAAAAACAAATAATAATAATAATAATTAATTTTCATTCTTTAAAAAAACATTAGGTAGAAGAACGTATGAGATTGAACAAATAACCCTGCAATGGAATTGAAACGCAATAATCCCAATGGTGAGATTGTTCTAGAAAGCAAACTTCACCCTCTCCAACAATTTGTTTTGAAAAATTGTTAAACTTGCATTCAAAAATGAAATTTATAAGTCATTTTTTCAAGAAGATGCTTGAATTGCCCAAAAAACAAGATTGTCCATAACTTTCTCATAACTATTTTAAATGGAATGAATCAAAGCTTCAGATGTAGACAAAGATATAATCTATGAGATTTTATTTATTTATTTATTTATTTTTCAAATTTTTATAAGAATTTTTTTTGCTGCCCAAAGTCTCCAAATTTGTGCTTATTTGGGCATAACTTTTGCTCCCTGGCATCAATTGGAATAAAAGTTAGATGCCCATGCACATCTTTGAATTCCCAATCTTCAATAAAAGTTTCAAAAAATCATGCAAAGTAGTTTAGCCATAGGTACATGCCCAAAATCCCATTTGTCCTCCGTACGGACAATGGTCCTTTAGGGGTTTAACCTAAAGGACCAAGCCCTCTTTAATGTGAGAATCACTAAAAATTGCCACTTCTAGGAGGTTTTGTAAAAAGAGATTTTATGTTTTATTTTTGAAAAATCCAATTATAGGATCTTGTCCCAGATTAGATGAGGTACTTGTGGGAATAATATCAACTCATACTAGATGGAGAGGAGTGAGATATTTACATCTAGAGTGAAAAAAAAGTTTTTTTCCATGCTTCCCAAAAATTTCAAAAGCCTTTGACCACTCCTATAACAAAAAATTGCTCTATCCAAAGTTGCACTTTATTTTTTCCATGTAGGAGATCAAGTTAGGTATGTGTGGGAGAATTTTCAAATCAATTGGAACAATACAACACTTGAGAAAAAATAGTAAGTAAAATGAAGCTAAATTGTTAGAAACTTAATTATTGAACTCAAAAATACAAATCCCAATGGTTATAATGTTGTGATATACAATCTACTTCCGTTGGTTTTTTTTTTTTTCCAAAATATTGAAAATTGAGTAAAATAAAGGACTTCAAAGTTTATTTTAGAGTAGAGAATCCATAACTGCTTGCAAACTAAAAATCCTCATAACTTTCATCTTGTTAATCAAAATAGACTGATTCAAAGCTTCCTACATTCACATAAATCTCCTAAATCAAATTGAACTTTTTTTTTTGAAAAACATAATTTTTAGAAATATGCCTGGGTTGCTTGCCAAGTGTAAAAAAACAACATATTAGGTCATAACTTTTTACTCATACTTTCATATTCCATGAAATTTATTACATATGAAAGATAAACCTTGTTCCCACATTTTGTTAAAATTCCAGCCTAAAATAGAAATATCTCCAATCACAAGTACCTGCCTAAAATTGTCATGTTGCTAAAAAAAGGGGTATGATCCTGTAGGGATTAATTCCTGGTGTAAAGGTGTTGAGGTTACTTTTAGAGAATCAACCAATGGAAGAACAACATTGAGAGTGTTAGAGGTTGAAATTAGCATTGACTTGTAGTATAAAGCTACCCTTAGGTGAAGGCCATCTTCACAAGTGGGGTTTTAGGATTGATTTTCTAATTGGGAGATTATACTGTGTTTTTTTTTGCAAATTGTATGTTTTAATTTGGTATCCTTGACCTTGCATAACTTGTTGGAGAACCTAGAATCATTAGGAGGTTTTAAACCTAAAAATATTTGAGCTCAAAAGTTGCCTATTTGGTTTGAGATTTTTGAATATACTAACTTTGGTCAATCTAAGCGTTTATTATTTTTCAAAGTTAAAATCTCCAATTCATATTATTTCATGTAAGTTATTGTATGTACATTATACTACAAAATTTGAGTAGAATCGGGCCATAGTTGCTAACCAATTTTTTAAAAAAATTTGTATAATTAAAAATATTAAAAAATATTAAAAGTTAAAACGAAAAAACTAATGCAATTGAGGTGCAGTGGCTAAGGAGTGTGGAAGAAAGGAAGAAAATGATTAATTCTTTAAACAATTAAAGAATTGAAAAGAAAAAAACTTAGGGCTTAGGTGGCCTAAGCCCTTGAGTTATTTTTTTTGGGAAATGAAATGTCTAATTGCTTCAAAATAAAATAAAAAGTCAGCTTCAAGCCTATGGAAAAAAGGGAGAAAAAAGTTTTGAAATGCCAAATTGCGATAATGGAAACTGCGCCACAATCTAGGATTTTATTTTTTAAAAACAGATTAAGAACTAGTGCCACTACTTTGTTATGAGACAGATCCAAAAGCACCATCAAAAAAGTTCCTTCTTTTTATTTTCATCACTAATAGCAAATTTTGAGGCTTAAGAGAAACACATTGTGGTTGCTGCCAATTTGCTCTTGTGCAAAAGTTACGGCAAAGCCATAGTTGTTGCCGTCTTGTTTAGGTTGAAGTCATAAATTTTTCACTTTGAGCTGTTCAAGTGATGGTAGGGTAGTAATCAAGTTCATTACAAATTATGGTCATTGTTTTAGGGTTGACAAATTAGGAAAATATTCATGTCTAAACTCACTACAAACATAAGATGTCAAACATAAGATGTCAATCCGAACAATGCCTTCTAAACAAAAGTCAACACAAATGAAAAGTATAGTTTATTCTCAATAAACAAAAAGTTGATAATCTAATAACTTCCTAAAATACAAGATGAATCCAAAGACAATACCTTCTTCTATCAAACAAAAAAACCTAGAATTCAAGTTTCTACAAAAACAAAAACATTCAAAACAACTCTTGTCAAATTTTGGTTTAGAACTCATCTCATGTTCCAAAGCCACCTCCACTTGCTTCCAATTGCCTTCATTGGTTTTCTTTGTAAGAGTTGTAAAGTTTTTATTATATTCTTTCATATTTGTTTATTAATTCAAAAATCATTTTATTTGCAAATATTCATGGCGGTGTATGCTAAGATAGTATAGTACCTTGCAAAAGACTTACTAATAGTTATACACCTTCCACAACTATATTGCATAAAACATGATAGATACAACAAACCTACATATGCAAATTTTACATAGGGACCTTATGAGAAGCATAGTAGAAAAAAATGATTTTCAAATGAGTACAAATTATACAAGCCCAATGCTTTTTAATCCTTGCTTGACACACAAAGTGTAAATGAAAATGCTTTTATTTTAGTAAGCATCAAAATAAAATAATAAATAAATGAAATGAAATAATAAAAGTGAAATAATAGTAATAAAAATATAAAGGTGGATGGTTACTTGTAATTGTTTTTTTTGGGTTAAGCAATGTATGTGTATATTCTTCCTCCAATGTAATTCTTTATGACTATTTTGTTCATCATTTTCAAGTGAAATGAAGCCTTGTTGCACTTTTTCTTTTTAATGTTATTGCCTCTTAGTTGTTGTGTACAATATTAACCTTGGGAAGTGCATTATACCTTATTTTGGAGATACCCTATATGCAAGGCCCTATTAGAGGGGGGCTATGTAGGTTTTTCTTTTTTTCTTTTTTTGTAGGGCTATACTTCTAAATTTTGCTAATTTATTGTATCCTATGCTTTATTTGAAATTTTTTCCATGATAATTTAGGGTATCCTATGTTCATTATAAATACGTGAACTCCCAAAAAATAGTTCATACACCTAATGAAGTGCGAGTGGAATTTTGTTTTATTTTTTAAGCATGGAAGACCTGACTTTGGTTCTATATGGCAAACACGGTTTAGTTTATTGTTGAATGCGCATTCAAGTAATAGGGTCTTTCAAATTGGAGATATTGCACAACGGTATAGCAGAGTATGATACTATTAGGGTACAAGTTTACCATACATTTTAAACATGCGTCGTTTGCAAACAAAAACCATGTCCAACAACAAAGTGCAGTGGAACAGAGAGAATTTATATTGACCCTTAAGCGCTAGAGGCGGTCACCATGTATACATGGGGGGCCGTGTAGGAGCGGGGACAATTTTTGTCCCCATGGTCCTTTAGGGATTAAGCTACCATGTCAAATAGCAAAGTACAAAATACATGGCTGTATGCAATCTGAAGTACTTAATAAGCAAGAAAACCCGGGGACACACAATGCTTTACATCCTACCATTACTTAAACAACTTTGTACTAAAATGTGAAGCATAGAAAACAACATGCTCACAGTATGAGCTGCAAGGGTTAGCTTTAATTCCCACTCTAGGGTTTAGGTTAGTCTGTAGAACTGCTTGCACAAACCATGCGTTCAATTCAAGCCCAAGAAGGAGTATTTACATGAATGAAGAGAGAAACATGTATTTAGAAACTCCGCAGCATTTTTTTATCAAAAAAACAAAAACTATAGCAAGGTCTACCAGGGCCATTGTAAATTTGACAATTAATTGCAAAATTGAGTCTATTGCTGTGTAGGGAAACTCCTTCATCACTTAACTAAGTGCAATGAACCAAAAATGTACTATCAATGTTGGCACCTGCACATGAGCAAAGAACCATTGCAATTAGGGTTTACACAACATAGAACAATGAATGTACACGTTTTTTTAGGGTTTATTGTTTAGTGTTTAAGAGTCAAGACCTCACCTTCGCGACATGTTGGAGTGATCCAAAGTTTTTGGTCTTCTGCTTGCCCATCTCCTCTTGAAACCGCTATCTTCATTTGCCACCCTCTCTTCAAAATCTTGCGCAATTTGTGAAGTTCCTGCAGCTGCATTTCATGGAGTGGTTTAGTGTGGAATTTGGTTGGGATGTCAACCTTTAATCTCCATGAGTTGTTGAAGACCTTATAGTTGAAGTCAAATGCCTGCAATAAAGCTGCCGTCTTTGCTTGTCGTAGGGTTGTAGGGATCACTTGTTCAAGTTTGTAGGATGCTAGCCATAGCGCCACATGCTGCACTACAAATTTAGCGCACAATTGCACCTCCTTCAATAAAGTAGGGAAAATAGCAAGAATGCAAAGGAGATTGGTCATGTTTGTGGTGCCTCCATCAAAGTCAAACCAAGGCAACAATAACAGCACTTAGTGATCAACGACATAGGTGAGGAGGGCGTCATTTGCAATACTTTTTGTGTTTGCTATAGGAAACTCCATTGCAACTTGAAGCACTGAAAACAAAGCAACAGAAGTAGGGTTTCAGAAGATGGAACTTCAATTACCATAACAAATCAGTAGAGTTCAAGGTTAAGATAACAGTACTAACTAGTTCAATGGTTACACTTTCTGCGAGTTCAGGGAAAAAACATAGAAGGGCACTTTACCAGCAATTTAGCGTAATGGGACAATGACCAAGAGCGGTTACCAATTTCCGGGGTGATACCGTCCTTTGCAATCACAGCGCGCTGCGTCTGAAAAATGGTGAGGTCAATCGCTCAAGGGGAGAAGGTAGTTAGGAAAAGCAACCTCCTTTGCCAAAGAACTTCACAAATCCCATGTATTGTGAATATGAGGAATGAGTTAATCCGCAGCAAATTCAGAGATTGAGGACACAGAAAAAGGCAAATTAAGGATTGAAGTTGTGCTTAGATAGTGACTCTAGAATGATGGTTTAGGTTTAGAGGTGACAGTTTACAAAAGAGGGGTTTAATGATGAAGTCATACTGTAGGTAGATTTTTACATTCTAAAAAGAATTAATAAAATCCATAGTTTTAAGTTTGTTCTCAAGGAGGAAGGATTACTATTGTTGTTTCTAGGTTATTCTAAAAACCCAAGGGAATGCACAATAGAAAACTTAAAAGGAATAAGTCCTAACCCTCTTCAATTGATAACTTATATTCTATTATAATTAAGAGTTAAAGTGGAACTTATGGCAATTGTTTTGTTTTCCTTTCTTTAGCTTTAGCTTTAGCAATCCATCTTCTTTTAGTAGCTTTACTCCATAGTCTTCATTTGAATCTCCAATTTGATCTCCATGATGATTCCACCATTAAATTCTTTCCTCTCTATTGATTTCCAATGCATAACTCACAAATCCTCTTAAGAGTTTCTATAGATTTAAACTCACTATAATTCACTCGAAATAATCTCTCTATAGATGTTGATGCTATAATCCCTCAGAAATCCATATTCAAACAATCACTGATTACAGATTAGCATTGATGGCCATTGCTTTAATTACTCTCAATCTATACAATCATAGTCTCGTCATGTATGACTATTGAAATTCTCACAAATTAACTCCAGATTTTATAGAATTAAATCTAACTCTCAAAGAATTCCATTGACACAAAATCTCTTTCTTATAATACTCTTTTTTGATCTCTCACTATAGATTACATTCCAACCTTAATTAGACATCCTCATTCCATTGACTTTAATATTCAATCAGCCTTATGGCCTTCATTTGAATCACTATAAATCACTCAATTAATTCATTAATCTATTGGTTAATTCTTTTGTTCTCTAGACTAGAAACTATTGACTTAATTCCAAGTCTCACAATTAATCTCCAATCAACCACATCCATGCAATCAAGCAATAGAAAACCAAATACATATTCTTTTAGCTCACAATCCATTTTTGTCTCAATCTGTCAGCACTCATAGAACTCAAACAATTCTCATATCCACAAATCACAATTGATTCTAGTTCAACTCTCCAATGCTCACGACATTCAAACAGCCATAGACATAAATAATTCAGAATTCCAAACAATCCGCACACACATTCCAATAATCCAATTGACACATACAAATCACAATTCTCAATCGATTTCAATTCAAACAACAACATACATACACCACACAATAGACAATCACACACAAAACACCCAATACTATTAAGGAAATACCAATTTGCATTCAACTGCTTCACACAAATACATAAGAACATCTATCGCTCTTCACTACAGGCTCTCAGCCTCTCGGAGCCTTTCTTGCTCAATTGATTCATCTGCAATAGATCCTCTATGTACCCCTGCCCATAGCGGATAAAATAACCAAATACCATCCGACTCTAGATACTATTAATGTAGATTCACCATTCAACCCTTTGTATTTCTAAAACCTAGCAATTAACATGCAAACCTCGGTATTACTATAGAAAAATAGAAAATAGAAAAAAGTTTAGCATTTTAAAGTTTTAGAGCTATAGAATCATGACTACACATACCTCCATAGCCAAATCACAACTAGGAATCCTACAAGATCTGTCGCGTTGTTTAACTGGGGATCTACCAAATTGAAAAGAGGTGAGGATAAGTATCGGTCAGATAAGTGTAGTTTAGGTTACCCCTCTTCATAACAACCCTTTTCACGCTAGCAACAGTTAATTCAAACATACCTTGCAAAGGCGGACATTGATGGATGATATGAATGACCATTCATATTTGCATAATTCCAATTAAACAACCTATGAAAACAAACACAACCACATTTAAAGAAACTTATTTAGATTGAAGACTGATGTAGAAGTGAACTTAACATTAACGCCACAGTTCCTAATTTATTTTTTAATTACAGGCTCTAGAGTGTTTAGGCTTGACATTGAAATACTTACAGACAGATTGTAACATTGCCCAATAATTGAATGCATATAGTTTAGGAGTTATAGGTTCAGTGAACACTATACCAACATGACTAATACGCTATGTCTTGCTCTTGAAGGAAAAATATAATTTATGTTACTCCAATAATTAGGAGGCAGTGTTATACAAACTACGAAGGTCAAGGTAAGGAAATTGAAGAAACAAAAGAATTGTTGTTTTGTATTACAATTAAGAACTTTCAAGACAAAGAAAGCAACATACTCACCTCAATGGAATGGCTGATTCATACGAGAGAATGCCGCTTTCTTGGTTTGGTTTAGGTCGTATGAGGGATTGAAGTCTAAGACTGCAAGCTAGTATAGCACCCACCTAAACCACCTCTCTTAGACCCATAAAACCCAGAACAATCTTCCCTTCAATGAATCTCTGGATTTACAGCGTTTCCAATTAGGCACTCAGGTTCAAAGTAGTTCCGTCCTTGACAAACCATGAAACTCTCTGTAGGTTTGGAGATTGTTACGTTCTATTGAACATAAGTACTTCATAACAAACCTTTCCCGCTCAAGTAAACCAAAAAATTAGTCTATGACTTAACTAATAGTGGGTCAAATGAATCAGCTAAACAAAAAGGCTTATGAAAAATGCAAGTAGTGCTTAAGGCAACAACAAGTACTATTTACTAGTAATAAGGATAACTAAACAAAAATGTTAGTAAACATTGAAACACATTGTGAATAAAAAGTATGAGACAGTAATGAAGTGAAAATGTGCTGTGTATCCTATGAGAAGGGTAACTACTTCAAACATCTTCTACTCAACCATAAAACACATTAAAGATCTTAAATGCCCATCATTCCATTTTCCCACTGCTATTATTCAAGACTGTTGTTAGAGACGTACTCATTCAAATTCACAGCATCCTCAAGGTCCATACTTTAAATTCTAGAGTCACAATTATAGGATAAACTAACATTTGTTATAATTGACTCTAGACTGATCCACGTAGAATCAGTCAAATTGTACTTGAATTTATATTGCCCTACCATGCAAATGTAGTAGTGCAATATAACTTCAACATTTGACACTTGGATCCCTTTCTTACCTCCAGTTATCTCATGCTTGGTGAGATCAACTGGGTGCTTCAATAATCTCCACAAGTTTCCATCGCACATCTATGCATCTTTTGAATTTGGTCAACCCACTAGGTCCCTTTGTCCACGCCTAAATTTGTAGGTGCCACTCTGCCAGATTGTGAAGCATGGCATTTTCTTTTTCTCTTGGTGGAATTAACAGTGGAAGCTGTGGTAACCGTACACCTCTGCACAAAGTAAACACCCGCATCCGAGCCAATTCTTATAAAGCATGTATTAGAACTTTCAGCAGCATTCAAGTAGTCCTCACTAATATATTGAAGTACAAAGATTTCTTGACGCGAGTGAGCCTTTCCTTAGACAAGAATGGATTACCATTCAATTGTCTAGCCATAGTATATTTGAATATTCTATTATTGTCAAACTCCATAAAGGCCTCCACTTTTGTTGGAACATATACTGCATGGACATGATCCTTGTGGTGGTTTAGCATCTTTGATATGATGTTGCGCGTTTCACTATCTAGGACAGTCATTGCAGGAACATTGTCATCAAAAGCTTCCTCCTCCATGCCAATTACACCGGCGTCTTCCACCCTGCCTGATTCAGCAATACTTAGCTGATTTTCTTTGATTTGGTCCAAATTTGCTTGTAAAACCTCCATGTCAGCATCTTCATTTGGAACTGGCTTAGATCCAACGGTGTACACAAAAGAATGCATGTCTAACATCTCTGCAGTCCATGGTTTATTAAACCACAATTTGTTTTTTGCAAAGGCTTGAGAATTGGAGGCCATGTTCAATGTATTTATCATCTTCTGCGCCTCCTTCAAACCCTCTTTCAAAGCTTCCACAGCATCATTGTTAGTAGAAATTGAACTATAGTCTCCTAAATTAGGCTCTACCTCATCTGGCTGCATTTTGTGTAGTTTAGCCCAAATGTTGTTCATTTTATTATACGCCATTTCAAGTTTCAAGCCATTCCTCTCATACTCTATGTGTGAAAGGTGGTTCATTGTGTTAGCAACACTGAGTAATTCCTAGAAATCATAAGCCCTTTCCATACCAACCATCTCCCCTATCTTCAAGAAGAACACATCGCACAAGTCACTACCAATAAGGTGTAACAGCACTTCTAAGTGAGGATACTTATCACGAAAATGGCATTCAATGAACTCAATATTGGAAATTCTTTTTTGCAATTCCTTCATTAAAAATAAAAAATTAAGCACATTAAATGAATTAGTGTTTGTAGATCTTTCAATAAACTATTAGCAAAATGTAATACCTCTCATTTTGCCTCTTTTGTCCTTGTCATGTTAAAACTGTTATTTTTTGTAATGCACAAATTGTGCAAACATATGCTTGCAATTGCAAGTTTGAAACATTTTCTAAAAGAACATCAAATAATTTTCAATAAAATGCTCTATTTACCATTTCAAATTCCAAAAGCTCTCAAAATTGTCATTTTAGTATTAAATAAAATAAAATTCCAATGAGCTTTTATTCTAAACAATTCTTTTTTGTACCTCTCAATGGTAAATAGAACCAATATTTCATCGATATGTTGCATCTTGTATTAATTTATATTACAAAAAGATTCTTCTCATTGTTTTTTTTTTTTAAATTTCAGATTTCTTAAATAATGCTCAAGTATGAATTCTTCTAGTCCATCCAAAATCAAAATTTCAGAATTTACATTTTGCATCTATTACACATTATAAAAGAGTTGGATAAAATCTTTTGCAACAATAATATGTCGTAGGATTTATAGGTGGTGTTATAATAGGAATATTGTTGCCATCAATGGCCCTTAAATATAAAAGACACCATGCAAATTTTTAAATTTTTTAGTTATTTGTTTGATACAAGATAAAATATGTTTAAGAAATACTAAAGGGTTCAAATGCTCTTTAATAGCCTCACAACATTCATTTACAATTTTTGAAGTTGTACTCAAATCAATACCATGTAGGTTGCCAATGATAGCTAAAGAATTCATAGACTCTAAACAAGAGAGAATTACAACAACTTTAGTATTAAAAATTTAAAAAAAAAAAATATCATTTTCTCCAAAACATGCCCTAAATGACAACATAAACAATTGAATGTAGTTTTACTTATCCTCATTTGACTTTGAAATATACTCTTTGTATAAAATATAAAAGAAATTGCTTCAAGAATCCTTCAATTTTTGAAATTTGCCATCTTGGTCTTATTTTTTGCAATTTTTAAAATTTTGTGATTGTATTATTACATTGTTTTGGTCTAGAGTGTGGTGGTTAGCACATTTGAAAGTTTGAAGTGTCTAATTGTGCACTTTCTTGAATTAAGGAATTAATGGAAGACTCTCCCTTTCATTTTTTGAAATCAATGAAAGGTTCAAGTTTTAAAGATGATAAGATTGTATGTTTGTGTTGTGTGTAGTTGAAGGTTTCTCAAAACACAATGAGGGGTATCAAAGAACGTCATGATATGTTTTGAAAAAGAGTTGCATAATCTTATTGCAACTTATGTCCCAAGGATGCTCTATTACAATCAAAGCAAAGCCTTCAGACAAATTGGAGAGCCTTGAATTGTGACAAAAACAAGTTTGTTGGAATTTACGTAATGATTTACAATCTTGATAAATCTAGCATCAATAAGATGGTTGCATTAAAAAGGCTAAGGTATTGCATAAATAATCATCCAAGTCACATATGTTTTTTTATATGGGTCTATGGTGGATGTTGCAAAATGCTTCAAAGTGGAGAGTATATTGCACCAGCAATGCCAAGTAATTGTTGTAGAAACGGTAAATTTCCCATCCTCCTTTCATAACATCTATGGAAGAAGAACTTCAAGGAGAAAAAATGCTCCTTTTCCAGTTAAGCCATTTAAAAACAAAAAAAGCCAAAAGACAAGCATTTATAGATATGAAATCTCAAAAGCTTGAGTTAGATTTTAGCAAGGCTTTAGCTACTTTTGTTACCACTATTTAGAAGAAAGTAGAAGTATTAAAATAAGTTGCTGAATTGCAACATTTTACAGCACCTTTGAATAGTTTGGACCTAGATGTGGTAGAGTACATCAAACTTTGTTGTGCCAAGATTTTATAATCCTTGAAAAAGAATTTTGACTCTTCTACAAGTAAAAATGAAGATTCTTTAAGCTTTGGAAGAGGAGAAGGCACTCTAAGTAGAAATGTGGAAGAAACCTCAAGTGCATAAGTTCAAATGGATTCTTATGTTTCTCTCTTTGAAATTGAGGGTTCATGGTATGTAATTTTTTAATGACACTGTTTTAATTTTTATGTTATTAAAATATAACGTATTTAATATTGATTGTGTATTATATATACATTTAAATTTTATATAATCTATCAAATTTAATAGGTTTATATAATTATGTATGTAACATGTTATTCATTAAATTGGTAAAATCGTAGGTACCATTTTGTTTTTCACTTGAAACCCAAAAAGTTACTTTAAACCAGATTTAAAGGTATCAAATTCAATATGAGCCACTAAGATTTTTTCCCTTGCAAATTCCTCCTCTTAGGTGAGGGCACGTGTACAAAAAAATGCTGTGAGCTGGAATTCAGGTAATTACTTGAATTCTTGAAAGTCCCACTTTGTACTATTTTTCCCAATTTAACGAATAACGCATATTGTGTATGTTATTCTAATAACTTTTTATTTGTGTTTGATAGGTTATGCAAACACAAGATATCAACAAAGGAGCTTGATAGAAGAATAAAGATGAGAAGACAATGTTACACTCATTTTAGTTTTTTTTAAAAATTATTCTATTATGTATATAAAGAGAATTAACCCCTAAAGGCCCAACTATCCCCCGGGGGACAAATGGATTTTGGGCATGTACCTATAGCTAAACTACTTTGTTTGATTTTTTGAAACTTTTATGGATGATGGGGAATTCAAAGATCTATATGGGCATCTAATTTTTTCCTCATTCTAACATTCAACTAAGAAGTTAAGCAAGAATTTTTGCTGCCTAGGGGAGGGAGGGAAATCTGGACAGCCCAAAAACTTCTTTAAAATATTTGTTTTTTAAAAATAAAAACCTGAAATTGGTTATTTAGATTTTTTTATACGTGGGAAGCTGTGAATCATTCCATTTCAATCAATGAGATGAAAGTTATGAGACGTTTTAGTTTGTGGGCACTTATGGATCCTCTACTCTAAAATAAACTTTGAAGTCCATTATTTTCCACAATTTTCAATATTTTGGAAAAAAAAACTAAACCTAAGGAAGTAGATTGCTTATTAAAACATTATAATTGTTGGGATTTGCATTTTTTATTTCAATAATTAAATTCTTACCAATTTAGTGATTTGACTCATTCTTTGCTGCTTCGTACTTAATATTTTTTTCCCATGTGTTGTATAATTCTAATTAATTTGAAAATTCTCCTACGCACACCTAACTTGGTTTTCTACATGGAAAATAAACCTCAACTTTGTATAGAGCAATTTTTTCATGTATGAAGGGTCAAAGGCTTCTAAAATTTTTGGATAGTATGGAAAAAAACTTTTTTTTTTTTTTCATTTCAGATGTAAATATCTCCCTCCTCTCCATCTAGAATGACCTTATTTTTTTTCCCACAAGTTCCTATTCTAGTATGAAGCAAGATTCTAAGGTTGGATTTGCAAAACAAACTTTATTTCCTACTTTTCTACTCATTCCCCCCAAAGTGGTAGTTTTCATAGACTTTCACAAAATAAAAGGATTGGGCCTTTAGGGGTTAAGGAGGTGTTGCAATGCTTAAAAACTTTTCTAAAATTCTTTATTGTATTCAAAAATAAGTTTTTGTTTTTAGTATTTTGAATTTTTTTCTTTCAATTATTAGGATTACTAATAGATATTGATTTGTTTATTTTAAGGTATTTTTGAAACAAAATTTATGTAAAATACATCTTTTTTTCAATAAAAATATATTTATTACATATTAATTTTCAAATCTCATATGTGTTGTGTTGAATAAGATCATTTCTAAATTGCAAATGATTAATTTTTTTTTGAATTTCAATAGTTTTCATTAGCAAATTGATCAAATGACAAGAAACAAGGTACTACATGTTGTGCAACTATAGCGTTTATCAATTTTAGAAGAAATCATGGTTCAAATCACTTTTCGCTTTTTCACCTTTGATGATTATATTGTATATAATAACACAAATAATCCACACAATCTTCATGGATTCATTTTGAAACCGTGCCAGATTTTGAAGTATTGTCCATTGTGCCTGTAGAACACGAAATGCTTGCTCCACATCTTTTATTGCACTCTTTTGCATCTTTGCATTATTTTTTTTCTTCATTTTCACTAGTGATTTTTTGGAAGATACTCCAAATAAGACAAATTCCGTATGCCAAAAGAGAACAAAATGTATATTCATGTCCATTAATGGTATATTTTGTATTAGGTCCTACCCGATGTAAATAATTTATGATAAGTGGAGTTCTACCTATCACCATTAGAGGAAAAATGAGCTCAAGAGAAGGCTCTTATGAGAATTGGTTGGAGGGGTCAAAATTATTTAAATGTAATGTCCTTTCTCAAATAAAAAGAGACTAATCTTCTATACCCGCTTACAAGTACTTCATGAGAATAAATTTTTTTACAATATTATATGTTTTTTGTTTGATGAGTGTCCTTGTTTGATTGGGAACTCTAGTCCTAGTTTATTCTTGTGTCCCACTAAAGGTCCTTGCATTTGTCATTGTCATGTTATAATATTTGTTTCCATCATCAATCCTTTTGTTATGTACCATGGTACACTTGAGTAGTTCACACAAGGTAGAGACACTTGTGTAGATACCTTGCTTATGCTTCTTTTACCTAAATAAAGAAGGTGGTTTGTTAAGGTTGGGAGGCCTTCTCTTGAGCTCATTTTCTTCTAGTGATTAATATCATTACAAGATCCAGGCATCTCAACATAGGCATGTCATAATCAAAGAGTTTGTGAAGCAATTTGTTCACAATTGAAGAATTATCCCTGTATTTATCTTGATATTAACCTTGTCATTCAACTGGGCAATTTTTCCATAACCAATAAATATAATCAATAGAGTCAAACATGCCAAGAAATCCTCACAACTAATTGATTTGAAATTGATATAAAACATCTTCTGCCATAAGATGTTTCAAAAATTCTCGTCTACAAATCTCTAATATATTTGTAGCAAATCTTTTGATGTTTTTGGTAGTAGCAGAATCAACAATTTGAACATGTTTATTAACACCATCTGTTGCTATTCTAAACCTAAAACTGCACAAAGCGATTATGGTTTTTTAAATAGAAGACAAACATGGCCGTCTTGTTGCATCCACTTTAAAAAAAAAATAAGAATCATGATTGACAATTGTACTATGAATCTTAAAGAAAAGAGACTTAAGCATTTGATAATGACGCTCAAACAACTCCGATGAAAAAATTGGCTCATCCACAAAGTAATCATTTAAAATTTGTTTATGACTTGCAAGAAAGCTCCTCTCAGTATTTAGTGTCTTGCTTAAAAGAGAGTCCCTATGCTTTCTATCCTCCTCTCTCAAGCAATTTTGAAGTTGCAAATGCATTGTAACTAAAAAATTTTTGTTTTTCTTTGTCATCAAAGGCTAAACACTCTTCTACCCACATTGAAAATGTTTCCGTCACTTGCCTTTATTCCAAAGCAAACAAAAAAAACTAGAGAAAAAGAAGCAAACAAATGGAAGAAACAACAAGAAGAAACGAGTCTCTGGAGTTCATGGAGTCTTTATTAAGGCACTTTAGCTGTGGTACTTTGGTGTTAGTCAGCGGCAACTTTATGGCAAAAGCTGGTGGCTACGTGGCAACTAGGCAGCAACCTTGCGACAACTAGGCAGCAAATTGCGACAGCTTGAGGAGAATGGGACGGAACAAGCAATATTTGGCGATGATACTTGTGGAGCAGATGTGCAACTCTTCAACCAAGGTAGGATGGACAAGCCACCCTACCGCTTGGCTCTCGCTCCCACCATGTTGCATATTGAATTGCAAAGCCTGGTTTGGCTGGCTAAAGTGGAGTTGGACTAAAGATAATAAGGTAGGTATACAAATTTTTGACCATTTACCCAATGCCGTCACTATGTATCTCAAGTAGTCAACCTATGCATCTCAGGTAGTCAATCTATGCATCTTAGGTAGTCAATCACTTTTAAAATGACCACTCTGGCACATAATGACAACATTGGGTAGATGATCGAGAATGGGTATACTATACTTACCTTAAGATAGGAGGCTCGTAAATGGACCATCTAAGCAAAAGTGTGCTTCTATGGAATAATCAAGGCTACTTGGTAAAATGGAAATATATTTGGTAGAAAGTCAAAGAAGAGACATTTATGTGGCCATCTAATTTGAATTGTTTTGAGTTAGTATGAATTAACTACAATTTATCAAAGCAAAAGGTGCATAGGTAGCTATTCATGATCGTAGGTGGTACCATTCATGATGCAAAGGCGACTTGTAAATAGAGCACATAATTCCTAAAAGCAACCATTACCAAACCAAGAATGCTCCAATAAGGCTCTTAAAGCGTGCAAGTACCCATTCCATATTCTAATACTCAAATCATGATTGAGAACATGTTTTCATTTATTTTAGTATGACATATATCTACATTTTACTAAGAGAAAAAATTGTACACAACTATGGTCAATAGACACACTCAACAATGGCTCATATCACTCTCTTAAGTTCCTAAAATAGTACACACAAGTACAATTTTTGAACATAGAAAATGTGACCCATTTAACCCCTAAAGGCCCAAGGAATCTACTTTGGGCTTTATGAGAACTCGGGCAAGCTCTATTGACTTCATAATTTGGAATTTTTTCATGAAAATTTAGGATGATGCTACTCATCATAATCTACATGTGAAGCTTTATTTCATGTCATTCGGATAAGTAATGCAAAAGTTAGAAGGTTTTTTCAATTTCAATGTCAAACTGGGCAGCAAAAAATATATTCTAATTTGTTTTAAATTTTTTTTATAGAATTGTATAGATTGATACCTACTCAAAAATAATTAAATTGCTCAATTCCAAATAATGAGGTAAGAGTTATGATGAGTTTTCTTTTGCAGGCAATGAAGGTAGGAAGAGGGTAGAAAAAACATATAAAGTTATCTTTTACTCTCAATTTTGAAAAATTTCAAATGAAAATGAAACTTCAAGTTACTAATTGTCTGTTAGAGCATTCTCACCATTGGGATTAACAATTTTCAAATTCTTCCAAAACTTATTAGCATATTAGTTATATCTTTCATTCATCAATACCTTACACTTTACAATTTTTGTAAAAATGAATCCAAATTTTTTTTGGTTAATTTTTTTCATATATGCTTTCAACCCATTTTCCGACATATTGCAAAAATTGCACAAGAAATGCAACATATGTGTTTTTTTCTAAAAAGTTTGAAAATCAAAACTTCACCTTTTGGAAGGATTAGAAAAACCTACATTTTGAAATTTAAGCACATTGATCTTGCAATTGGTGAGGATATTCATTTTGAAATTTTGGGACAATGTACTTGTGCAAGTCAACCAAAGAATCCTATGGTTGGATTTGTTAAAAAATAAATTTTAATGAAGATTTTGACTCTAATTTGAGGATTAGTATTTTGAAGCAATTTTAGACCTCTAAACACAAAAAAATTTAGAGGTTAAGAACCTCTGTGCAGTATATTTGTGCAATATTTTTGTGACCCTTACATGGGCCATTCCAAATACCCGCTCCGAATTAGAGCCTCCTACCTTATTCCAATTGATGTGAAAGAGGTCGTGCGTTTTTAAGGTCTCCGGCTTGTTCCCCTTCCCTTCCGACGCTCCCAAACGACGTTCCCTCGCTGCTCTTGGCTCGTGATCTTAGCCGTCATAGAGATCCTGAGGCTCTAGATGGGTTTGGGCGTCTGAGTGCCCACGCTTTCGATCGGAGCTCTCGCAACACTGGAAGCCTTATCCAGGGAGCCAAAACGTCGAAGGCTGCCGTCCCGGAAGAGTGACAGACTTGGCATTGCAGGAGTTTTCCAAGCTCGACTGACGTCGTTGTTGCAACGGGAATTGCAGCGATGGCGGCCGCTACTATCACCCACGCCCTGTCCGCTCTCACTCTCGGCTCCTCGGTCGCTACTTCGTTCCCTGCTGCGTCCAAGGTAACGCAACTCTCTGTACCTATCTACAATCTCTCTGCGTTCGTAATTGTCGAGATTTCAGTTCCTGTTGGTTTTCTTCCCATATCCGAGTGTGGTGAAAGGATTTTGCATTGGCGTGGGAATTCTGAAGCAATTGGAGAGACTATTAGGTTTATGTAGGGGTGGAGGCGTCATTCGTGCATTGTGTGTGGGGTGAAACAGAGCGGCGGTGGAGTGCAGCAGAGAGGTCGCCTCCAAATCAGGTGCGCCCGTGTGGGAGGAATAGAGATCCCCAATGCCAAGCGCGTGGAGACTGCGCTCACGTACATTCACGGCGTCGGGTCTACGACGGCCAAGCAGATTCTGCTGGACGTGGCCATCGAGAACAAGATCACCAAGGAGCTGTCGGAGGAGGAGCTCACCACCCTTCGTGACGAGGTCTCCAAGTACATGATCGAGGGCGACCTGGTGAGTTTTCCCGGACTCTGGACTCTCGGGCTCCTTTTTGAGGATTTGGATGGGACCTTGGATGGCGAGGTTTAGGGTTCGGGGGTGGGGTGAGCGAGAGTGCTGTTTAGGGTTTGGGGTTGTTGTGCTGCTGGGGAGTCATGGAGTGTTGATATGAGGCTGATGACGTGGTGTGTGTGTGTGTGTGGGTGTTGGTGGGGATGGTTGACAGCGGCGGTTCAACCAAATGGCCATCAAGCGACTGAAGGACATCCAGTGCTACCGGGGCAAGCGGCACCAAGCGGGACTGCCATGCAGAGGGCAGCACACCAAGTGCAACGCCCGGACATTGCGAGGCAAGAAGATCACCATTGCTGGCAAGAAGAAGGCTCCCAAATAGAACAACTGAAAACTTTTTTGTTTCCAATTACGTAAGACTTTGTATCATTCCAGTCATTGAAACTCATTTCCTTGCACTCACATGGATTTTTTAACTTTCTTTCTGAATAACTCTGTGTTTGTATATATGTCTTTGTTGAGAGTGTGCGGGTGAGAATCAATGAATGCTAACAGTTCCATTTCTATGTCAATTTTTTTGCCTGATTTCTCATATTCGGGAGGATGTGCTTATCATTGCATTTATAATTTCTTGATTCACAATTTGCCTAATTTCAACATGCTGTGTTGGTTACCATCAGAAAAGAAGTTCGATAGATTTGTTTTTTGAGAAATTACCGATCGAGAAAATCCCCTAATGTAGTTTGTTTGAGAATTTTTTGGTTTAGATTGAGGCACCTGTTTGCAGCACTTGAATTTGGGGGGGCTTTCCCTGGAATGAAAAACCTGTTACAGTGGTGCCTCCATAGGATTAACCTATGCAACAAAAATGCTTCCCTAACATGACTGTCCTTGTCCCAGTTAGGCCAGGAACACGTGTTCTTTGACTGGGTAAGAAAAAATGTTTCCATAAGAAAAAAACACCTCTTGCATTAATGTCCAAGGGTTGCTTTATGAACAAAAAGTTTCTACATAAGAGAAATTTGCCTTTATGGCGCCCCACAAGCAAGGAAGATGCCGGGAGGAAGTCTAGAAGCATGGCTTTGCTACGGTGAATGCTTCCATAAAATGAAAAGAAATTTTGTCCGGATGCCTTCATGTTAAGTAGGCACTATTGTATCCTGTTAAACTCTTTGCTACTGTCGTATTTTTTGGTTTTTTAAGCAATTTTTGTAAGATTTGATGACAACGGTGCTTTGAAATTCAATATTGCCCACCTTGTAGGTTCAATCTTATGAAATGTGAACGCATAATTCATGTTTATGAGTCGATTCCATACTGTGATTTATCACCAAAAATTATTAGTGGATATCCACTTTATTGTGCCTTGAGAGTTGGAAACCTTGTCGAGTAACCAATGTTTAGCTAGGGTGTCCTAATGCTGTGCTTTGACAAACTGCACTTAACCCCTAAACGTCGGCACGGATGAAAAACATCCTTTGCCTCCAAAAAAAGACTTTGTATCCCAGAAAAAGATCGATTTTGATTTGATTTTTTTCAGAAGTGATCATAAATGTGTAGTGCATCATGGAAGGCAAAAAATTACCTTTTCAGATACATTCATTTTGTTTTATAACCCAAATTGTGATACATAGTGTTAGCTCTTGAGTTGCCCTTCTTGCAGTTTTCATGAGGGCACCAAGCACTATTGACTTTTCCAACTTTTTGAAGCAATACTATTGATGCCCATGTACAAAACAGGGCAAGTTACGACAAAATAGGGCAAACCACAATGATCCATCCGTCCTTTAAGGGTTAAAAATGTATTGCTTTAGCGTGTCTAAATGGTGCATTAAGTGGTGACATGATGTAGAGTATAAAAGCACTCGTGTTTTAACTACATCATTGAACATAAACAGTTTGTCTTGTGCAACCAGAACTTAAATTTGATGAGAATATGTAAACAAGCCCTTGAAGAAACAGCAGTTATTGGTATGAACCACTGTGGGTTTGTTTTTAGATGGTATAATTTTTTACTTCTCCAGCATGCATTCACCTTGCCTTATATTTTGATTTTGCAATTTTATGAAGACGCATCATATAAACAAACCTGGAGAACTATCTTATTATCTGTTTTTGAATTAAGGAGAATTGTTTTGATATCTGCTTTTAAACAAAGGTTGGATATTTTCAATTCTGAATTTCATTTTTCAACGCCAGATTCTCTATCACTTTCACCAATATGTATTTATACAATCGATCCCTCAAAATGCGAAGTTTACGCTTAAATTATTCAAACCCTCATTTTTAACAAACTGGTTCTAATGGATTCATAATCGTAAACCACAAAATATGCTTGATTTCTTGTGAGTCTTTGAAGAAATAATATTTGAAGTTCACATTCTGAGATTATTTTTTGAATTCTAAGAGACATGTTTTTGAGCTCTACATACTTTCAATCTTAAGTTCATAGATAATTAGTAGAAAGTGGTTTTAAGAATCCAAATTACGTAAATTCAAATAGCATGATAAACAAGGAAAATTTTAATGAATGGAAATTGAACTTTTTGGAGACAAGTGACAATGCGCATTCGTATAAAGAAAGTGTTCCAAAAAACCTATTACCTCAGAGAAAAGGCTATAAAAAATCTCTTGGAGATTACACTTTAAAACCATCATATTAACTAGCAACAATAGGAGACACTTGCCATTGAGAATGTTATCACATTGATTTCAATTATCCCTCTTTGATCCACTTCTTGGACACTAGTTACGAAACCTTAATAAAATGTGATCATTATTGTTCCTTGGTTTCCAAATCTATTTTGTGTGTTTTGTTGATAAAATTCTTTTGAAATGGAAGGGCATGTGCATGTCTCTTATGTTTCTAGATGCTTTCTTAGTATCAAGAAGTTAGAGAATTTGCACCATTGCACACAATCCAGAACTCTCAAAAGCAAGTGTCCAGGGTGCATTCACAATCAAGGGCTTGTTCAAATCTCCTATGCCCCCTACCCTCAAAGCACTAAGTGTATGTCATGGAGGACAAGTGTTGAACTTAATATTAGGCCTCTTATGTCGACTAATCAACAAGTTTGATTGTCCATGATTTGGGCGCAATAACAATTTATCAAACCTAGAACGTCAGAGTGTTTGAGATACAATTGAGCAAACCCTAACTAGCATACGACGGCTGTGCATCTACAATGAGACATACCAAGCGGAGCGGCCACACCAAGTGCTATTGAGGGCTTGTTTTGCATACAAGGGTCTAGAAGATCTTACAAATGTTGCAATCACATTACTTTAATTGATGATTCAAAGTTGCAAGCGTGCAAGATGGCTTTGCATGTGCGTATTATTGAAAAACTTCATTCCTTATGTCAACACAAATTGGCTTCTTGGAGCTTAACCTCTAAATGTCAAGAGGACGTTTTTCATCCTTTCACTCTAAAAAAAGATTATGTAGCCTAAGGAGAAACTGCTTTCATCTGATTTTTTTCCAAAAGTGATCATAAACAAGTAGTGCACCATGGAAGGCAAAAAAAGAATTCATCAAATACATCCATATTTTTAAATACCTCAAGTTGTGAAAATTTTCAGAATAACTATATAAGATCCCAAGCTGCCCTTATTGCAATTTTCATGGGATCAATAAGCACTTTTAATTTTTGTAACTTTTTGAAGCAACGTTATTGGTGCCCATCTGCAAAAACACTGTTCGACATTGTTGAAGTTGGGCAGATAGTAGACGCTTAAGGGATAATAATGAATAACGAAGAGGTCTGTACTAAGGCGTAGAGAATTCTTGGCATTTCATGGACCTCAAGCTTGAAAAGGTATTGTCCAAGCCTTTTGGAATAAAGCCAAGACCCCAAATTTGGAATATCAAAGGATATTCAATCTAACTTACTGCATGAGCCACGGAGTAAATAAAAAAAGGCAACAAGGCGTCACTCTTTTCTAACTAAAAGAGAGCTAAGAACGGTTTTTTTTTAAAGCGACAAAGCAGGGATCAACATATTGTAAAACACACTTCACTTTAGTTGTATTCGTATAAGTTTACAACTACATTACCACCTTTAATTTGAACTCGTGTAGTTCTAAATGGGTATGATTCCAACATGCATGTGTCAATTGAAAAGGGTAAGTGGAACAATACGCAACACAAACAATTGAAGTAACATATGGCCCGCATCCTAAACTAATGGCACACTAAGCAAAACACTTCAAGAACAGCACTAGAGCGAATATTCTACACTCCCACAAGTGCAAATTCAAGTTTTTTACAAAATATCTCAGCACTTGGAGATTATATGCTTGAGTTGGACAGAATGTACATCTCCAACACGAAGTACACGGGGAGCTATTGAATAAATTGGTAACTCCACTCCAGTAGTTCTTGCTTGATCGTGGAAGGGCCGGAAGGGTGAAATCATTGTCTACCTCTGTGTATGTAAAATGTCTGCGCCTCTTCTTCTACACCTCAACTCTCGTGTAAGACCTCACTGAAAAACCTCTCTCACTCACTCTCATATGTGTATACCTGATGAACAGCAACTTCGGTTGCAACCTTTAGAGCTACAAAAAAAAGAACTACAGGACTCATCGAAAATTAACCTTTTTGAATGCCCTCCAACGTCCTCATTGGTGAGACCATGCCTTGAGAGCAGCGCTTTATCCACTTTTCTGAATACTATTTTTGTACTGTGAAAGGGAGCTCTCAAGGCTCCCAGAACTTTATAGGGTCACCTGCATAAAGTGTATGATCTTGGATCTCAAGGTTGGCGACGTGCAGATCGATTGTCCGCGCTTGTACACATTTTATTACCACCAAAAGGGCAGGTAATAGCCACCAGGTATTTTCCTCTCTGCAAAAACGTTCACATCTCTTCAAAAGAAGCATCTGCAAGTCTAGAATCAAAGTTCCCAAGTTTCAAAAAAACGCGACCATGAATCAAAGCAAGGTAATGAACTAATGACTATGAATTACGTAAGGATTAAGTGCACGTGAATCGAGGGCATCTAGTGACAGAATATCCAGTATTTTTTACTGGTACAGATAATTTAAGATAGAATCGTACGAAATTCTTCACAGGACCTCTCTCCCTTATTACAAATATTCTCATATGAAGGGCTCCCTATGACCGTGGGGAGGTCTTTGTTTGACACTCGTAATAAAAAAGGAAACCTGCTCATAAATCACGAGGAAGATTAGATGGTCAATAAGAGAAAAGCCGAGTCATTGTCAGGGAAGTGGTACATACGAATGCATGTGTCCCGGATGCACATTGGTTGTGTGAAGACCCACTCCCATATTATAGTGTAGAAACCCAATCACCAATGCCACTAGCTGCAAGCCACAGCATAATCTTAGAAATCAGTCATTACTTATCCCTGAACATCAATTTCTTTCTAGTTGAAAGAAAAGGTAGAGTACATGCTGATAATTTTACAATCGAGTGGTAATAAGAAAAAGGTGTACAATGGAAAACAGCGCACAAATTACTTACCACATTTACAAGAGACGTGACATTCCAAAGAGCATATACACGTGTCAGCCCCGCAGATTTGCGCGAACCATGGCTGAACAAGGCGTTCAATCCAGCAGCACTAGGCAACACCGAGGCTAATGGCAAGACGAACACAATCAGCAGCACCGCTTCGATGCCGACAGAATAGAATTGCAGCAGCATGAGAAGCGTCAAGCTCAGATCCACCAGAATCAACAGGGAGATGGCCAAGCCCACAGATGCCTGCACCCCACACCAGAGACATATCATCCATTAGGGGAGAAGGTAGTATGAAGTAACAACCATAATCTCAGCCAAGACTAAATTAAAAAAGCAAAAAGAAAACGCATCTGAAAGCATTCTAGACCCTCTTTAATACAATTTCTAAAATAACATTTTTGGAATATCCTACACACCATCCTTGAATGAAGCACACTTTTCAGTAATCTTTTGCGGACCCTCAACAGTTAGATTCAACCGGTTAGGGTGAACACACCTGCTGACCCACAGGTCGAGTGTTTCTGAGGAGAACAGACAGTGGGAATAATGGGTATTGTTTGTCCTCCAGCGACCTCACAGACACGGTATCCAACGTGGCACCTCCAACACGTCTCCTAGACCCTAAAGAGGAGTAACTTGGACTCAAATGCCAACTTTGGGGTCTTCTGAACAGTCCTTCCTCGATGTGTCCAAAACTCACAATTCTTCCACTGCAGAAACTCCAGTACAGACACTCTGAATCAGGCGCCACGTTAAAAGCAGAGGATGCCAAAACCGTTTAATTTCTGACCGGAAGTGCGTTTGTCTACTGTCCCGTCACTAGTGGTTCACAATCTCCAACTCTGAATGTTTGGTAAAAAAAATTCATAAATTTTTGAGCTCAGCAGACTTAGCTTTTGACCTCTCCAAAACTTTGTAAACCTCCCACTCGTGACGCAAATAATAAAAATGGTTGGGAGCTAGTTTGGAGTTTGAGAGGATGACAAGTAGTCATGTAATGCAGGGTAGAGAAGAGAGTTACCTTCCAGGAGAGCGAGGCATGGTGAGCATAGAGGCAGGCTGGAAATACTGGGGGATATCATCAGCATCATTCAAGAGCAGGCCTAACTGGTAGTAGCCTGATGCAGTGGCTTGACACCAAGCCAAGTCGATGCGGACTCCTTGCTCGAAGAGCCAAAGATTCGCATGCGTTTCAAGCCAGCTGATCACGGGCACAAGCGACGAGCGCAGAGATCCCTTCCTCACAGTTCGTAGCTGCGCATTCAATCCTGCTACCAATCTGTACCACATCGTTGCTGGAACAGCCTGTGTAACCATTCCACTTCAAAGTTAAACCCAGAGTTTGCTGGCAATGAACTTCCAAGTTTCTACTCTTGGAACTACAAAATATTCTATAACAGGACACGTACGTGTAACAGCCAAATTGCATGAGAAACGTTTCAAAGCAGACAAACGACCAAGTGGGAGGTACGGTGGTGACCTGAGAGAGAAGGCTAGTGAGGAGGTTGTCGCTGTGGAAATTGTAAGGAGACAGGTAGCTGCCGTTGCCTCCAAAGATGATGGACATAGGCAGCCTTTCGATGAGTTTTGGTGGCAGCTCGGGCCGCTTCTCATCCCCTCCCAGGAACACATCCACGTACGCCAGAACCAAGTCTGGTCCAGCCGCCACTTTCAGACCCTCGTACAAGGCTCGGGAACGGCAGGAACGAAGACAAGCGTGGTCATACTCCGAGTGCACGAACTCCTGCAAGCGCTGCAGCTTCTCCCGTCGCCGCCATTGCTGCCACGACCAGGCGAACGGGTAGACTAGCACTGTCAAGATGCTGTGCACTGAGCCTTCCCACCATTGATACGCTGCCAAGCCATTCACTTCCTCCACAAACCTGTTGAACGCGTCCTCGTACCTGTCATGCTCCACAGCTCAGGTCAGTGCACACAAAACCATATTTTTTCAAGTCCTGCGCATGTGAGAATTTCAACACTGCAGTAGTATTTTGCGAATCTTGAAAGTTGAAATCATGAGGAACTTGCTATTCATGCTAGGTTATCAATTACATGAAAATCTATCACCCAAGAAATGCTTTAACTCCCATCGGTTATTGGCAGTTTTGGAGACTACGTAGTTTCATTTAACCCTGAAATTTAGATGTCGAAGAAGGAAAATTGTAGGCTCGTGTGTGCAGATACCTCAAGAAACATAAGAATTGGTGGCAAGAACATGTTGTGTATCCAAAAAAAATTATCCTTGATTGTAGAATCGTTACGATGTTGTTGGAAATAAAACTCAACAGTTTCACGACCTTTAAGACAGAATCGTAAAGAGATTATTGTTCATTATTCATGAGGAGGTTTCCATATGGACACAGTGGCCTCCCAATGGTGTATAGGCGAATCTCCATGTGATCAGAGGGAGATTTCCCCGTCAGTAAGCATGGAGAAGGTGCTCTGTATGTTGTCAAAGAAAAGTTCCCAGAACTGTTTAATTTCACTAAAACCTTGTTTTCATTCAAAAAGCTGGAAGATAAGACTTACACAAAGTCGACAATCTGATCAGGAGGAGAGTGCGGTAGATGCCACGGCTCATTGAATGAATTGGAGCCCATGAAGTATAGTCTATGTATGTGACACTGCGACTCCTCAACCCGAGTGGTTTCAAGCACCTGTAAAACAAACTTGGCAACTTAGAACCTGATGCAACTACCTGCAGTGGAGTAAATGGCTGGGAACAAGTTTGCAAAAACTGTAGAAACCGAGGTTATCAACCTAATAAAGCCGGATGGAAACTCAAGCTGTAGAATTCAGTGGTGCGTTGTGTCCTCAGCTCTCATAGCTAAAGCATCAGCGGTGGCTTATTGGCAGGCACATCCTCAAACTGCAGAGATAATTGCAGTAGTGACGGAGACCAGGAGAGAGAAAACGAAGTATGACTAGAATAGGAGCACTTCATGATAACAAAGAGAGAGGACTAAGGAGGTAAAAAGACAAGAGACGAAGAAAGGAAGTGCCTGCCACCACACTAGATCAATTCTTTGATCAACAGTTTTTGATTAACATCACTGGACGTTGCACCACTGAATTCTCCAAGCAACCACAACCTAGACCTTACTGAACCCCCAAGTGCCGAAAGGGCCAAACTTGGCACCTTCCATATCTCCAGGGGTTGAAATACATCATTCAAAAAGCTTCAAGGAAAGTGAAAAACGTATCAATAGATCGAAGAAGTGATCTCCGACATTTTTCAATAATAGAGATATGTTTTGGAAGACACTCTAATCAACTTCTAGCTCCCCATTTAAATTAATATGTCGCAGACTTGGACCACAAATCTTTTGCAGGCAACTCTACCGATATACAGCACATAATGCAGAATCCATCGCAATGATTTTCAACAAAACACGAGTACAATAAGACTGAAAGATATGAAACGTGGCCTCGGGTTGAGAAAGTGGTCAGGAAAAGCTTCAGACCTCATTCAAAGACTCCAAAAATGGGAGGGATTGTTCCACATGAAGGCTTCGGGGGGTTATGATAGGCCGAGAAAAGTCGTCATTTCCAACAAGTTTCATTCGAGCCACGCTCAGCATGAGGGCCAGAATCACCATCACACACGACAAGAAGAGGACGAACAAGTAGGGGCCTCCAAGCGTGTAGATCAAGTCCTCCAGCACGGTGTAGCAATGCGGCATCCGGTACTGGTCAGAGACACATTGATAGGGACAAGTCGCTTTTAAGGCACCACCTACAAATACTCGTACTGTTAACACGTAGCATGCGGAGGGTACATGTTTACTAACCCCGTCAGAAGAAATCGTACAATATGATATAAAAATTTCTATAATCAACTATTAGCTTCCAAAAGTGGAATTTCTGTTTAGGAAGCTTGGGCATTCAGTACTAAAGCAAACACATGAAACTTACCACGAACATAGGTATGTTTGGCGCGACTAGGCAGAAGTGGACATTCTCTGCAGAGTTCACTTGACGAGCCTGTCTCGTTCTTGTACGTTCCGACAGGACATTCCTATTCAAACATCCACACCATAGCGATTAGAGCTTGAAATGTCAAGCTTCACAACGCAGCAGCATCCTTAGAAAGTTGTTTGAATGTGTACTCTATCAATGAAGAGGACCACAAAAATAGTCAAATACTCTAGAGTTCAAACAACGCCAGTTTGAATGTGCTAAAATCGATACAACATGCTGTATCTCACCTCACAAAAAATGCCGTAGAGACCACGTGGACACTGCTTCCCGCTGATATTGCCGTGATCACCTTTGAGTCCATCTTTGCTGCCTGCTCCTCCACTGCATCATGAAGAACCCCTGGTGTAAGCACAGGCAGCTCATCTCTGCGTACATCTACTCTTCACTTTATATGCTAACCCCATTAAGCATAATCTTAAGGACTTATTCTAGTTAGTATATGATACGTAATTTCGTCGGCTTAATGCTAATTCAAACATAAAGTATTAGTCTGTCTCTGGATAGTAAATTTGGAACGCCATTTAGATAGACCATTGACCACTTGTTGATTGACTAATTTATGCACTCAAAAGCTTATCATTTCTCCCTTTGTTGGCTGCTTGTATTCTCAAGCTTAAACTAAGCACACTGTTTAGCGAAAACAGTTGATTTACTGCATGGAGTGCTACTTTGGCGGCAGATTAAATCATTTTGATGGCATTAAAAGGAATGGGGAGCGAAATAAAAGAATACCTGATGTCAATGAGCCCTTTGCCACTAGCAATGGGCACATAGTCCTCACCGGTGGGAATCTCGGACCAATGAAAGTGCACGCGTCCACCAGCTCCACCGCCCCCACCAACTGCGCCACCTTTCCCACCAGCAGCAGAAAGGAGCGACCCATTCCCTAAAATTATTGTTTGCAAGCACAGCAAGAGACTCCCTCCGGACCCGCCTCCTGGTCCTGCCACCTGCGCACTCCGCTTATTACTGGAGTCGTCGTCTCTAGTGGAGCTTTCTCCATTGGCCGCCAACACTCCATACACGTCCAGCACTGTAACTGGGTGGTCTATTGACCCCAAAACTGGAGCCAGCGTCAATCCCATCATCACTGTTAGCCTCCAACACCGTCACCTTAAAAATACTAGACACTCCAAATCACTGAACATAAAAGAGGGGCTTCGAGTCTAGAGCCGGCACACACAAAGATCTCATTAGAAAGAGCACAAAAAACTACGAACCCTGACAAATTTCCACCATTAGAACAAGCCATGAGAGTAGTGGTTAAAACGTGCGCCGGGTAATCAGGGGAATTTCAAATGAAGTGTTGACATGAGATTTGGAGTGCAGAGCTCACCAATGAGTCCACCGCCTGCAGTTGAGTTGCCTCTGCTGCCGGGATTGCCACCACCGCTACCAAGTTCACAAGGCAGCTCACTCTTGCCATACGAATCACCTCCGTTGGATATTATTGCACCATAGTGTGCAGCACCACCTTTACCTCCGTGGCCTCCCCCACCGCCTGCGCCCCCGGAGGTGACATTGCCGACCCCTAATCCCGCTAGACACCCTGCCAGCCCAAGTCCCGGTTAGATTGTTTAGGATGGTTAAGGGTCGTATAGGGTTCTACTGTTTAAGTTGAACAAAATACAGTTCTCTACAGAAAAAACCCCGCCCAAAGCTCGGGACATGCGCACCTAAGCCAGACGCAGAAAGGACGCCCTCCCGGCTGATGGTCACGTTCCGGGCCCGCTGGATGTGCACTACGCTGCCTGAGACCTCGCCATAGATATCTACGTCTTCAACTCGACAAATCTGTTGGGAAGAGTCATGATTTTTTCTCATCAGAAGCCACGTTACATAACTTCACGATAAAAAATTGCTTTCAGGCAAGAAACTTAAACACTAGGAGGACCCTAATTGGATCTTGCGTCTCTTTTAGCAGTTTTGGGTAGGACGTTTGGGGAAAACTATATTTTGTTCAGTTTTGTTTGTTTTTTGAAGAGAAATCGACACAAACCTGGAGAGTGAACGGGGAAGTAATGTTCAGAGTGCAATCTTCGGATGGTCGGAGCACCTCGATAGGACACTGATGCCGATCACAGTACGTCCGTGTTATCCTGTGAGCCAACGAAGTCAGGTAAATGATCCAGATTCCAATCCCTGGATGTCAATGTCGTTAATTTGTCCTAAATATAAGGTGAGAAAAAAGTGCACCAGAAGAGCGCCAATGCCACAATAAGCTCTTGCAACAGAGCAAAACTTACTGGTCGTGGATGGGAGAGCCAGCTTCTACAAACGCTCGCAACATAGCACCTGGATTAACCTGCACACAACAATCTCGTATGAGCATGTTGAACTTCGTAACATTGCTGTGTAAGTGCACCCAAAATGTACAATCACTGAGGCTCAAACGAGTTCTAAAAAGGTATTCTTTTGTATTAAGAGCGTTCCTCAAAATCAAATAGAATGGTAAAAGTTCATTCGTAATTTTGTCTGATTGACACATTTGAAAGTCCATTGTTAGTGAAAAGCAACAGTGCTATGTGGAAAACGATGTAAGCCCGCAGTAGTTGCACATTTTTTGGAGTAGATTATGAAACCAATCCAGCGCTTACAATGATGTTGAAGAACAATAAGACAAACAAACGTTGTGCCATGATAAAATCACCGGGGCCTTCTAATTTCAATATACCCTGCCCGGACACAGCCAGATTGGCGTTTGACTTGATTGCCGAACCGCCCTGCAGAACAAAACAACAGTTGGAGCGCAAAATTCAATTATTTTTGCGCAAAAGCACTCCGTGATTAGCATAAACACGTGAAACTTTAATTAAATATATAAAGACGAAGGAATTTTATACAAATGATGCCACCAAGATCTCTAGGCAATACCACTCACTTGTAAATAGGCTACATTGCTTCCTTCCATGGTTGAGGTCACGACCATCATCTTGTCTGGACTAGCTACAATATCAATCTGTGAGTTCGTCATGGAGAGAAACTTTGCCGACAACCGCAGCGCTCCGTAAACCTGTCAACACAGCTGATGATCCTGAGTATCACAGTAACAGAACCGCACGTTGACGCAAAGAGTACAAGAAAGTGCAAGTTGGAGTACAACAAGGAGATCAGTTGTTTGGATGTTGACATACCAGTAAAGTTGAATTCTTCATGATGAAATCACTCGCTATCAACTCCAGTTCTGAACTGGAACACTCGGCAAGCCCGAAGTTCAGCACGCTCCCAGACAACAGTTTCACTTGTCCACTCACCTACACAGTTCACAGTGTGATCAGCAACTCATCTCAGGACTGGTCAGAGGACTGTGACATTTGCAAATGAAAGGAGTTTGGATTCACCAACAAGACCACAGAGCAACTATGAAATGCTCACGCCTCCAGCTGACAATCAAGAACTCCGAAAGGACCAAGGATTCATGGTTCTGAAATGACCAATTCCTGATCAGTGAGAGTAGTGACGAATGTACCCGAATTGTACTCCACTGCAAAGGGACGCCAATCCTCGCCGACTCTTTGATTATAACACTCCCCCAGAGAGGAGGAACGGGGAATGCCAAAAGCACGGTATCGGTTTTGCTTTTCTTGTTGTTATTTGATATGATCAAGGATTGAAACGGCAAATCAAACATTGTGCCGGCAGCTCCAGCGTTTTGTGGACAGCCCAAACTATCACCACCTGCAAACAGACCCACAACATTATCATAAAACACAAATCCCTAAACACTATACCGAGAAGAACCCGTTCAAAAGACTGGACATATCCCGTTCAATATATTCAACGACATCTGTAACACCAAAATAGCGTGCTCTAAAGTCAATAAACTCCTTTTGGTAGAATTTGTACAAGGCAGTGCTTCACAGAGTAAAATGGAATAAATGGTGAGGTTGCATGAGCTTCACCATGGTAGAAAATGTCAACACCCTGCCAGCGCTGGTAGTCAATAGCCAAACGGCCGCCTCCACCACCACCTCGCCCAGTCCCTCCAGACGCCGAGATTGCGCCAGTACTACTCCCTTCACTGCAAAGACCACACAAGACTCTCTTACTCTGATACTATCTTCAAAGTTCACAAGAAAAAGAGACTCTTAAGTGACGTTGCGATCCCCCATTAACCTGCGTAATTGTCAGGGCAGAAAGACAACTAGGGTTTCTTTCAAACTAGGTTAGAGTTTCGGACGTGCACAAGCGCCATAGCTTTACAAAGAATGGTGGAAGTGCAACCAAATGCACCGGGGTGATTCCATAGCCACTGTAAAGATCGACTTTCAGGCCATTATATTCTGTTAAGATCTCCATGCCTTTGTAAAATTCACAAAACGAAGAGAGATTTAAGCGACGCTGGGATTCTCCATCAGACACAAGTGATAAGGATTTTTCTTAGGATTCGGGTCCAGTATTAAGCATGCACAAGCGCCATAGCCATGCTATGAAGATGAGGAAGCGCGCTTACATGTTTAGGGCTGTGATCACAAGGCTGCCGCCAGAGCCGCCGCCGCCTTGGTCACCCACGGAGCCGCCATCTGCAGCAATGACGCCATTGACGCGGAGGTCGCCAGTGGTAATAGCAATGCGGCCGCCACCAGCGCCGCCAAGCTCGAACTCGCCCTCCTCCGTGGTGCCTCCGCGGCTGCCGTGGCTCCACGGCGTCGCGAGCGCTTCCCACTCGTACATGTCCCCGCCCCACATATCCCCTTGGTCCTTCCCTTCGTTGCGCTCACAGGAGGCGCCGCGGCCGCCATGGCCACCCCCGGAGCCGTCAAAGTTGGACGGAGTGCCGCTGGTGCCAGGCGGCGGAGTGCCCGCCAAAGCGGTACCGTTGATTGCCGCGCTCTCATTGATGTCAATCCTCGCCGCTTGGATTGTCAAGCTGCCACCTTTGATTGAAGACTCGCGACCCAAGCTGAGGTTGCCGTTTAATAAGATGACGATCTCGCATCCCGGGGTAGAACAGGCAAGGGAGACGCCGTGTTCGATTTCTAGGGTTCCTGCTCCGACGAGCATGGAGCTCGCGCCTAGCGTGGGGGACGTCCGTAATCTGCACAAAGTCTCCAACGACCCGACTCCTCCGAGATCAGCCTCGCAACTCAGCGAGTCGTTCTGCAGCGCCGTGTAACAGCTCCCGTCGTAGCGCGCTTGCGACACACCGCAATTAGGCTTCGGGTTCGGCTTGGGTGGCGTCACGTTGGGCCTCCAAGAAAGGTCCGGAACGAAATCGGAGGAGGCGCTGCGCGGCTGCAATATAATGCTCTCTGAAGCGCTTGCGGCAACCGACAATGATACAAGAACTACGAAGACTTTCGACCACAAAGTTACAAAATTGGGGACCTTCATTGCGACCCGTCTTCCTCATAGTCACACCACCCACACTCGAAATTGCTCTTTCATTAGTACCACCTCCGCAGCGCTACCCTTGCAGTTGTACCAACAATATTGGTGCCTCTACTATTCGAATACTTGAGAAATGCGCCACCGATCGCAACTAAAGTCCCAGTACCCCATGGTGCTATGAAACACAGAAAGCACACGCCTTTCGGTGGAAATCAGTTTCCAATGCCGGCTAATCTTCAGCCCCCAGGAAGTTCGGTGAAGTGGCCGCAATCAATCAGCAGCTACTCACGGTCTGGCAACAACAACATGGCGACAAAAAAGAGTCAAATTTACCGCTTGTAGCAACGGACATGAATGACGATGCGCATATTGAGCCATTGACGTCATGACCCCGCGTTGCATCATTGCCGTGGACCAACGCAGCTAGAAAATACTTACCCCACAAATTGGTGGGGTATGCGATCGAAGGCGAGCAAAAACAATCATCGTTACCCTCCCGCTCGACACCAACTGCGACCAACAAAACAAGGACAACCTTTTTCACAACGTGGGCCCAACATTTTCGCCACCCTCGCGTTCTCTTTTCCCCGAAAATGGCAGCAGCATTATTGCAGAGCCAGCAGCTAAGGCCGACCGGACAGATGCACTCGCGCGGGCGACGGACCAGCTTTGATCAACCACGTGCCATTTTAAACAATTGCGTACGCGAAACGGAGCCAATTCGTGACGACACAGATTTGCATCCGAGAAAATCGATAATGAAGCACGAAGCGCATGCGACACGGCTGATTGATACTCTGAAGAAGAAGTGTATTGAAAGCCGTCTGGTCAGTTACCAATCCACTCATGCAATGCGCACCTGCGAGCGAGCTCTACCGGAAAACAGAAAACCTAGTACCGTTAGTGACTCTGCATCCCTTCGAATGGGCACTCCACATAAGTTAACCCTGGCTGGGTTCTCCCAGTGTAGGTCTGTCCACTGTGTTGGTGTCCCTGACCGTTCCCTAGCTTGTGTGAGAGTGATAGGAGGCTACTGGTGACCTACAAGCACACCTGGTGCAACAAACAGAAAAGGCCAAAAAGTGTATGTACTTGGCGCGCAACGGAACGTGCACAGCGGTCGCTACTACACCGCGGCGGCCGTCCCGTTGCGACAAAATTTCGAAAGGCTCAATCTTTACCCCACCTATTTACAAGAAGGCCGATGATCAATCGAACCTCGCCAGACCCACGATCACAAAAAACCTCCTGAAGCGCCGCCGTCAAGAATTGCTGTTCGTCCCTAACCGTAACAAGCTTCGCCGACCGTTGCGCGAGCAACCGAATACTCTCGAAGCTGGATAGGAGTCGTCGCCGGCGCGCTAGCTATGGGTTCCGTTCCCTCGCCGGCCGTGCAAAAGACGAAATAACAAGACCACACAATTACTCCCACTCAGTCAGCAAACTCTTCGACACGCCAGCCTCGTGGCGTCGACATCTCCGTCACGCAGCCCACCTGACCGGGGTTGCGAACTCACGAACGCTCGTCAAAATTACACGAACTACAGAACGACAATAACCATCCTGGAGCTGAAGCATGCAAAGTGACTAGAACTATTGACGCCTGGAGGCGCCACGACTGACCTTGACAACTACTGCTCTGCTGAACGGACAACTTAAGTTAGTGCAACCTCCACCTGTGCCATGCACACGCGCTCGCCGGCTTCGATGGAGGTGCGTGGAATTCAGGCACGCTTGGTCACGTACGCCCCGGTCTCAGATGACGAGTCTCGAACGTTCGGGGGCTGGTGATTGCGGATGAATCGTGCACAGTAATACGCGCGGGAACCAGCCGCGGCGATGGGAGGACGGACGGATCTGAGGATTCCCGACAATCGGGCAGCAAGCTCCCCTTCACCAGTACCAGTACCCCATCAGGCGCCGCAGCCGGCGACGCACATCACATCACCGCTCCCAAATATTCACAAATATTCACTAGTCTGTGGTCTCTACACTTTTGCCCTCATTTAGTGTCGCCTGGAAGTTACTATGGATGGGATGAGACTCCCCGTCCCCGTCTGCATCTGCAAGCGACTCCCTGAAATGTCGGCGTTCCATTGGTACCTGCCCCTGAGTAGTATCCCATGATCCCTGAATCACTTGGATAAAGGCCTCTGATAGTCACAACAAATTGTCGCTGTTCCAACAGCTACCTACACCAAATAGTGCATGTAGGTTGCCCCATACCAATCTCTTCACATTTCACATTATGTAAATATTTACAAAGAATACAGTAACTTTCTTCAATGATTATTGTGATAAAAAATTGAGGAAGCAAGTAGAGGTTGGGCACAACAACAAGCATCAAAGCTAGGGTGCAAGGAAGTTGGAACTTTACACAAAATCAAGAATTACTATAGCATAATGAGAGTTGCATATCCTTTAGGTGGTCAAGGGTGAGTCATGAAGTAACTTTGCCACGGTAGGGCAACCTAAATGCACTATTTGATGTGATATATAGTTGTAATATTACAAATGATTGTAGATGCTAGTTTACACTAATTCAAGAAATATGTGAAAATGTGAGATACACTAATGAATAGGTGATAGCAATTTAGGTAATTTCAGTATAGTATATTGACTCTTGAGGACTACAATTTTTGACTACTATTTCATACTCTTACTCAATTGACTCAAATCTTGAAAGATGTTTTAGGAGGACACACCTCAACTAGAGAGTGAGTGAAAAATGATGCACTATAGAGGCTGTGCTTCAAAGTTGTTTCATGAATGTTGCAAAAAGTTGTGACCAAAACCCTAATCAGGACAAGAGATATATCACCTGTTTACACAAAATAGAGAACATTCACATAAATTAGAATGAAGGAGCCTTGCACTAATCAAATTGATGCACCAATAAGAAAAACTCATATAGTCAGGTCCATTAGTCTTACGAACTGCCTTTTTGAGGCATTCATAATTTTAATGAAACTTGGAGTACAATGGGTATATTTTTGTCCAAAAATTTATCATTGCATCCTTACCTAATCCCAATCAAGCATACCAAATATCAATTTCAGAAAAAAAAAACTTCATTTGTGGTGAAATTTTAAAGTAAAAATCCATGGTTTTACAAGGACTACAATTAATAAAAAAATTCACATTGGCAACCTGTCTGTATAGTTGCTAGATGACAGGTTTACGTTGTCCTGATGGAGATATCTCCATCATGTAAATACTCGTTATATATTTATGTTTGTGTTGATTTCAATAAATCAACAGTTGAGGCAAAAGAGGTGGTTGTAGTGAGGACCACGGTTTGGTGACAGCGCAGCGGCCATAGATTCCAGTGCGCTGCGCCGTCTTGTCACATGCACAGCTCAGGGGAGTAGGTAGCGGGTTGGCTGGGCCAATTTCTTGCCTCACTAGCTGCCAAGTCGTGAGCCGCCATCACCGCTTGACGAGTCCGATGGGATTTGAACCCGGACCGGCGGGCGACCAGAGACGACCGCTTCTCCAGCCAACCAAGTCCACGACTTGGCGACTGAAAACAAGCGTTTGACGCTATTATATGCTCGCAAGGACACGTGACCACTTTACGATGGCATTTATTTTGTAATTTAATCATTTTCATATGTTTATCTAGATGTTTTGGAAGGCTCATATATTTTGCCTTTGTTTGAATAAAAATACTAAAGGTTTAGAAGTCAATAGGAAAAGTGTGAAAGGAAAAAGGGTTTGGCATCTATGTTGGGGTTAGGATAGGGAGGAGCATGGGCTGATGTGCCCCACCTCCCTACTTTAGATAGGATCGAAATTATGGAGGAAAGATCCCTTAGTTGTTGAAAGTTAGTGTATGAGTGTTGATGGGAAGAAGGAAAAAAAAATCTCGAGACTTTGATGTGAGATTTTTTTCTGTGTATACATGATTTTGAATTGAAATTTGAGGAGGTTGTTCCTTGTGTGATTACCTTTTCAAAATGAGTTTGCAAGTTTGATTTGAAGTTGTGACGCAAAAGTTATGAGTGTTTGAATTTTGGAGTCAAAAAGCCAAACTATGAAGAAAGGCTGAGACTTTGACAAGCCATAACTTATGATCTGTATATCATTTTGCAACAAGATTTGGAGGGAGTGTTTATCTTAGTCTTGAATTTTTAGAAAGTCCTTAAACTCAAAGTTTGAAGCTTGGACGAGAATGTTATGGAAGTGTGCAGGTTTGGAGGTGGCTGCCCTTTTGTTAGGAGAAGGCCGAAACTTTGAAGAACTACAACTTTTTGACAGTATGAAATTTTCTTTTCAGATTTTTAGGAGTGATAGTTTGTTGTTATATCTTTTTGAATTGTCTTTAATCATTTCATTTGGAGTTTTATTGAAGAAGTTATAGTGGGTAGAAGTTGGAGGTTTGGATGCTCTTTAAAAAATTGAGACCCACACTTTGATTGACTAGAGCTTTTGGACAGAGTTTTATTTTAAAGTGAAAATTTTATGGGTTGTAGCCAGTGATATCATCTTTTCAAATTGATATCACGTTTCTATGGGTGATGTATAGAACAAAAGTTATAGAGGTTTATAGAGGCAGTGTTTAGTTTGTAAAAAGAAAGAAGAGCCTCTACTTTGAACCCGCATAACTTTTGGACAATATCTTAGATTGAGTTGAAATTTGGAGAGATGTTAGAGGGTTAGAAGAGCTTTTCAAATTGCTATTATACTTAGCATTTGAATCTTTGAGCCATCTGTGGCACTAGATAGAAGGTCGCTGCTTTTCTAGGACTTGTTATTTGTAATTTTCCTCATTGTTTTTATTAAAACATGAAGACTTGAAGACTTGAAGACATGAAGATTTGAAGATCTGAAGATATGAAGATTTCAAGAGGAATGTTTTGGGTTTATTTTTTATGTATGTGTGGGATGTGGCTTTGTTATTCCTAGCCGGTTTTGGAGGCTCGTTTGTCAATTCATTTCCATTCTGTTTTGTAAACCTTGTTGCGGGCAGTTTGGGTTAAACCAAACTTAACCCCATTTATTGTCGTGGTGACGAAGTGGGATTGATCACCCACATGGTCGAGACTTGCTCTGTTCTCACGATCTGGAGTTTTGGCCAGCAGATCGTGAATTTGATTTTAGGATCCCGTCATACGGACGGCAGCTCGTGTCTGCTGTCCCGATCTACCCGTCCCGTATCCAGTGGGCTCTTATCCCTACCTTGACCCTTATACCCTTAGAGCCAGCCACAGGATAGGCCAACGGAAGACTGAAGACTAAAGATTTGAAGAGAAGATCAAGATTGACAACGTTTTCAGTCGGCAACGCACGATCGCAGCAAGACACCCTGCGTGTTCCCAAGGCGCGCTCCTCTCAACCCGACATTTGGTGCTTCCACTGAGAGAGCTTTGGGGCGATTATTGCGTTTGTTGATATGGGAGACAGTAACGAGGCTTTCGGCGCCAATACCGGTGGTGCCAGTGGAGCTGATTTGCCTCGAGAGGTTCCAAGCGCCACTACCAGAGGTGTTGGTGGACCTCAGATGCCAATGGAGGATCTCCTAGGAGCATTGGCCATATTCATGGAGCAACATCGAGCCAACCAGGGTGGTCAAGTAGCCACCGAGGCATTGAAAGCTGTTGTTGTGAAGACTGGTAGATTTGACGGCAAGAACATAACGAAGTTTTTGCGAGCCTATGTTTGCGAGATGGAGGTGCATCAAGTTGATGAAAATCGAATGATGGCTACCTTCGACATGGCAGTTGTGCCTGACATTCGTGACCGTGTGCGAGAGATCCGCGAAGGAGTTCACACTTGGATTGCCTTTGCTGAGCGTCTACGTGACGAGTACTTTGACGAGGACACGGAAAGGATGACCAGAAGATCTTTTCTAGAATGGGTGGAGCAGCGGCCAGGAGACAACATGGGTGCTCATGAGCTGCTGAAGGCCTTTGAGAAGAAGTTTTCTCAGTTACCCATGATTGAGAGACGCCTCCTCAACACCAGGAAGGCAGAGCTTTTCCTTCAAGCAGCTGATGCTGCATTGGAGGATAGACTTCTTCTACTTCTTGGAGATCGTACCACAGAAGGTGGTTTTACCACCGATTGGAGAAGGGTGGAAGAGACCGTGACCTTGTTGGCCAAACAACAACGTGTGAGGTCAAGAGGATTTGGAGCAGGAGTAGACACTAATCCAATTTTAGTTCCAAAAAGTCCCAAAGTATCTTTTGCACCATCATCATCAACAACTCCAGGGTCTATCTTGAAGACCACCAAAACCAACGAAGGTAATGCTCTTGAAGAACTCATCAAGAGTTTTAAAGAGCTGAAGGTGGAGTTTATTGAGTTGAGGAAGTCTCAGGCATCAGGCTCTTCTTCATCGTCGCAGCCATCTGATGGAGGGAGGACACTCCCTTGGAGATGTATATGGTGTGACAAGAGCGAACAAGATGGCAAGCATCGCCTTCGAGACTGTACAGAGTGCGACGAGGCCTTGAAAGATGGCATCGTTGAATTTATTGACGGCAAGCTTCATGATTCATCCACAAAGACACCATTGAAGACCAACTTTGGCAGAGGAGGGATGAAGAAACTTATGGAGGGAAAGATGGGACGATCTAGTTCCATACATGTACGTGAAGCTGATTCATACCACATTGAAGTGGAGCAGCACTCAATTGGAGCTTCACCCACTCAGAGAGCCACACTAATGAAACGAGGAGCTCAAGCCATCAGAAATGTAACTGGATGGGAAGACCCGGTTGATGCAAGCAGCATCAAAGCATTTTTGGAGAGAGATCAAGCCAATGTTGATCACTATGAGGCTTCAGTTGAAGAGAAGCGTGGGAGAGTTGAAGCCGAAGATGGTGAAGAGCCTTCATCAAAGAAGAGGGCTCAAGCGCAGAAAGATTCTGCAAATGAGTCGAGGCGCAGAGTACAAACGCGCTCGAAGACACAAAGTCCAAGCTTTGTGCACCCTGAGGATGATTTGCTTCCTGATAGAGACTGGGGGCAGTCTAGCGGCAGCGGAAGAGGCCATGAGAAAGAAGACTCTAGCAAGCCAAAGGGGAAGAGCCCTGCTTATAAGCTCCAGTCCGACATTGAGACCTCCATTGATATGAAGGGAATATTGGAAGAGAGGATCTTGGATGCCAAGATCGAGTTCACATTGAGGGAAGCACTTGGCATAGCCAAGAAAGACTTCCATGAGCTGATCATCGACATCATCAAGCGAAAGAGACAGATGACAGCAGAGACTGTAATGGTGAGTGCTTTGGACACTCACATGACCATCGATGAAGAGATTGAGATTGGCGAAGTTTTTGCCATGATGGGAGACCATGAGGCTCACTGCAGTGAAATTACACTCACGGAGATAACAAGAAAAGAGCCAGAGAGGGTGCAGCGCTCAAATGGAAAGGCTAATGAGGCAAAAGTTCAGACAATTGATGATGAAGTATCAAAAGTTGAAGCTAAGATTTTTGAGTTCAGTTGTGATCATTCTACTGATAGACCTCATGATGTCGAGACTGAGTTTCAGCAACCGTATTGGGCTAGAGCCACCACTGAAACAAGAGTGAAGCTTGGTGGAATGGATGAATCTGTTTTGGCCCTTGTAGATCATGGTTCAGAGATCAACATCATATCTCGCAAGACCTATGAGAAGGGCAAATGGCCAATTGACACAGAACATGGCTGGGTGATGAGAGCAGCTAACAATGGGCGCAGTTCATTGTATGGAGCTTGCCCTTCAGTGCCAGCAAAGATTGGAGATGTGGAGGTTGAGCAGAATTTCTTTGTTCAAAATACTGGGGCATATCCAGTGCTTCTGGGCCAACCTTTCATCACTGCTTCACGCATGGAAACCAAAGTGTTGGATGATGGATCTCACTATGCTCGAATTCGAAGTATAGATGGGAAGAAGTCAGTGCAGTTCTTAACTGTGAGAGCTGACAATGAAAGGCATCGAATGCAACTCAGAGAAGTATCTTTGCCGACTTCTCTGAACTTTCCGGATTTCTAGAGGGCACACGTGGGATGTGGGGATCCACGGGTGCCAAGGATATCAATACTAGAGAATTCCCCAATATACATACTGCTATCAAGTGTGGATTTTTGAGCGTGACAAAGTGTGGATTTGCGAGTTTCATGGATGCCAAAGATTTGGACCATGTACATAGAAGATTTATCAAAAAGAAGGAGAAAAACCTAAAAAAAATGAAGGTTCTTGAAGAAGATGAGAGCATTACTGGTGTGTATGAAGAAAGTGGCATGCCAGATGATATCTTGCATACTCTGCAAGATTTGAAGACAAATGAGGATGCAGAGCCGACTACTCATTGTCTTATTGATGTCCATACAGCTGCAATGCATCATGAGATTTACACAGCAATGGCAAAGCTGTGTTCTTCTAATATCGATGAATATAGACCTGAAGCTGCAGTACATACCAAGTACAAGACTGTGAACAAGAAGGTGAAGCCAGTGGCTACTCAGCTACCATTTGACACTGATGATCACATCAAACAAGCTGAAAAAGAGCCAAGTTTGAGAGAGTCAAAGAGAATTGGACACAAATTCACCGAAGAGACTCTAGCTAACCTCAAGATTGGAGGACATGGTTTCCTGACTAAGCCAGAGAAAAAGAAATTTCAAGACATGCTTTTGATGCATGGAAAGGCTTTTGCTTCTTCTTCAGATGAGATTGGGTGTGTGCAGCCAAGTGTTGTAGCACCAATGGTCATATTCACAGTACCACATATACCATGGGATTTGAAGCCTATTCCAGTGCCTAGAGCTCTACTGCCAAAATTAGTGGAGTTGCTCAAAGAAAAGACGCGCATGGGCATACTAGAGCCTTCAATGGCTCCATATTCAAACCGTTGGTTTACTGTGCCAAAGAAGTCAGGAGCATTGAGGTTCATCCAAGATATGCAGCCTGCAAACAAAGTTACAATCAGAAACAAAGGATCAGGCCCTGTTGTTGACGAAGTGGCGGAGGCATTTGCTGGACATGCAATCTATTCCATTGGAGATCTATACTCTGGTTATGATCAATTCCAACTTGCTGCTCAAAGCAGGGATTTGACGACCATGAAGACTCCTCTTGGATTGGTGCGTATGTGCACATTGCCTCAAGGCGCTACTAATTCAGTGGCACATATGCAAAGCGCTATGAATCAAATTCTAAGAGACTTTGTGCCAGAGAAAACCATACCTTTTGTGGATGATATCCCAATAAAAGGATGCGAGGAAAATCAAAGAGACTTGACAGTTCAGAGTGATGGTTGCCGAGCCTTTGTAAGCAACCATATCCATGACGTGGCTCAAATCTTGGGCAGACTTGAGGAGGTGAATTTGACTCTATCCATTGATAAGTCAAAGTTTGGGGTGAATGAAATTCTGGTGGTTGGGCACTTATGTGGCTCTTATGGAAGAAAACCTAATCCTGAAAAGATTGATGCTATTGGAAGAATGAAAGCCTGTAGCAATATCACCGAAGTAAGGAGGTTTCTTGGAGCTTGTGTCTTCTACCACATATGGATTCCCCATTTTGCTCATATATCAGAGCCTCTCTACAAATTATTGCGTAAGAGGACCAAATTCATTTGGGAAAATGAGCAAAACTTGGCTATGGAAGAGTTGAAGAGGATTTTGGAGTCGCCACTAGTTCTCAAGCAAGTGAACTATGATTGCAAGAGGCCGGTGATCGTGACTGTTGACACAAGTCCAATTGCCATAGGTTGGGCTATTGGACAAGATGATGAGGAAGGCAAAAGATTTGCTATTCGATTTGGAGCAAGGATTTTGACAGAGCGTCAGAGAGCATATCCACAAGTGAAAAGAGAACTATGGGGTGCTCTTACAGCTCTGAAGGCGGACAGAAATTACCTTATTGGAGCAGAGGTGGTACTGGAGACTGATTGCTTACCTTTGCTGGGGATGATAGCAAATTGTTCTTCACCAGACATTGCAATGCTTCGATGGATCGCCTACATCAAATCCATGAATCCGGTGTCGGGTT
>OY987244.1:24160283-24400640 GCA_963920765.1 Ulota crispa | reverse complement strand
TGAACGCATGGACATACCACCACAGATCATTTTCTTTCAAGAACATTGGCTCAATGATGATCGTTGCAAGCACAAGACTAGAAGTCTTCCATACGTGGCATGTCATTGCTCTTGGAATCTAGCAATACAAGAAGACAATGGCCATAGGTGGTGTGCTGGAACAGCAATTTTTTTCAACTCCTAACTATCAAATATAATCATTGACAAGGGCATAGTCATTCCTAGAAGAGCCCAATTTGCTACCATTTGCCCAAACGGTACGACCACAATCACCCTCATCAATGTTTATGCACTTGGCTCTTCTAACAAACATAGCGCAATGTGGCTTGCACTAACCGCAGCCAATCTGGCGGGTGATTCTTTTATCTTGGGTGGAGACTTCAACATGGTCAAAGATGATTATGACAGAATTGGCAGCACCAGATATTGTACTCCACCCAACAAAACAGAGCGATTGTCATGGGAACGACTCTTGCAACACTACGGCCTAGAAGACGTTCAACATTCTCAGCTCTTTCACCATAATTTTGACAAGCTCCATACATGGGACAAAACAATTGACAAGGTGGTGACCAATGTTGTGCTTGAATTGACCGTTTCTATGCAGCGGGGGCAATCATTAACCAAGGAGGAAACATCCACAACCATCCCCATTCAAAGATATCTGATCACACTCCTATCTCAATTGAATTCTTGGCACGATCCAAGCCTAAACAAAGGCCAATAATGTAGGCGGATATCTTTAAAAGCATTTGGGCACAAGATCAATTACAAATGGCCTGAAACTCATCACTAGAGCCAATACAAGGTCACTTGTGGCTGAGCTGGATGGGAGACGCTCAAACCTGAGTTCTCCAAGAGGTTGGAAAAATCTCCAAAGATTGCAAAAATGAATGCTACAAGCTAGAATGTGAAGCATTGCAAACACTAAAGAATGTAGAGACTTACTTGCGGATGCACCCAGATGACATGACTGCAGAGGAGCGCTAGAACAAAGCACGCACCACACTCCACAACATCACCAAAGCTCACCTAGAAGTTCAGTACCATCAAGCTGCGGCCAATTGGACAAAGCATGGCGACCGCTGCACAAAGGAGTTTTTTTGATTCTACAGCAACCAGCACAGGTAGTCTCACATTCCACAACTCCTAGTGTAGGGCCAGATGTTACACTCGCAGCGCCAGAAGTAAGTAGCTCTCACTAATTACTACAATCAGTTTTATACTTTTGATCCAGATATCCCTACTACCCAAGCAGCCCGTTGTGAGGTCATTGCATGCGTCTCCACCATAGTAACAGCAGCACAAAACAACATTTTGACTAGACCGGTTTCATTAGCTGAATTGCAGGCGGCAATTGAAAACCTCGCACCCAAGAAGGCATCCGGCCCAGATGGTATTCCCATTGAGTTTTTTGACTCCTAATAATGAAGATATGGAAGGGGATCTATTGCATGCTTTACAAGAGACCCTTGACACGGGCCAGCTCGCCCGCCAGCTCAACCAGGGTACCATTGCTCTCATTCCAAAAGGGGGAGACAGGGCAGAAATCAAGAATTATAGGCCAATTACTTTGATGGGCTCATTTTACAAGCTGGTAGCCAAAATCTTGGCTTGCAAACTGCAACCATTTCTCCCATCCATTATCAAGCCCAACCAAACCAGATTTGTCCAAGGGCAATGCATTGTAGATAATATTTTCATGGCACAAGAGGCCATGCATCATGCTAAAGAGAGTGGCCAGGACTTGGTACTTCTGTTATTGGACTTTGAGAAAGCTTTTGATTGCATCAAGTGGAGCTTCATGCAAATGATATTGACCAAGCAAGGATTTCACCTAAGTTTCATTCGTAGTATCCAAGTGCTTTATTCAAATGCTTGTGTTGCAGTTGTTGTCAACGAGGAGCTTGGAGAAGCCTTTGACATTTCCAGATCCATCAGGCAAGGCTGCCCATTATCCCCTTTCCTATTCATTGTTGTCATGGATTCTTTAGGTCACATGTTAGTACATGAGAGTTATTCCATTCAGGGTTTTCATTTGCCCTGTGGAGGAAGCATTATTGATTCCTCATATGCAGATGACACTGCCTTATATCTACATGATACTAAAGAAAACCTTGATAGTGCACATTATGTCTTAAAGACATATTGTTTAGCATCTGGGTCCAAGATTAATTGGGATAAAACCCAAGCCATCTAGGCCTCCCCAAACCCTAAAACCTTCACATGGGGACTAAACCTTGGCCTCAAGTGAGTCCTTGAAGGCCAAAGAGTATGATATTTGGGTCCTTTGGTAGGATTTCACCTTCCAAAGGATGCAAATATAGATCCTCTTATTTGTTCCATAAAAAAGAAACAACATAGTTATGCATCCAAACACCTTTCTTTGGCAGGTAGAATTCTTATTTCAAACTAAGTCTTGCTCTCTACTTGTTGATACATTGCCACCTGTTGTGGACTTTCTCTTAAGGTTTGCAACCTCATTAGATTGCTAATTTACAATTATATTTGGAGTGGAAGAGATGAAGGCAAATCTGCATCTTGCATATTGCTTATACTAGAGGGAGGAGTCAAAATTCTAGATCCTTTTGTTCAAACCCAAGCTTTGCTTGCAAAGCTTATGGTTTGTGGTCTTTCTCCTGGATGTGAACCTTGGAAGAAGTTTATTCTTCACAAAGTCAATGCAGGGCGTCCTTTGGGAGATGGGAAATGGTTTCCTTCTCCCAATTGGTTGTTTTTTAGCAAGGGACTAAAAAACAACAATCATTCTCCACTTATGACTTCTATACTAAAAGCTTTTGTAGCAGTCCATCCTAACCTTACACATTTAGAACCCCAACATCCTAGCCAAATGCTATGCTAGCAACTCTTTGGTAGCCTTTGAACCTAGAACACTATAACCACCCATTAGGGTTAGGTCCTACTAAGGGATTACGCCTTTGGGCCCGTGATGGTTTCCAAAAGGTCTTTGACATTTGGAACAAAAATACAGATGATTGGCTTACCTTTGCAGAAGTCCAAACTAAATTAGGGTGTTGTGGCCAAGCCTCAGTACAAACTAGACTTAAGAAGTTACAAGTAATCTCTCATATACCATGGGATCCACGTTTGAGAGAGTTGAGATGGAGGAAGGGGGATTAGTTGCATTCACCTAGAGATGATTCATTCTACCATGTGGATGAACCCTTTGAGCCATCCAAAGCTTACATATACACTCTAGATCCTACAAGAGGTCTACTTACAAAAGTAGGGATTACAAGTTCCTTACCTGCTCTTCCTTTTAAATTAGCAAGGGTGGTGCTATGGGAAGTAAGTACCCTGTCTTTCACAGAGTGCAACCCTAGACTCCTTCTTTGTGATCAAAATAGTATTTAGACATTTATGGACTACACGGTGGACACCCTTTCTTGGGACCCTAGAGAATGGAGATGGCAGAAGTTTGATAAATTCAAGGATGATCCCTTTTTTGCCTACAAGAATTGTAGAGGTTACAGATCCAGGCTCAAAAAAGTGGGAGAAATACCCACTTGTATCACTAAGCTTCAAAGACTTCAATTTACTAGTGAGCAAATTCAACAAACCTTACAACTCTTGTGGCATTCCTCTAGAACCTGTAAAATTTCTACATTCATTTGGTAGGTTCTTAACAAAGGAATTGCCACAGGAGCTTGGCTCTCATGGACAATTCCAAGAGTTGACATCTCATGTCTCCTATGTGATCATGGGCTTGAATCTATTCAACACCTCTTTTGGAAATGTAGCTTTACATGTGAGATATGGAGGCGTTATAACACATGTATTAGGTCTGAGAGAACACCTGAGGTTACTTCCTTAGTTGATGCTTTGTTGGGACAGATTGGCACCACTAGCATAGGCTTTATATCCAAATATGTGTAAAATGCCCAATCATCAGACCTCCTACGTAACCAACTTGTGTGGCAAGTGTGGGTTGAGAGATGCTCAGCTAAATATGGCAACAAAATTTCTAGCCAAGTCCAAGCACTAGCTACAGCTTGGACTTCAACACTACATTTTGGCATGGCTATTTGGAAACAAATCCAGCAAGTGAAGAACAATGACAAATGATTTGAGCTATAGAGAGTATTCATTGGGAAGTGGTCACCCCAAAGTTACACATCAAGAAACGGTGTCGGGTTGAGAGGAGCGCGCCTTGGGAACACGCAGGGTGTCTTGCTGCGATCGTGCGTTGCCGACTGAAAACGTTGTCAATCTTGATCTTCTCTTCAAATCTTTAGTCTTCAGTCTTCCGTTGGCCTATCCTGTGGCTGGCTCTAAGGGTATAAGGGTCAAGGTAGGGATAAGAGCCCACTGGATACGGGACGGGTAGATCGGGACAGCAGACACGAGCTGCCGTCCGTATGACGGGATCCTAAAATCAAATTCACGATCTGCTGGCCAAAACTCCAGATCGTGAGAACAGAGCAAGTCTCGACCATGTGGGTGATCAATCCCACTTCGTCACCACGACAATAAATGGGGTTAAGTTTGGTTTAACCCAAACTGCCCGCAACAAGGTTTACAAAACAGAATGGAAATGAATTGACAAACGAGCCTCCAAAACCGGCTAGGAATAACAAAGCCACATCCCACACATACATAAAAAATAAACCCAAAACATTCCTCTTGAAATCTTCATATCTTCAGATCTTCAAATCTTCATGTCTTCAAGTCTTCAAGTCTTCATGTTTTAATAAAAACAATGGGGAAAATCACAAATAACAAGTCCTAGAAAAGGCAGCAACCTTCTATCTAATGCCACAGATGGCTCAAAGATTCAAATGCTAAGTGTAATAGCAATTTGAAAAGCTCTCCTAACCTTCTAACATCCCTCTAAATTTCAACTCAATCTAAGATACTGTCCAAAAGTTATGCAAGTTCAAAGTAGAGGCTCTTCTTCCTCTTTACAAACTAAACACTGCCTCTAAAAACCTCTATAACTTTTGTTCTATACATCACCCATAGAAACGTGATATCAATTTAGAAAGATGATATCACTGGCTTCAATCCATAAAATTTGCACTTCAAAACAAAACTTTGTCCGAAAGCTCTAGTCAATCAAAGTGTGGGTCTCAATTTTTTAGAGAGCACCCAAACCCGCAACTTCTACCCACTATAACTTCTTCAATAAAACTCCAAATGAAATGATTAAAGACAATTTGAAAAGCTATGACAACAAACTATCACTCCTAAAATTTTGAGAAGAAAATCTCATACTGTCCAAAAGTTGTAGCTCTTCAAAATCTCGGCTTTCTCCTAACAAAAGGGCAGCCACCTCCAAACCTTCACACTTCCATAACTTTCTCGTCCAAGCTTCAAACTTCAAGTTTAAAGACTTTCTAGAAAGCCAATAACAAGATAAACACTCTCTCCAAATCTTGTTGCAAAATGATATACAGATCATAAGTTATGGCTTGTCGAAGTCTCAGCCTTTCTTCATAGTTTGGCTTTTTGACTCCAAAATTCAAACACTCATAACTTTTGCATCACAACTCCAAATCAAACTTGCAAACTCATTTTGGAAAGGTAATCACACAAGGAACAACCTCCTCAAATTTCAATTCAAAATCATGTATACACAGAAAAAAATCTCCTCTCAAAGTTTCGGGATTTTTTTCCTTTCTTCCCACCAACACTCATACACTAACTTCCAACAACTAAGGGATCTTTCCTCCACAATTTCGACCCTATCTAAGGTAGGGAGGTGGGGCACATCAGCCCATGCTCCTCCTTATCCTAACCCCACCATAGATGCCAAAACCCTTTTCCTTTCACACCTTTCCCATTGACTTCTAAATCCTTAGTATTTTTATTCAAACAAAGGCAAAATATATGAGCCTTCCAAAATCTCTAGATAAACATATGAAAATGATTAAATTACAAAATAAACACCATCGTAAAATGGCCACGTGCTCTTGCGAGCATATAATAGCGTCAAACGCTTGTCTTCAGTTGCCAAGTCGTGGACTTGGTTGGCTGGAAAAGCGGTCGTCTCTGGCCGCCCGCCGGTCCGGGTTCGAATCCCATCGAACTCGTCGAGCGGTGATGGCGGCTCACGGCTTGGCAGCTAGTGAGGCAGGAAATTGGCCCAGCCAACCCGCTACCTACCCCCCTGAGCTGTGCATGTGACAAGACGGCGCAGCGCATTGGAATCTATGGCCGCTGCGTTGTCACCAAACCGTGGTCCTCACCACGACCACCCCTTTTGCCTCAACTGTTGATTTATTGAAATCAACACAAATATAAAGAAATAACAAGTATTTACATGATGGAGGGAAGTCCATCAGGACATGCACCCTCTCTAAACCTGCACATCCTCCGGTATGTGCCAAGTTTGCTCGTCATGAATATCTTGGTTGTCTTCTGCATCTTCTGAATCTTCATCTTTATCTTCAGCTCTTTCGTGGCTTTCCATCTCTTGAGGGTTAAAAATCTCCTCAAGGTCTTCATGATGAAATTTTCCACTCCTTCGAAAAGCTTTGATTCGTTTACCAGCAACAGGCACGCGCAGAGAAGTCCCATCCAATTCCCTAAGTGAATAAGTGCCGTTGGTGTGCACTTTCATCACAATATAGGGTCCAAACCATCTCTTAGCAAATTTGCGCACTGTACTATGCTGATGCTCCAATGTACTGTCAAATACAAGGACCCAATCACCCTCTCTGATCTGCTTGGTTCTTAATCTGTGTGTTTTGTCAAATCGCTCTTTATTGCTGAGCCTCGCTGTCTTCATCTTCTCCAATGCGATATCAAAGTCACTTGACAACCTTCCAAGCTGCTGAATCCGAAGTTCCAACAATCTTTCTCTGCTTATACCGTCCTCCCATGAAAGAAACACCCATGTGGGAATATCCTCTTCCGCCGGCATAATAGGTTTCTGCCCATACACAAGTTCGACAGGCATGTAACCAGTAACTGTACTGTGCGTAGTTCTGTCGGCCCACAAAGCAAATGGTAATAGCTTTGGCCACATATTTGGTTTGCCTTTACAAGCTTTAACCAAAGCATGAATGATCGGAGGATGCCCTCTCTCAATTTTGCCATTAGCCTCAGGGTTGTAAGCTGTCGTCAGCTTCAACTGCACACCATAACGTTTGAAGAACTCTTTGGCCTCAGTGGCATTTAGTTCTCCTCTGTCAGCTCTCATTCGGCCAATGCTGCCATAACGACTGAAGATGTCTTCGAGTATAAATCGGCATATATTTTCGGTAGCCTTAGTCCTCAAGGCTCTGCCCTCAACGAAGTTTGAGAGCTCCTCTCGTGCCAAAACAAGGTACTTCATTCCCCACATAGCATTTGGCATGGCTACCAAATCTATCATCCACTGAAAATGGATCGCTAGAGGGTAAGTAGGATGTAATTCATCTCTGTGGCGCACCTTGGATTGCAATTGGCATACCACACAAGAAACTACAAACTCTTCAACGTCTTTGTAAAGTCCTTTCCACCAGTACCTCTCCTTGATTTTTGTATAAGTGGCCCATATACCTCTGTGACCTGCCCAAAGAGTATCATGGAACTCCTTGAGAACTTCAGCTTTGGTCTTAGAGTCCCCCACCACTCTCAATGGTACTTCATCAGCTCTTTTTGCCCTCTTCCATAGAAATCCTTCTCTCAAAAGATATCTATAGGATTGATGCCTGATGTCTTTGAATGTTTTGTCTGTCCATCCTTCTTGCAGCTTCATTGTGCTTAAATATAGCCCAATGTCTCTCAATTTTTCTTCATAAAGCTCAGCTTTGAATGGCAAAGTATCGATCGATGAGCTCTCAGCATCTATCGTCACCACATAGCCTCCATGCAATAAATCTTCGACATCTTCGTGGCCCATCATCTCATCTTCATTAGAATACCTTGCTCTAGACAACATATCGGCAATAGAATTCTTTTTGCCTTCAATGTGTACTAGAACCGGATTCATGGATTTGATGTAGGCGATCCATCGAAGCATTGCAATGTCTGGTGAAGAACAATTTGCTATCATCCCCAGCAAAGGTAAGCAATCAGTCTCCAGTACCACCTCTGCTCCAATAAGGTAATTTCTGTCCGCCTTCAGAGCTGTAAGAGCACCCCATAGTTCTCTTTTCACTTGTGGATATGCTCTCTGACGCTCTGTCAAAATCCTTGCTCCAAATCGAATAGCAAATCTTTTGCCTTCCTCATCATCTTGTCCAATAGCCCAACCTATGGCAATTGGACTTGTGTCAACAGTCACGATCACCGGCCTCTTGCAATCATAGTTCACTTGCTTGAGAACTAGTGGCGACTCCAAAATCCTCTTCAACTCTTCCATAGCCAAGTTTTGCTCATTTTCCCAAATGAATTTGGTCCTCTTACGCAATAATTTGTAGAGAGGCTCTGATATATGAGCAAAATGGGGAATCCATATGTGGTAGAAGACACAAGCTCCAAGAAACCTCCTTACTTCGGTGATATTGCTACAGGCTTTCATTCTTCCAATAGCATCAATCTTTTCAGGATTAGGTTTTCTTCCATAAGAGCCACATAAGTGCCCAACCACCAGAATTTCATTCACCCCAAACTTTGACTTATCAATGGATAGAGTCAAATTCACCTCCTCAAGTCTGCCCAAGATTTGAGCCACGTCATGGATATGGTTGCTTACAAAGGCTCGGCAACCATCACTCTGAACTGTCAAGTCTCTTTGATTTTCCTCGCATCCTTTTATTGGGATATCATCCACAAAAGGTATGGTTTTCTCTGGCACAAAGTCTCTTAGAATTTGATTCATAGCGCTTTGCATATGTGCCACTGAATTAGTAGCGCCTTGAGGCAATGTGCACATACGCACCAATCCAAGAGGAGTCTTCATGGTCGTCAAATCCCTGCTTTGAGCAGCAAGTTGGAATTGATCATAACCAGAGTATAGATCTCCAATGGAATAGATTGCATGTCCAGCAAATGCCTCCGCCACTTCGTCAACAACAGGGCCTGATCCTTTGTTTCTGATTGTAACTTTGTTTGCAGGCTGCATATCTTGGATGAACCTCAATGCTCCTGACTTCTTTGGCACAGTAAACCAACGGTTTGAATATGGAGCCATTGAAGGCTCTAGTATGCCCATGCGCGTCTTTTCTTTGAGCAACTCCACTAATTTTGGCAGTAGAGCTCTAGGCACTGGAATAGGCTTCAAATCCCATGGTATATGTGGTACTGTGAATATGACCATTGGTGCTACAACACTTGGCTGCACACACCCAATCTCATCTGAAGAAGAAGCAAAAGCCTTTCCATGCATCAAAAGCATGTCTTGAAATTTCTTTTTCTCTGGCTTAGTCAGGAAACCATCTCCTCCAATCTTGAGGTTAGCTAGAGTCTCTTCGGTGAATTTGTGTCCAATTCTCCTTGACTCTCTCAAACTTGGCTCTTTTTCAGCTTGTTTGATGTGATCATCAGTGTCAAATGGTAGCTGAGTAGCCACTGGCTTCACCTTCTTGTTCACAGTCTTGTACTTGGTATGTACTGCAGCTTCAGGTCTATATTCATCGATATTAGAAGAACACAGCTTTGCCATTGCTGTGTAAATCTCATGATGCATTGCAGCTGTATGGACATCAATAAGACAATGAGTAGTCGGCTCTGCATCCTCATTTGTCTTCAAATCTTGCAGAGTATGCAAGATATCATCTGGCATGCCACTTTCTTCATACACACCAGTAATGCTCTCATCTTCTTCAAGAACCTTCATTTTTTTTAGGTTTTTCTCCTTCTTTTTGATAAATCTTCTATGTACATGGTCCAAATCTTTGGCATCCATGAAACTCGCAAATCCACACTTTGTCACGCTCAAAAATCCACACTTGATAGCAGTATGTATATTGGGGAATTCTCTAGTATTGATATCCTTGGCACCCGTGGATCCCCACATCCCACGTGTGCCCTCTAGAAATCCGGAAAGTTCAGAGAAGTCGGCAAAGATACTTCTCTGAGTTGCATTCGATGCCTTTCATTGTCAGCTCTCACAGTTAAGAACTGCACTGACTTCTTCCCATCTATACTTCGAATTCGAGCATAGTGAGATCCATCATCCAACACTTTGGTTTCCATGCGTGAAGCAGTGATGAAAGGTTGGCCCAGAAGCACTGGATATGCCCCAGTATTTTGAACAAAGAAATTCTGCTCAACCTCCACATCTCCAATCTTTGCTGGCACTGAAGGGCAAGCTCCATACAATGAACTGCGCCCATTGTTAGCTGCTCTCATCACCCAGCCATGTTCTGTGTCAATTGGCCATTTGCCCTTCTCATAGGTCTTGCGAGATATGATGTTGATCTCTGAACCATGATCTACAAGGGCCAAAACAGATTCATCCATTCCACCAAGCTTCACTCTTGTTTCAGTGGTGGCTCTAGCCCAATACGGTTGCTGAAACTCAGTCTCGACATCATGAGGTCTATCAGTAGAATGATCACAACTGAACTCAAAAATCTTAGCTTCAACTTTTGATACTTCATCATCAATTGTCTGAACTTTTGCCTCATTAGCCTTTCCATTTGAGCGCTGCACCCTCTTTGGCTCTTTTCTTGTTATCTCCGTGAGTGTAATTTCACTGCAGTGAGCCTCATGGTCTCCCATCATGGCAAAAACTTCGCCAATCTCAATCTCTTCATCGATGGTCATGTGAGTGTCCAAAGCACTCACCATTACAGTCTCTGCTGTCATCTGTCTCTTTCGCTTGATGATGTCGATGATCAGCTCATGGAAGTCTTTCTTGGCTATGCCAAGTGCTTCCCTCAATGTGAACTCGATCTTGGCATCCAAGATCCTCTCTTCCAATATTCCCTTCATATCAATGGAGGTCTCAATGTCGGACTGGAGCTTATAAGCAGGGCTCTTCCCCTTTGGCTTGCTAGAGTCTTCTTTCTCATGGCCTCTTCCGCTGCCGCTAGACTGCCCCCAGTCTCTATCAGGAAGCAAATCATCCTCAGGGTGCACAAAGCTTGGACTTTGTGTCTTCGAGCGCGTTTGTACTCTGCGCCTCGACTCATTTGCAGAATCTTTCTGCGCTTGAGCCCTCTTCTTTGATGAAGGCTCTTCACCATCTTCGGCTTCAACTCTCCCACGCTTCTCTTCAACTGAAGCCTCATAGTGATCAACATTGGCTTGATCTCTCTCCAAAAATGCTTTGATGCTGCTTGCATCAACCGGGTCTTCCCATCCAGTTACATTTCTGATGGCTTGAGCTCCTCGTTTCATTAGTGTGGCTCTCTGAGTGGGTGAAGCTCCAATTGAGTGCTGCTCCACTTCAATGTGGTATGAATCAGCTTCACGTACATGTATGGAACTAGATCGTCCCATCTTTCCCTCCATAAGTTTCTTCATCCCTCCTCTGCCAAAGTTGGTCTTCAATGGTGTCTTTGTGGATGAATCATGAAGCTTGCCGTCAATAAATTCAACGATGCCATCTTTCAAGGCCTCGTCGCACTCTGTACAGTCTCGAAGGCGATGCTTGCCATCTTGTTCGCTCTTGTCACACCATATACATCTCCAAGGGAGTGTCCTCCCTCCATCAGATGGCTGCGACGATGAAGAAGAGCCTGATGCCTGAGACTTCCTCAACTCAATAAACTCCACCTTCAGCTCTTTAAAACTCTTGATGAGTTCTTCAAGAGCATTACCTTCGTTGGTTTTGGTGGTCTTCAAGATAGACCCTGGAGTTGTTGATGATGATGGTGCAAAAGATACTTTGGGACTTTTTGGAACTAAAATTGGATTAGTGTCTACTCCTGCTCCAAATCCTCTTGACCTCACACGTTGTTGTTTGGCCAACAAGGTCACGGTCTCTTCCACCCTTCTCCAATCGGTGGTAAAACCACCTTCTGTGGTACGATCTCCAAGAAGTAGAAGAAGTCTATCCTCCAATGCAGCATCAGCTGCTTGAAGGAAAAGCTCTGCCTTCCTGGTGTTGAGGAGGCGTCTCTCAATCATGGGTAACTGAGAAAACTTCTTCTCAAAGGCCTTCAGCAGCTCATGAGCACCCATGTTGTCTCCTGGCCGCTGCTCCACCCATTCTAGAAAAGATCTTCTGGTCATCCTTTCCGTGTCCTCGTCAAAGTACTCGTCACGTAGACGCTCAGCAAAGGCAATCCAAGTGTGAACTCCTTCGCGGATCTCTCGCACACGGTCACGAATGTCAGGCACAACTGCCATGTCGAAGGTAGCCATCATTCGATTTTCATCAACTTGATGCACCTCCATCTCGCAAACATAGGCTCGCAAAAACTTCGTTATGTTCTTGCCGTCAAATCTACCAGTCTTCACAACAACAGCTTTCAATGCCTCGGTGGCTACTTGACCACCCTGGTTGGCTCGATGTTGCTCCATGAATATGGCCAATGCTCCTAGGAGATCCTCCATTGGCATCTGAGGTCCACCAACACCTCTGGTAGTGGCGCTTGGAACCTCTCGAGGCAAATCAGCTCCACTGGCACCACCGGTATTGGCGCCGAAAGCCTCGTTACTGTCTCCCATATCAACAAACGCAATAATCGCCCCAAAGCTCTCTCAGTGGAAGCACCAAATGTCGGGTTGAGAGGAGCGCGCCTTGGGAACACGCAGGGTGTCTTGCTGCGATCGTGCGTTGCCGACTGAAAACGTTGTCAATCTTGATCTTCTCTTCAAATCTTTAGTCTTCAGTCTTCCGTTGGCCTATCCTGTGGCTGGCTCTAAGGGTATAAGGGTCAAGGTAGGGATAAGAGCCCACTGGATACGGGACGGGTAGATCGGGACAGCAGACACGAGCTGCCGTCCGTATGACGGGATCCTAAAATCAAATTCACGATCTGCTGGCCAAAACTCCAGATCGTGAGAACAGAGCAAGTCTCGACCATGTGGGTGATCAATCCCACTTCGTCACCACGACAATAAATGGGGTTAAGTTTGGTTTAACCCAAACTGCCCGCAACAAGGTTTACAAAACAGAATGGAAATGAATTGACAAACGAGCCTCCAAAACCGGCTAGGAATAACAAAGCCACATCCCACACATACATAAAAAATAAACCCAAAACATTCCTCTTGAAATCTTCATATCTTCAGATCTTCAAATCTTCATGTCTTCAAGTCTTCAAGTCTTCATGTTTTAATAAAAACAATGGGGAAAATCACAAATAACAAGTCCTAGAAAAGGCAGCAACCTTCTATCTAATGCCACAGATGGCTCAAAGATTCAAATGCTAAGTGTAATAGCAATTTGAAAAGCTCTCCTAACCTTCTAACATCCCTCTAAATTTCAACTCAATCTAAGATACTGTCCAAAAGTTATGCAAGTTCAAAGTAGAGGCTCTTCTTCCTCTTTACAAACTAAACACTGCCTCTAAAAACCTCTATAACTTTTGTTCTATACATCACCCATAGAAACGTGATATCAATTTAGAAAGATGATATCACTGGCTTCAATCCATAAAATTTGCACTTCAAAACAAAACTTTGTCCGAAAGCTCTAGTCAATCAAAGTGTGGGTCTCAATTTTTTAGAGAGCACCCAAACCCGCAACTTCTACCCACTATAACTTCTTCAATAAAACTCCAAATGAAATGATTAAAGACAATTTGAAAAGCTATGACAACAAACTATCACTCCTAAAATTTTGAGAAGAAAATCTCATACTGTCCAAAAGTTGTAGCTCTTCAAAATCTCGGCTTTCTCCTAACAAAAGGGCAGCCACCTCCAAACCTTCACACTTCCATAACTTTCTCGTCCAAGCTTCAAACTTCAAGTTTAAAGACTTTCTAGAAAGCCAATAACAAGATAAACACTCTCTCCAAATCTTGTTGCAAAATGATATACAGATCATAAGTTATGGCTTGTCGAAGTCTCAGCCTTTCTTCATAGTTTGGCTTTTTGACTCCAAAATTCAAACACTCATAACTTTTGCATCACAACTCCAAATCAAACTTGCAAACTCATTTTGGAAAGGTAATCACACAAGGAACAACCTCCTCAAATTTCAATTCAAAATCATGTATACACAGAAAAAAATCTCCTCTCAAAGTTTCGGGATTTTTTTCCTTTCTTCCCACCAACACTCATACACTAACTTCCAACAACTAAGGGATCTTTCCTCCACAATTTCGACCCTATCTAAGGTAGGGAGGTGGGGCACATCAGCCCATGCTCCTCCTTATCCTAACCCCACCATAGATGCCAAAACCCTTTTCCTTTCACACCTTTCCCATTGACTTCTAAATCCTTAGTATTTTTATTCAAACAAAGGCAAAATATATGAGCCTTCCAAAATCTCTAGATAAACATATGAAAATGATTAAATTACAAAATAAACACCATCGTAAAATGGCCACGTGCTCTTGCGAGCATATAATAGCGTCAAACGCTTGTCTTCAGTTGCCAAGTCGTGGACTTGGTTGGCTGGAAAAGCGGTCGTCTCTGGCCGCCCGCCGGTCCGGGTTCGAATCCCATCGAACTCGTCGAGCGGTGATGGCGGCTCACGGCTTGGCAGCTAGTGAGGCAGGAAATTGGCCCAGCCAACCCGCTACCTACCCCCCTGAGCTGTGCATGTGACAAGACGGCGCAGCGCATTGGAATCTATGGCCGCTGCGTTGTCACTAAACCGTGGTCCTCACCACGACCACCCCTTTTGCCTCAACTGTTGATTTATTGAAATCAACACAAATATAAAGAAATAACAAGTATTTACATGATGGAGGGAAGTCCATCAGGACAACGGAACTTGGCATTTTTCAGTTCCCTTGTCTTTTCAATTCACATAATATATTTGGACAATCCCCACTAGCCTTACAGCATTAACACAAATGATTGCTACACGTACATGGGAAAAAATCAATGAAAAGTGGAGATTTTAGCCAAAAATCTTACCTGTCTAGTCTGACGTCGCGGGTCGTGATCCAGCGCCACTGCGGATTTTGCCTCCATCACTTCTCTGGATTCCCAAATATTGTTGACAATTGCCCTCTGCCGCAAGCATGTTGTTGCGCCTGCCACATCCCTTTCCTCCCCTTTGCAACTTGCACAAGAAACAAGGCGCATTAGTAGCACCTGCAAGCACAGGCACAGTTCAAGTGATTAGAGGCTGCATTCATTAGAGAGTTAGTAAATTAGCAGGAGCTAGGGACTTAGGGTTAGTGGGTTTTGCAGCATACGCTTACCTTCTTCCCATTGCAGTCACGGCGCTCATTGTTTGGCGCTTGGAGTTGATTTCGTCGCCTGACAGCTCCTCATTGTTGTTGCAACGGCGCCTGTAGGCGCACTGGCGCAGCGCCGGCACCCTGCAGCCCCCTCAATCCTCATTCAAGGCTCTTTCAATATAGATTATAGTATGCTCAATCTCATTGCTCAATTGCTCATTAAGCATTTTGAATTACGTAATCTCTTGAAGATTCTGGTGCTCTATTGTTCTAGCTCCAATTCTTGGTGGCATTGTAATTCGTGAGGCACCATTTGCCTCTTGCATTCACTGCGCCCCAAAATTGGATGCGGATTTTGAGATCTGTGATTCTTGGAAAACATGGAGAATTGGAGATGGAAAAAAACAATTTTAGGTTCTTCTTCCATCAGTTTAAATTTGCACAAATTTCTTTGCTCTTTTTGCAGTTTGCTGTATTGCTAGACTCATTCTCTTTGTTCTTTGATCTATCAATACTCAACACCTTCATTCTCGTGCAACTTGAGAGCTTGCAACAACTTCTTCGAGTCTTGCCCTTCTGGTATCTGCGCACAGAGGGATACCGCTTTCGGGACTTCTGCCTTGGGATTTTGCACATTTGAGGGAGGGTTTCAGACCTTAGAGGTGGATTTAGGGTGTGGGGTTCATTTGGCTGCTTTTCAAGTTTCAGCCGCTGTTGTGGGTTAGGATTTAGGGTGTAGGACTCCACAACCTACGCTCTTGCCTCTTGGAGGATTTTCAGTAGCTTAGAGTTGCCTCTCTTACTTTACAACCACTTCTTGAGCCTCATACTGCTGTGAGTGTTGTGTTTCAAGAGATTGTATCCTACTAGTCGCTCTTGCTGGTGGTTGCTTGCTAGATGTTTGTTTTGGGTTTAGGGTTGTGTGCTATTATTTCTTTTGTTGGGTTGGACAGGTGCATGTTCTCTTTTCCCATGGCGCTGCAACTCCACCTTCCTGAGAACTTTAGGGTGCGCATATTTTTCTCCAGCCACAACACTAACGGCTTGGGAAAGTATGTTGTGCCCCCTGTTGACCTTGCAAAGGTCTTAGAGACTCGTCTCAATGAGTCCTTGACGTAGCCAACAAGCCAGCCTTGCCCACGTTCTGAAGCCAACATCACTTTTGAGATTGCTGTTCTTCAGATCAGCGATGAAGTTGGACTTCAAGAGAAGAGGAAGGCAGAAGTGGCTGCACCTAAAGCGCCAAAAAGAGGAAAAATTCAAGCCAACACGATCAACAGAAAGTGGATGGAGAGTTGGTCTTGTAAAAGACTCCCAAAATTCTAGTTCTTTAATCGTTATTTGTAAAAGCAACATACGGTGCATGAACAACACAATTGAGAACAATGTCAAAATTCAAATGACTTGAAACAGTTAAACTAAATTTCAAACAATGTGAATAAGTGAATAAGCATAGGTGTGAGTTTTGAAAAACGTCAATAAGTCAATAAGCACAAGTGTTACGGATGTACACATCTGTACCTTAGCAAGGAATTCATCTCCAAGTTTTGGATTAGAAATGGCACTATATTTTCCGAAAGAGCCTTTCAGGGCCGTGTATTTAGTAGCCACCCCTTCACAAATTGCCAATGCAATTCCAATATCTGATCTTTCAGTTTGGGGCGTCTTGTCAACATACGTGCGCCTTGTTTTCTCCGAAGCATCAGAAATCTCATGCTACACAGACAATTAGATACAATGACGTATAAGTGCTTATTTACAAAGACAAAGTCTAAGTACAAAGAAATAGAGTTAGGAAATTTGGGCTCACCCTGAACACAACATGGATGAAGTCCTTCGTTGTAAGCGTATGCCAATGCTTCTCTTGGTGTGGATTGCTACTGCACTTATCAAATTTCACAAGAATCATTGACTTCTTTAAACTCTCTAGGCTCTGCACTCCAACAGCCTTGATCTGATAGAGAGTATGGACCATGTTGATTTTTACATACGAGGTCTCTGTAGCCCTGTAAAATCATATATTCTTATAGTGGAAACACGTATAGCAATTAGAAATACTGAAATGACATGAAAAACAACATTAACAGAAGTTACCCAAAAACTTTGGAGAACTCACTTGTGCACCTCGTGCATAGCATTTATAGTAATCCCAATCTTGCACTGAGTATCCAGACAAATTGAATCCACAGCATCATCGAAATGAAGTCTAGAAATGAGGGCCATCAATGCTTTGAAGTGATGATTTCCGTCACAAATATAGAACATGCGTCCACTCAAGTACGTCAGGTCTAGATTTGACTAAAGGAAAGCCTCAAAATTATCATTGACTTTGGTCCAATGAGCCCCCCACTTGTCGGAATCAATTGGGCTAACCTGCTGCTCTTGCCCTTCCTCATCAATTGTAGAGACGTAAAAGATAGCACTCCTCGGGCAATATCCATGCACAAATTCTCCCTCCAAGTTCTTCACATCAGATTGAAGAGCAAGACGGATAAGTGCATGACTCACCATTCGACATAAGGGTATATGAAATGAGAGCTTGAAATGGGCAAAATCCGCAGGTCTTCAATTACTTTGACCATGTTGGACTTTTGCTACGGCCGTAGCTTGTCTTCTCCAACAACAATGACTGGTAAGTCAGTCTGAGGAGCCAAATTTGGTACATTGACAGTTTCAAGCATCAAAATAGCCCTGCCTAGCACAAATGTATCCTCCGCCATTTCACCAGTCGGAAGTGACAGTTCTTGCATATAACAGTAGTACAAAAAAACAAATAAGTACAAGACCTTTACATGAAGGATTACAATATAAAGTCACGGTATTCAGAACTGAGATTATTAAAGAAAATGCAAAGAGCGATAGAGGTTACCATTGCTTGATTGCTGACAGCTGATTGTGCATTTGCAGGTAAAATGTTCAAATTAGCTTCATCCACCTACAAAAAACACAAACCCAGTCAACATAAATATTCAACCATTTCAAAAATGCAATGTACAATATTTCAAGTGCATGTTATGATATTTGTGATATTGCAGAAGAAAATGCTAGCACGGCCGTAGAATTAGGCTTAACTCTACAGAAGTGCCGCAACGGCTCTGTAAACACAAAATTGCGTTGGCAATCAATGGCTTCCCAAAACGCTGAAGCTTGTCGACCATGCCCGCGCACACTAGCAACCAGGACCGAGCTTTAGAATTCACCCCCACACTGCCCACTTTTCAATGCACCGTCTAATGTAGCATCTAAATACACAGGCGTTTAGCACAAATAGCTCCAGTAATGTTCTAAGACGTGGGTATGCCTTTAGAAAAATCTAATAGTGGGCTCACTCCTTTTGCTGCGAGGTCGAAGCTGCACCTCCGAACACTTCAAGCTTAAGCACATAGAATGCAGTAGCAACGGATTAGCAACGCTGATACCAAGAACTCAGAGGCAATCCCCTTAAGAACCTTTTGCATCAAGAGGACCCACTGTTTGCAACAAACTGTTGCTGCATCGCGAGAACTTGATGTAGATTTTGAAGTACGCCACTTGGTGCGTCTCTGAACCTGTTGCACCTAACGCAACAGAATGACAAAATTTAACCCGACCACACCGGGCCGCACGACTAGATGTACTAGGTCAGGAGCACATAGCGTGACCTCGCATCTAAGACGCGCTTTTGCATGCGTGCACGCTTTTGCATCTGCGCCGCACCTCCGCATGCATGCGCACCCTTGCATCCGCATCGCATCTTTGCTTGCGTGCGCGCTTCCGCATCTGTGTCTCACTTCTGTGTACGTACGCGCCCTCGCATCCGCGCCACGCTTCCGCGTGCATGCGCGCCTTCGCATGCGCGTCGCGTCTCCAATTGCGTGTGCGCCCCCGCATCCGTGTCGCGCCTCTGTGTAAGTACGCGCATCTGCATCCGCGTTGCATCTTTGCTTGCGTGCGCGCCCTCGCATCCGCGTCGCGCTTTTGCTTGCATGCGGTGTTGGATTGAGAAAAGCGCGCCTTTGGAACACGCAGGGTGTCTTGTTGCAATCGTGCATCACTGACTAAAATCGTCGTTAGTCTTGATCTTCACACTTCAAATCTTCAGTCTTCAGTTTTCCATTGGCCTATCTTGTGGCTGACTCTAGGGGTATAAAGGTCAAGATAGGGATAAGAGCCCACAGGATACGAGACAGGTAGATCAGGACAGCAGACACGAGCTGCTATCCATATGACGGGATTCTAAAATCAAATTCACGATCTACTGACCAAAACTTTAGATCGTGAAAACAGAACAAGTCTCGACCATGTGGATGATCAATCTCACATTATTACCATGACAATAACTGGGATTAAGTTTAATTTAACCCAAACTATCCGCAATAAGGTTTACAAAACAAAATGGAAATGAATTGACAAACAAGATTCCAAAATCGACTAGGAATAACAAAGTCATATCTCACACATACATAAAAAATAAACTTAAAACATTTCAGTTGAAGTCTTCATATTTTCAGATCTTCAAATTTTCATGTCTTCAAGTCTTCATGTTTTAATAAAAACAATGAGGAAAATCCAAATAACAAGTCATAAAAAATTGTAATCTTCTATCTAATGCCATAAATGACTCAAAGATTCAAATAGTATGTGTAATAACTATTTGAAAAACTTTTCAAACCTTCTAACATCTTTCTAAATTTCAACTTAATTTTAGCCTTTGTCCAAAAATTACGCGGGTTCAAAATAAAGGCTCTTCTTCCTCCTTGCAAATTAATCACTGCCTCTATAAACCTCTATAACTTTTGTTATACACATCACCCATAGAAATGTAATATCAATTTAAAAAGATGATACCATTAGCTACAATTCCTAAATTTTTCATTTCAAAATAAAACTATGTTCAAAAATTCTAGTCAATCAAAGTGTGGGTCTCAATTTTTTAGAGAGCACCCAAATCCCCAGCTTTTACCCACTATAACTTCTTCAATAAGACTCCATATAGAATGATTAAAGACAATTTGGAAAGCTATGATAACAAACTATCACTTCTAAGAATTTTAAAAAAAAATTTCATATTGTCCAAAAATTGTAGCTCTTCAAAGTTTGGACCTTCTCTTAACAAAAAAGCAGCCACCTCCAGTCTTTCACACCTCCAGTCTTTCACACCTCCAGTCTTTCACACCTCCAGTCTTTCACACCTCCATAACTTTCTCTTCCAAGTTTCAAATCTCAAGTTTAAAGACTTTTTAAAAAGCTAAGACTAAAATAAAAAAATTTAAAATCTTGTTGCAAAATGATATACAAATCATAAGCTATGGTTTGTTGAAATCTCAGCCTTTTTTCATATTTTGGCTTTTTGACTCCAAAATTCAAACACTCATAACTTTTGCATCGCAACTGCAAATCAAACTTGCAAACTCATTTTGAAAAAGTAGGCACACAAAGAAAAACTCTTTTAAAATTCAATTTAAAATCATGTATACAAAAAAAATTCTTTCACATCAAAGTTTCGAGATTTCTTCCTTTTTCCCACTAACACTCATATACTAACTTCCAACAAGTAAGGAATCTCTCCTCCTTAATTTTGACTCTATCTAATGTATAGAGGTGGGACACATCAGCCCATGCCCTTTTGTATCATAATCTCACCATAGATGCCAAACCCCTTTTCTTTTCATACATTTTCCATTCATTTTTAAATCCTTAGTATTTTTTTTATTCAAATAAAGGCAAAATATATGGGCCTTCCAAAAAATCTAGATAAATATATAAAAAGAATTAAACTACAAAATAAACACCACCATAAAGTGGCCACGTGCCTTTGCAAACATATAATAGCGTAAAACGTTTGTTTTCAGTTGCTAAGTCATGAACTTGGTTGACTGGAGAAGCGATTGTCTCTGGCTGCCCGTTGGTCTAGTTTCGAACCCCATTGGACTTGTCGAGTAGTGATGGCGGCCCATAGCTTCGCAGCTAATGAAGCAGAAAATTGGTTTAGCCAACTTGCTACCTACCTTTTGAGCTGTGCATGCGATAAGACGGCGCAGCGCACTGGAATCTATGACCGCTGCGCTGTCATCAAACCATGGTTTTCACCACGACTACCCTTTTTGTTTCAACTATTGATTTATTGAAATCAACACAAATATAAACAAATAACGAGTATCTACATGATGGAGGAATCTCCATCAGAATAGTGGGCCCTTGCACTCACCTCCTCGTCACGTCTTGTTGCGGGCCCTCACACTTACTTTCATATGCGTGCACCTCGTCACAGGCCCTCGCACTTGCCTCCGTATGCGTGCACCTCGTCACAGGCTCTCGCACTCACCTCCGTATGCGTGCACCTCGTCGCAGGCCCTCACACTTGCGTTTGCATGCAAGCGCTTTGCGAGCCTTTGCGCTTGCATCCGCGTCGTGCCTCCACGGACATACGGGCCATTGCATCCGCGTCGCGCTTCTTTTTGAGTGCGCGCCCTCGCATCTACGTTGCGCCTTGTTGCGGGACTTTGCGCTCGCATCCGTGTTGCGGGCTTTCACACTAGGTGTTCATAATACATCCTTCTTAATTACTCTGATCTAAGATAAAAAAATATACTATCGATGTCAGAGCAAGCCCACCCAATAAAATGACAGATACAGTTCATATAAATTAGAAGAATAAATAAAGTAGTTCTAATGTGCTAATCAGACCTACCAAAGCTAGAGTAAAAAAATTCTTTAGAACTATCCTAAACTTCGACCAGAAATCCCTACAATCCATGTCAAAGCTGCAAACGCAACCCTTCTTCTTTTGAACCGACGCATTACTATCGAGAGGAATGATGACGGTTCCCCGCCTAAAGCTTTTAGTGGTGTTTACCTCCAAAGCCAACGCTTTGTTACTCACCATCCAAAAAATCTCTGCCAAGATCCTCTGAAATTCTTTTTCAACGTTTGTTAATTTCAGCGCTCTGGTTTTGATGAACGAAAGCCCTTCTTTCTCAGCCATTGCATGGGCGTCATTGATGGAATCACCACAAAGATGTTTCGGCTAGGACTTGTTGCGTAATCACATTGTTAGAATGCACATGATCCCTCAGCTCCTTCAACCACCTCTCCACCTTCTTGTATGTGACATGTTACGCTTCTAATGCTCCTTCGTAATCTGCATTTGATTGCTCTATGTGTCTCTTGCCCCGCTGTGTCTGAGGCATCCAGGCACTCGCATCCGCCTCTTGCGTACCATTGCACTTGCATCCCGGACCTCGCATGCGCGTCGCGCATCTACGCGCGTACCCTTGTATCAGCATCACACATCCTCGTCAAGTGCCTTTCATCGGCGTCATGCATCCGCGTCACGGGCCTTCGCATCTAGGTCAAATAAACTTGCATCCGCTTGACAGAGCCTTGCAATCGGTAAGCACAAAACTCCCATGCTCCCACTAGGAAATAGAAGCAATAGTTGCACTTTTCATTCAACATCCACGCATTGGCTCATACTGCGTCTGCAAGTGCGCAAGGGTGCAGCAAGAGATGCATTGGCTCTGCGGTAGAGATACAAAACATTGCATTTTCAATGTCACTCTTTACAATTTACGGCCAATGCTGTGCCTCCAAACGTTTGAGCACGACGAGCAGGGAGTACAGCAATAGTGCCGGTAGATGCGCATTGTGCCAGGGTTACTGACATTATTCTAACTCCAATTTTAACCTCCACAAGGTCCGGCTCAAATTGCTTGTCCAAAGATAAAGTGGTCAACGTGCAATAGGTGGAGCCGTTGGAAAGCTTGCTGGGCGGTGAGTTGATGTTCTGAGGAAATTAAATGAGTGATATTCACCGTCTAAGTGCTTGGCCCTCTTGAACGCATCCAAATACGGCAAGCTTCTGCGCATGGGGTGCTGCAGGAGCAACGCTAGCTTTGCGTTGCAAGTGTTTCAATGGTTCAAGGAATTCTTCATCTGTCTCTCCTCTTGCCAGTTCACAAAGGCTGCGCCTCCAAAATTGACAAAGCTGAGCTACGGGAGTGATTGGAATCCGACTTAACAATTGAAAGTCTAACACAAACTAGAATATGAACAAAACGTTCTCTCCCTGTACGTTAGGTCCTTTGTTGCGCCTCCAAAGAAGACACGGCAACACGCAAGGAGAGAATTGCAAACAAATGACACCTCTCTCGGGATCTTTGGACTATTCATGCGCCTTAGAATGCAAGGATGACAAGCGCAAGGAGAGAATTGATCAACACAAAGATATTGTGAACCGGGAGCGAACTTGTTTAGGTTACTGAAATCTCAGTTCACCCCCATTGTGTTCCCGCTTTGGCTATGCCTCCAAAGAGATAGTGGATGTGCTACAGGAGAGACTCGACCAACAATTTTAAATGAATTGGTTTGCTAATAAACCCTAACTTCGTATTCCCATGCCTTCCCCGACAGCAAAGACAAACTTGCCGCGCCCGCGCATATGTCCTGGCTCGGTGCAAGAAGATAACGACACAAGTTGAATAGGACTAAACTCGCAATGCAAAGAAACCTTTGTACCTCGTCTCTTGTTTCTAGATCCGCCACTTCCCGCACATCCAAGCTCCTCACATCCGATAGTCAAAGTTGCTGCAAAAGAAACACTTGCAAGATAGAGGCAGCGGGAAATAGCAATTTGAATTCATTTACACCATAACTTTCTCTTCAGAGAAGCTCAGGGGTAAACAACTATTTTTGGCACAAAAAGCAACATATCTTGCATTTGCTATTCTTGCGCAGAGAGGACAAGAATATTGGACCGTTAAGAGTACAAGACTACTAACTTTAGAACATTTAGAACATACAATGTGCTATGGTAGACAACACCTATAATTTCATGCTATGCTAGAGCATTTTGAAGCCTTTGGTGTATACAGCATTAATATTGTATTCAAAATTCCTTTAACAAAATGTGCATTTTTGTTATATGCAAGTGTGTCTATCAATTCTCCGTAGTGAGTCAACATGAAATTATTGTGTATAATTCTAATATTTTTTCAAGGGTAGCTCAATTTATATTTCTTTGAAGTAATAATGAGACAATTACGATATTATGAATCAGTTATCTATTCATATGCTGATTAAAGAATAGAGCTTCTACTAAATTATTAAGCATTTTAAGAAGAACGTACAAACAACAGAGTGAAATGACTACTGAATAATGAAGAATATCAACCTCAAATGAATCTCGGAGAAGAAAAAAAAGCATTACCTCATTGGCTGATCCTGAGGCTCCCACATTGACATGCATCGACGGTGGATCCATTGTTGCTGCTTCCTCAACGTCTCTAATGCTGCTCAGACGCCTTATCTTTTGTTGTCCTTGAAGTGGCGAGTCTACTTCAACACATTCCGCATCCGTGTTATTACAAAAATCTAATGTTTTAATGGTATTGCTAGTATCACTAGAGTCTATGGAACTTGACTTCCGTTGACTCGATTTGCCGCTGTCCTTGTTGCTTGTACATCTTGCTTTAGACTTACCTCTCACTTTCCTCTTACCTCTTTGATAAACATTGATGTCTACCTGCTTGGACTCCATTTCAATCTAATAGATCGTCTTAAGGTCAATAGTTTGAGAATCACATACTCTTCCTGGATTCCTTTATAGTTGTTCATAGTGTCAAAACTTGGATGTTCTAGCTTTTTAGCTCTTTGTACATCCATTCACTAATGTATCGAGCTAAGAAGATTGTGTCAGCCAAGATTGATATCGAATTACAGGTAAGCGACCCTATTTTTTTAAATCTGCCGTATTTGTAGGGCGCAGAGTTAATTTATTAGCTGCCTATTTTTAGTATTTGAAATGATGTACTTCATCCACATTGCATAATACATCAATTAATTAAATTCAATCGCCGACGCTTTTATTTCATTGCTCAGTAACAGTATCTTGTCATCTGCATTCGATTAGGTCTTGCTGTTATCTTCACAAGTCAGAAGTGGTGTTTAGTTGTTACTCTTTGTTGTTAAGTACACTTGGAATGTTTGCCTTCAACAATTTGTATATTCTTTTTGCTTTTGTCAATGTGCATACAATTCTGAGACCTTGCTTCTTCTCCTCCTACTCTTGTGAAGGCTAACTTTCTTGATATTAGAAGTTGTAGTAGAATGGTGCTTCTCTATTGCAACAATATTGATGTGCCAATGTTGTTCCTTATTGAAAATGGTGGTTATGCTATTGTTCCAGCTACCCGTTTATGTGTTCAGTACTTGCTTGAGTTAGAGTTAGTGCATATTGACGAGGAGATGCAAGATGTTATTATAGGGGAAATCTCCTATTATGTTAGTCATATGCCGGACACAACTGTTACAGTTAAGCAGTGGTCTCTAGCGCCAGGTCGGTTTAGAGTTTCTGGAACACGTTCAGATGTTCACGATATACCTCCTGCAGTTCCTGTACAATTAGTTGTGTCTACTCCTTTGCATGCTACACCTCTCTTAGCCTCTATTAAAGTTGAACCTACTCACAAGGTCATAATGTTACTGAGTAACAAGTCTGACGCCAATTCTCTAGTGCTTGGAAGAACACTGTCTCAAACTTGTCAAGGCTCTATGCCAAATGTGTCGTTGAGATCTGAAGATAGTAGTTTCCAGACTCCTTTGTCTGTTCCCCTTTAGTCCTTGAGCATTGTGGTATTGCTGAAGCACATCCCTCTTACAAAAGGATGTCATAGTGTCTTCAAGTGTATAGATTTCAAAATCATTCCTATTTTCAAAGTTGATTTCCTTCCAGCAACATTCACTGGTGACGTTGTCTTTGAACTTCCTTTGTTATTAAATACTGTACCGCAGTCCTCAAGTGGAAAATTGTAGAGTATGGACAAACAACACAACGGACACATATGGACGAAGACAATTACTTCAAACATTTGAAACGTCTTAGGATTACACTTTAGAACCTCTGTCTACATTGGTCATCTTTGTTGTTCATATGAGGGTTGTGATTATCTAGAATGTGTCCATTGCACATCACCTGTAAATGAAACCGAGTGGGAAGGTTCTTTTGCGTTACCATTTTTGATGGGCGTGTATGCACCATCCGGATCCAGCATTGTATGCAACATATGCAAGTCAGTTCCTACTTGTGTAACTGCATGCAGCGCTAGGATTTACTATGTCTTTGTTGAAAGGCAACAAACTTGTGCATGTGTTCATCTAGGTACTCATAGCCATCCAGTGAAACTTGGAGAAGAGTGCGATATGATTGCTAAGACAACGTCATTGCTGCAGCAGCAGCTCCAGAGATCACCGTTTGCTAAGACCTTTGCAGTCATATTGGAAGCAAGCAAGGAACTTTTTGGGGAGTTATTACTTCAATCAGATGGTGAAGAAAGAGTAGTGTATGATCATCAAGAGCTTGGACCTATTTTAGAGAAGTGCAAGTCCATGGCTTCTCCTAATATTTGTAATGAAGTAGCTTCTTTTCGTCAGCTTCGCAGTTTTGGAGTGATGGATAGCATTACCAAGTTGCGTGGTTGTAGTGAGTGGCCATTTGTCCAAGATGATATTTTTCCAGGGCAAGGTGGGGATGCTAATAAGGTTTTTATATTCAAGATGTCTAAAGTTGGACCAGCAAGTGGGGTAAATCTAGTACAGCGGATGCAACGTGGTGGAGATCTTGAAGATTGCTGGGTCATATTTGACCATGTCAAATGAGTCAAACATTGGACAACAATGGCTTGCCACGTATATGACTCGACATATTGTCAAGTCTTAACCATTGCAATGTGTGATATGCAGTCGAAAGATGCTGCTACTCAGATGGTTTTCTAGAAAAACCTAAACAGCATTTGTCAGCGCAATGGCATTTTGTCAACTAATTTTAAGGGGTTTATAACCAACAGTGCCCAAGCCAATTGGAACGCAGTTCGCCAAATCTACAATAGTGGAGATCTAGCAGTTCCTATGGTGGATTGCAAGCGTACATGCCTATTCCATTGGGCACAATCTATGGAGAAGCATACAAAAGCAGACATTCGTAGTGATTTACAAGACCAAAATTGGCAATTGTGTTGCCAATTCAAAAACTCTACAACAATTCAGGAAGCAAAAACTAGATATTTCGCTCTATGGGGATGGTGGCATTCATTGGGGGCTGCACAACCTGAGGCTTTGCCTTGGCTGACCTTGTGGTTGGCATTCTAGCACTTCCAATATTGGTAGTGGGGCGCACTTGCAGAATTGGTTTGTTTTTTTACCTAGTATAGTAAATGTTTTGATATGCTTAGTACTGTATGAATATTATATTACTAAGTATGTGTATATTCAGAGAAAACCTACCTTGCACCTTTTTTTTCATACTGAATTTCTGAAAATGGTTGCTCTCCTTGGAACTTTGGATGGGTGCTTTGGCTCCAAAGCCCCCTCTAGAACAATAGTCTGGTGGTTAAAAGTCCTTGTGAATTTGTTGTAGAATAAGTGAATCTCCCTGCTGCTCCAAATGGATACATTGGATCTGAACCCCCAGCTATAAACTGTGGACTGAAGCATTGCTCTCTAAAGCAATTTAAATTCATTGGTTAATGCTTTCAACACAATTCAAAGTTGTTTTCTAATTGATATGTGACTGTTTTTGATTATAGAATAAGCATATTATGTTTCACAATTCTCAATGAAATTCATCTGACCATGTACATAATTTTTGATTCCCTTTTTTATGTCTTTCAGAACCTGAACAACAAAGAGATGGCTAAAGTGCCATCTTGTAACCTTGCAAAATCTGTTCACAACAAATGGTTGCAACAATCAAGCAACTGTTGTGATGACTTATATGTTGCCATAGTAGATGACTTTGTTCATGCATTCATACAAGTTGTTCAATATAATCGATTTCTTCAAAGTGAGAGTGGAGGTCGAGGACTAGGAAGCCAGAACTGCTAATGCGGGTAGCTTAGAAATTGGCAGTGCGGTCTAGAGATCCATCAAAGCTAGGTATTGCACTAAATCAAATACCTGGTGCTGAGGAGTTTTGCTCCCGCCAACCTCATTTGGAAGGGGAAGAGGTTTTTGGATCATTAAAACACAAGGCGCACATCCATCTAGGTTCAGAGTGTAACTCTCACCGCCCTGACAAGGTAAACTACTCTTGTGTTTGAGTGGAAATTCAAAATTCTGCTTGATTGATTGGTATATGTAGTTTGCCTCCTCTGCCTAAAGATGTTGAAGTGGTTAATGTTTCTGTCCGTGTTGAGACAACTGTAAGTCTACCAATGCAGTCTCTTCAATCACCTGCCACAATGCATGTAACAGCTGTGTACAAAACTGCTGTTGATGAAAGGCGGTGGCACATTACAAGATTACCTAGTGCATTTGCAAAAGCTTGCTTTGCTTAGCAAGCCTAGACAAAGAAGAATTGTACTGCTAAAATTGCGCAGGACAATCACAATACTGTTGCACCTACTTATACTAGAAGGATGACATATCACAAAAAAGACAATATTGAAGAAATGTAATTCTTCTTTTGCAATGACGATATAAATCGTTGTGTAAATGGTACAAAGCGGAAGTGGGTTGTTTCTAGGCCAGGCGTTCATGATGTATGGCCTGTGAAGCTTGGAACAGATTTGAGCACTAAGGAGATTTTGGCGCTACAACATGCTGGATTCCAACTTCTCCAACGGATTGAAATGTCTCCCCGCCAACTTTTTGGAGAGCCATCAGTAACATTTGATGCAACAACCTTTGTGACACCTCCAAATTTGGACGAGTACCCTAAAAGCAGACTTGGAAAGCCTATTTGCCGATGCTTAAAAGGACCTACAACAAAGCATTCAAACAATTGTGCTTTTGCATCTTTGGTGCAAAGCCATATTGACCAAAGCACCAGCATTCCTCACCTAGGATTTGGGAGCATCATCTCTTTCCTCTCAAAGGGTAACAGTAAGAGTGAGCATTACACGCTTACTATTAGTTCTTTCCCTAAGTGTTTGTGCTTTTACTTTAAAGAGATGTTAATTGGAGCGCTCGAGAAACATAGGCAGTGGTCTAATTGTAAATACCTGTACTATGTGTTTATAGTAGTTTGTGGGCTGGATCCAAGCTCGGACATATTCATGCATGCTCCATCCTTCAATTTTTCAGAAGTTCAGCACTTTTTGATAGTTCCAGCATTGCAAATGCATGCATAGACACATTTTCGTGCCTTTACATTGGCAATGCTGCAAATGAACATGTTCAGTTTGGTTTTTCATGCTATCACCCTTCTCAAGATTTCTATTCTCTCTAAACTTTCGTTTGTGCTAAATTTACTTGATTTACCTTACAAGCCATTCTTGCCCTTATTTTTATCACCCCTACGAAGAAATCAAATGCAGATTCTAAATCCTACATTGCCTATTATCTATATCAAGTCCGATGTTGTGGTTTACACTCCCTTCAATAATGCACATGTTATTTGTCTTCTTTTTCTTCTTCCTTTGATTTTCTCAAAAACACATGAAGTGGTTATGTGGTAATGCGCCTAAAGAGGACTTCAAAAAAGTCATGATTCTTATTGAACCACGTAGAAGCACTACTGAGCTAGTGTTTCAGAACTTGTTGCAAACCTATATGGCAATTCTTATTAGAAATTGCTTGTATTTCATCAAAGTGTCTCCTCTATTTTTTCCTAGATCGTAAACACAACTCAATTCCAAGTTCCAACACTATGATTTATAATATTACATGTATCTTTCTTGTCCACAAATCATTATTTCTGTATTAGCAACTTCCATGAGTCTTTCACCAATTACTATTCTAATGTTTATGGTTATATAATTTTTGACATCCACCGTCATAAAAATCATGGTTATAGAAATTTTGGAATTTACAACTAGAAAGTACTGTTGCCCTAAAATCGCCAAACCTAAAAAACATTAAATTAAAGCGAGTCATTTCTTTCCTTTCTTAGTTTTCATTTCTGTTTTGGGCCAAAAAAAATTTATGCTCACAAATCACCTCTCACGGCTCACGGCTCATTGCTCTACACTCGCAAAATAGCTTCCTTTGGTCTAGAGATTAGTCAACTATTTTATGAGGTTGTGGGGGCAAGGTGAAAAAGATTTGTTTTTCACATTCAGTCACACATTCTAAGATATTGGAAATTTACCATTAAAAGATTGATTTTCAAAAATTTGAATTCATATTTGAATTCAAGAACCCTAAAGTGGTTTTCAATCTTGAAGGAGGGTACAATTGAACAACACCAAAATAGAGATAATTTATTACTTTTACTTTTGTTTGAAGAATCATAGAATTTTTCCATCCTAGACCAAAAATATGGATGTGCAATGGACAATGGCATGAGGCCCCATTCAACCAGGCAAAAGGCAACGAGGGGGTCAATTCACTCTGACCTTGTTGAAGGGGAGTAAGGTAGGAGGCTCTGATTCCAACCATGCTCTAAGTGGGTTCTCTATCTAGGGAAAAGTGACATGTTTTTCAAATATCTATTATTATTATTACTAGGGGACTTGTGCACCCGTCGTTCTAGCGGAAGGCTATTGTGCAAGAAAGTTTAAGCAATTTGCCTCCTTCTCTTGTAGCCACCCCCTATCCCCGTGAGTACCCCATTCCCGAGGTTGACCATAACCGCCATTTAATCTTCTTGGAGCACACACATCCAACTACCCAACTAATAGAAATAACCAACCATAACCACCATTTGATCTTCTTGGAACACAAACACCCAACTACCCAACTAATAGAAATAAGACTATTATAGAAATAAGATTGAATTAAGTATGCTTAATTGTTTGGTAAGCCTACCTAACTCATCAATAATAATAATAGATATTTGAAAAAACATGTCACTTGTTCCTAGATAGGGAATGCAGTTAGAATATGATTGGAATTAGAGCCTCCTACATTTGATTTATAAAGGCTTATTGATGGTTGAGGTACAACAAAGATGTATTTGCATTTGGTGTTCCCATTATGTGTAAGGTAGGAACACCCATAAGTGTTAATTTAAGGATTTTGAACACAATGACTATTAACCCTTAAAGGTTGGTGCATCCAAAAAGTGGATGCGCCTTGGTCAACCTTGATTGTAACTTTCAAAAAATCAATTTTTGGTATGTGGTTCAAATTAAGAAAACAAAGCTTGATAAGTTTCCTTTCTATTCCATTTAATTTTTTTGAAAAACGTCAAAAATGGAAAGAGTAGTTGCCATTGAGAGCTCTAAGTGTCAGAATCCATATAACACAATATGATGTGTTTTTCATTCATATTTTCTACTCTTCAAATGCATTTAAATTTTAAACTATAAAACTATGTTTCTCATTCTACCATCCATTTATAGTAGAAGTTATATTTTTTAATATATATTCTAATTGATATGATTTTATTTCTACATTTAGCTTTAAAAAAACACAATAATTTGAATTTTCCATTAAGTTTATCAAAAAAAATAAAGTAAATATAAAATGAATGTGTCTTCCAACAAAAAATATCAAAAGTTTATAAGTTAATTAAATATAAGGATAAACTTGGTTTGGTAGTCAAATTTGACTTTAGATTCTTTGTTGTGGCTGTTTTGGGTGTAATAAATAAAATAACCAGTTGAAAAATTTTCACACTTCTTTAATGCTACTTGTACCTCTTGAAAAAAAATCAAGTAATTTGGATTTTTTTTTTTGTTATTTTAACTTATTTATGTTCATTTTTTGAAAAAAATTGATAACAATTACAAATTTTCATGAAACAAATTGAAACTTTTTGCAATGATACATCATTCATAGTTTCAAGCAATAAAAATACAAAGTTTTTGTTTGAACACACTTTAAAAGGCAAAATTGAGCTTAGACATAAAGTTTGACCATTTCAAAATGGATCAAGTCCTTTGGAGGTTAACAAACATCCAACAAATTCTAGTATCCTATTAGGAACACACAAAAAAAGTTTGCACTTTCAAATGTATTATTTGGATATTGTGAGAATAAGTTGTGAATTTTTAAAGTGCAAACTGCCATTGCACCCATAACCAACATTAAGGTTTCATGTTCACATGTTGTAAATCCTTATAATTACATCTATTTACTTCTACGTATTTTCTAAGATTTTAGAGGTGACGATTATGGGGATTGGTGTTCCTACCTTAACTCCTGAGCGCCCAGAGTTATTTTAAGATTTAGGAGAAAATGAGGGATTTAATGGCCACTACAATTTGGAAAAATTACATTTAGAAAAAGTTACCGTAGGATTTGAAAAAGCTACCTTCACTGCTGATGGGGACTAGCCTCGATTGTTTTCACCATACCAATTGGGAAAAAAAATGAGATAAAGTTGTGGACCTCAACAACAAGATCTTGTCACTAGGGCGCTTAAGGGTTAAGTGTGTCTAGAATTCTTGTCAGTTTTCTAATTTGATGAGGTTGATATTTTGATTTTCTGGCTGTGAGTTGAATAAATTGAATTGTCTTATTGTTAAAGGGTTGGAACAGTGAAGGCATGTGGAAACTGACCAAGTGTAGCTACTAGGAGTGTCGTGGTTTGGTTATTACCTAGCCAATTTTTTTTGAAGTTTTCCGCGTGACATAAAAATCATTTGGATGATGTACCAATTCCAAAACAAAATTTTAGGAAATTAACCAAGGAGGAGGAAAAATCTTTGCAATTCGGTTGACTCTCTCACCAGTACTTAGGATATTTAGCTTTTGAAATCTCTTTCTTCTAGATTTGAAGCCAGGGGATGGAAAGTTTGCCAACAAGAATAAATAAACAAAATAAATAAAATCAAAATTAAAATTTCACTAGAGGTCAAGGTAGCACAAAGTGGCAACTAAGTAAGAAGAGCCCAAAGTTTATTTTCTTTTTTTCTGTATTTTTGAATTTGACTTGCAAAAGCAAGATTGTATTGTGAAGTTTGAGCAAGAATTTAGATGTCAAACTTAAAATCATCTTAGAAGGGCCATATGAGAAGTTTGATCATATCATTGACAAGGCCACACCTTTGTGGAAAATGGAAGTAATAATAATATTTTAAATGCTAATCCTTTAAGTCACTTGATTTTCCTAGTTGTCCTTAGTCCAAATAATGCTTCATGTTTGTTTGGCTTACTTGATTCTTGAAATAGTGAGTTGGGTTGAATTGTATCTATTCTTTTGTTGTAGTAACCAACCTCCTGAGAATGCATGAAACCTCCTTTGGATTCATGTGTTTTTCAAAACTAACATCCTTGTCTCCAAGAAGGTGGGAGCTTGACCAAATTCAACTCCTCTCAAGGACAATAAATTAAGGAATCCTAAATTACACTATAAGAAACTTGTGTTTTTTTTACATATTTTTTTTGAACATCCACTTGTTTTATGTTACAACTGATGTTAAAATTATCATCTCAATGTTATGTTTGAGGTCATTGTTAACATAAAAATAGATGAACATCCAAAAGAATCTGTCAAAAAAACTTGGATTTCTTTTAGTGTTATGTATGAGCTCCTCTGAAAATATCACATAGGAAGAAAAAAATTAGACCATACAAAGCCACTTTTTAAAAATATGTTGAGACAATTTTCAAAAACCCAAAAATTTGCCAAATGGTAAATAAAAATGATAGAAATGTACCTAGAAAAAAAATGAGTTCTAGTCAACCGCCTATTGAAAAAAAATTGCCTACCCTTGTCAAAATTAGGAAATGAACCGATTTTCTCACAAAACTTCCCAAACTATGGTAGCAACTTCCTAACAAAATCTTTATGCTTAACCCTTGAATGTCACAAAAACCCTTTGCGACCGTATATATGGCCGTATGTACATATGTATTTGAGCTACTCTTAGAACTCTCCAAATTTTTTTATGCACTCACCATCATACAACCCTTCAATATATATGGTTGTAACACTTAATTTCCAACTAATTCAATCTTTTGAATATTGGTTGTGACCGTATTTGGTACGGTACCTCCATAGCCCAAGGGCCCTTCAAGGGTTAACTTATACAAGTTATATGCTTGCCATGATGGAGGTGGTGGTCCAGGAATAATATTTAAAGAAAATTGTTTCCTTCTCTCACATAGGTTCTTGTCGTGCTCTTGCTCCTGTAGCCCCACCACATCATTGAAACTACAGAAGTACAATTTGAGTTTGTCAAAGTTGTTACGTTTCTATTTGCCATCATCATCCATTGGTATTCATTACTTGTATGATGATGTTCATTACTCCTGTGTAGAGTTATGTGCTACTGATTTGTAAGAATTGGATTGTTGCCCTTGGTTATCACAAAATGGAAACGACATAAATGCAATATTTTTTATGATTGAGTGATATTTGACTATATGTGGGTAACATTTTTGTCTTTGTACATTACTTTTTATAGAAATGTAGCAAAGATAACAAGATTTTTTTTTCCTCCAAAGTTTAACACATATACTTACAACCATCTAACCCTTCAAATGTAGTGAATGTGCATTTAATGAAGAAGCACAACCATCCAAACCGCAGTTTTTTCAAATACAAATTATATCCTCATCCAAGAATCATTCATAGGGATTTTTTCTCCCTGACAATGTAAGGGTCATAGTTTTTTGAGATCATTTTACCTAAATAGAGCATTATTTTTTGTCTCATATCACACAAGAAAACATTGTCAATTTGGTCATTTTTTGCAGATTTGGACATGTCAATTCAGATTTTTTTTTGTCAATTTGGACACTTTTTTTGTCAATGCAAACAAGTATAGTCAATTCGGACGTGTCAATTTAGACACTATTTTCTTGTAGTGATATGTTTTATATATGTAATCCACACTTGAAAATGTATGAAATAATTGTGCTTTTGGGTTAATTTGTAAAAATGATAGTGATAATAGTTATCAAACATTAAGGATCATCTAAATATGTTGTAAATTTTGAGTAGCAACCCTTGAGATTTACAAACCCTTTAATAAGCCTCCCCACATGACAAATTATCCCATATTACTCCCACATAGTTACAAGAGTTCCGCTGTTTTTATCACTATTGAACTAGAATGACCTTAAATGATTTATCACATGCATTCTAACCCCTAAATGCCGAAGTGTGCCCTTAAGGGCCAAGTGGGGTTTTGGGCATGTACTTATAGCTAAATTACTTTGTGTGATTTTTTGAAACTTTTATGGAAGATGGGGAATTCAAAAATCTACGCGGGCGTCTAAATTTTTCTGCATTCCAAAATTAATTGAAGAAGTTAAAAATGAATTATTGGAAAACGTGGGAGGGCGGGCACGCCAAAAACTTCTTCAAAAACTGCAGTTAAAAAAAATAAAAACATGAAACAGGTTCTTCATACTTATGTATAAGCAGGGAGCTTTTAATCATTCAATTTTGGTTCATGAGATGGAAGTTATGAGAAGTTTTAGTTTGCTTGTAGGTATGGTTTCTCTCAAAACTATACCTACTTGCAAACTAAATCTTCTCATAACTTTCATCTCATTAATCAAAATTGAATGATTAAAAGCTCCCTGCTTATACATAAGTATGAAGAACCTATTTCATGTTTTTATTTTTCTTAACTGCATTTTTTGAAGAAGTTTTTGGGCTACCTACCCTCCCACGCTTTCTAGAAATTCATTTTTGACTTCTTTAATAGATGTCGGAATGAAGAAAAATTTAGATGCCCATGTAGATCTTTGAATTCCCCATCTTCCATAAAAGTTTCAAAAAATTACACATAGTAATTTAGGTGTAGGTACATGCCCAAAACCCCACATGACCCAAAGGGACCACTTGGACTTTTAGGGGTTAAGGTAGGGTAGAAGGCTCAAAAACCGACCATCTAAGGGCTGAAACTAAATTTTGGGGAGGTGGAACTTCTTGATATATTTTTCAGTAAATTTTCCTTGAAAGACAAGAAGAATTGACATCTAACCCAAGTTGTTTCATACTTTTTGGAGTCTTGTAGAATTAATTATGAAATTTTGAAATAGAAAGGTCATAAGGCTCTAAAATGGTGCACCTCCTCAAATGTACACAATTTATACATTTTGGAATCTATGAAAAAATACATGTACAGCGAGAACATTTTGAAGTGTGAGCGATTTTAGAACCTGGACGGTTTTCGAGCCTTCTACCTTAATTGTTACCGCACGTCATTTAATAGAGGAGTGCAACTAGTGTTTACAAACATGGCTAAACTTAGCAAACCTACACCCAAGCATCAAAACCCAAATTATTAAATTTGAAATTTTGCATTATTTTGGCAATGTTCTTTTTTGGGTTAAATAACTTAAGCTGATTATGAAAATCGCATTTGAGACCACTGAGTGCAACTTGTATTGTGCTTGCAACAGTTATTGGGTATCTTAGGCAATCTGATGATTCTGATCTGTTGGTGTAGATTACTGGCATGAGTTAGTCACATATCTCAAAAACTCATTGAGTTCATATCATCTTCATGTGACATTAGTACCGATGAAGGTCAGTACCGCATTAAATGCTACAATTGCACAATTTTTAACACTTATAAACATTTCATGGGATATATGGCCGGGATAGTAGTTATGCTGTAGTACCAACAAGAAGTTTTAATTTGGGATCTCAAGTACTCCCTTTGTCCGATAATAAAACTCCAAAATTTTTCCATAAGGGATTAATTGTATTTTTAGACATTATGCCAGTGATAAATGCATTCTATATTCAATATACCATCTACCAAATATCTCCAATATTTCAAGTTTCTATGTTGATGTTTAGACACTCAAATTCCATGCAAAAAGTATCATATTTATGCATAGTTTGTGAAGGTTGCCGGCTCCTCATTATTTTAATCTTTGTACTAATGATACATGCGTTCTAGAATCAATATACCATCTACCAAATGTGTGCAATATCTCCAGCTTTGATGTTGTTGTTTAGGCACCCAAATTCCATGCAAAAAGTACTATATTTGTACATGTTGCTAGCTCCTCATTATTGATGATTTAATGAATAGTGGCAACAATGGTACCTCATATGGACAAGGCCAAGCTTGTTAGAAGAGGAATGCTCTTTAATTGCTTCACTTGCCCCCATGAGATCATTGGACATGACAAACAATTTCTCAACAATTGACATTAGCAAAAGGGAGCTTTTTAGGGGGACAAGAACTATGCCTATTTCGGAGTTTTATATTGAGACAAAGAGAGCACCTCACTAAAACTACATTGATTTATATTCCAACTTCTTTGTTGATCTTTAATGTAGTGGATTTGTGAATCCATTCCATATACAAGAAAATTATATTATATTGGTGGCAAATGCACTTTCAAATGTTTGAAAGGTTAATGTGAGCTCAAATTGTATGATGTTTAAGGAGGAAATTCATTTGAACATAATACATGTATACATGTCTTATGATTTTCACTTTGACAGTTTTCAATATATCATCAATTTTAAAATCACGAAACAAAACTCTAATTAAATTGGTGAAGATAAAAAGACATAGTATTGATGCATTGAAATGCATGAATATGTCGTACTAAAGTATCTATTAACATTTTCCTAAATTTCTTAACCTCAATATCGTTGTGAACGTGTTCATAAATGTAAAGTTGTAAATTTTCTTTAATACATATCAGTTCAAGTACATATTTGTATTGAAATGGGTATTTAACTACATCAAAATATGTACGTAAAAACTTATTGCTAAACATCTACACAATTCTCAAACTACTATTAAATTTTAAACTTAATTTCTGTATAGTTCTTAAAGTGAATTGTTTAAATGTAAAATCATCCAGAGTAGTTGTAGGTCCTCTTTGGGTTTCTAAAAAAACTTGTTCATAACCTTCATTCTAAGTTGCACTTAAACAAAAGTTGGAATTCATTTTAGGAAATTTCTTACAGATACTCTTGACGTTTGCCATATTTGAATAGATATTTTTAGTTTTTTAGAAATTGCACAAACATCTTGGATCAAAAATTTCAAGTATTTGTTTTGTTATGCATGCTACTCCTTCATGAGCAATGTTGAAGGAAAGAGTGCAATAGAATGGAAAAGAAATAGCTTGGGCACAAGGGAAAAATATTGTTACATGCCCAATAAACAAATATTTGAAAATTACTATCCAAGTGTATTTGTGCAATTTCTAAAAAACCAAGAGTATCTATACAAGCATGGCAAACTTCAAAGGTATCTATAAAGAATTTCCCTTGATTTTATGCATTCTTTTGTAGAAAGAGTCACAAGTCATTGCTTGCCTTCAAAATAATTTGAAATTTGTGATAGAGACAATTTCCAATATTGAAGTGCTTGATGAGACAACGTGAGCTCTAGTTTGCTCCCCATGATTGGGAACCACTTATGAGGGTACTTGGAGCCCTCAAGTAAGCTTAAGTATGGTTTCCAATGTCAAATCCAAATTGATGTTTCCACAAAGGATAATTTTGACGTAACTTGAACCATGGATATAGAAACGTCTACATTTTCTTTAATTTTGAACTAAGGGTTAATTTAAGTTCATTGAAAGTTTATGCTTTATTAAATAACTCGTGTCAATCTCATCGTGCATTTTATTTTGTAAAATGATTATTGTGGCATGTGAGCTTGCCCTACTTCAAAACATGTCAACTTAGTTATTGTTTTACTTTCATGAATTTGGTTGTTCATGAGTTCATAAATGTGTTTATAAATTTACCTCTTCATATTTATCAATCCAAATATAAACTCATTATAATATTTAAAATAAAACTTTAACAATAAATATATGAACATATGTATTTACAAGCATCTATAAAAATTAACTATAAGTAATAAGTGGATTCTTGTATCATTCTTAATCTAAATTTAGGTGATTTATTGTGAATTGCATTACAATATTTGTTTTTTTATTTATTTTTAAATCCAACTATAGAATCTTGCCCTAGACTATGGAAGGTACTTGTGGGAAAAAAATCAACTCATTCTAAATGTAGAAAAGTGACATATTGACATCTGAAGTAAAAAAAAAGTGTTTTTCCCTTCAAAAGCCTTTGACCTCTCCTATATCAAAAAAAATTGCTCTATGCAAAGTTGAGGTTTATTTTTTCCATGTAGAAGACCAAGTTAGGTAAGTGTGGGAGAATTTTCAAATGACTTGGAGGTTTGAATCAAACTTTGTAAAATCTTGCAATGTGGGAAGGCCATGAAATTTGCATATAAACTAGGCAAAATTGGAGGATTTATGTAAAATTGAGAAATTGGAATTACTCTAATCCAAATGGTGAAACCCTTGCAAATCTTAGTCTACTACAACTTGGAAAAAAGAGAATCAAAAGACAAATACACATAGAGCTCAAAAAGTAAAGCACCAAATTTTAAAAGGGGCAAAAGGAATGGAGGTTTGGGAGTCCCATACCTACCGGCAAACTAAAACTTCTCACTCATCAATCAAAATTGAATGATTCAAAGCTTCTCACATGAATATAAATCTAAAAAAGCAATTTTGGATTTTTAGTTTAAAAATATGCAAACTTTAAAGAAGTTTTTGGGCTGCTCGCCCTCCCCTATTTTCCAAAAATTCATACATAATTTCTTCAATAAATGTTGGAATGAAGAAAAAATTAAATGTGCACATACATCTTTGAATTCCCCAAAATCCTTGAAAATTTCAAAATTTTATAAAAATCGATTTAGCCATAGATACATGGCTAAAGCCCTATTTATCCCTTGAGGGGACAAGAGTCTTTTAAGGGTTAATAACATCTTCAAATTAATTTCATATAACTCCACTATGAATGATTCGCATATGAGCACCATACGACAACATTGTAAATAATTTTCATATATTTTTTCATAAGGTCACAATGCATAAATTCAATATGAAAGAGCAATTTACAATGTACAATGAAATTATTACACAAAATTCATAACAATTTGATAGTAGCAAAAGTGACATGGAGTTTGTACAGTAGCAACATGATACTCTGAGTGCATTTTGAATATGAAGCAACAAATTGTAAATGTAATGTCACGTCTATAATTGTTTTGCCTTGGAGGTCATATCAAAACGATCATCATGCACATCATGTGAAACTACATTCCAAACCCCATGATATTTTTGCAATGAAAACCAAATGAAAATCATTGTACAAACTATACATGTATATAACACGAGGGTGATATCATTGTCATACGATTCTTATGATAAGTGAGCTTCTTGTGAAAGCCATATGAGATTACTGTAGTGAGGGCCAGTGTCCGGAGAGATTTTGAGCACCATCGGTCAAAATCCAAATTTCTGATTTTCTATTAACTTTTTTGAATGCATGTTTAAAATACTGCTTACATATTGATACTATAATTTGAAAAATTGGAACTTCTGGCCAGTTTTTCCATTCAATTCAAATTTCAACTAATGATTTTGTTATTTCATTTGGCTGACTTTCTATGGTTTTTTGTGTTTTCTGCTCATTAGTGGGCCCAGTGTTCTCAGAATTGGTTTTGGGGGGTTTTTTTTTTTTTCCATATGGCTATAACCAAAGGAAAAAAAGGAGCTAATACACAGTATGGAAGGAAATGGTAAAAGTATAGTAGATAACTTAGGAAAAAAATGTATTTTTTTGGATTTTTTTTGAAGTAGAGTATAACTTGTGAACTTGAAGGAAATTATGGAGTTTATTGATGGTTAAGTTTGGTTAATTAGTTTGTTGCAATTGCTAAACAATTTTGAAAAATGTAAAATATTAGAAATTGTGGTGCAAATCCTCAAATGTTGTAAGACAAACATTGTGTCACTAATTTGGGAATTGAACCCAACTTGCATTAGCAAGATTGTCCGTTTTACAGCAATAATGATTTGCACAATAACAAAAAAAGCTACTTTAGTGTGGGTTAGAATTGACAAAAGTAATGAAAAGTTGTAGTTGCACTTGCCTCAAACTCCATGCTCTAGCATTCTCCGCAAGTTCAAGTAAAATCTAGTGGAGGTTGTTAAAGATAAGATTCAACTCTAGAACTGCAGAGCATGCTTAATCCTTGTTGCAATTCAACTGCACTAGCGTGCATATTTTTCAAGGGTGCATTCCGTGCAATCAAACCTAAATTGCACCATAACAAGCAATTGAGCACCATGTTGCATGATTTTGTGCACAACAATAAGTACCCAAGTAAAGAACTTCATAGTTTGGCAATGATTTCCATGAATGAGAGGGCCAAAGAGGGCATTGCACCACTGCAAGTTTGCAACAAAGATCAACACCTCAACAAGTAAACCACTAAACCTAAACTCAACTAGTTCAACTAACCCCTCCACTAAATTGAATCTAATTTTTTTGCACAAGAGCAAATTGGAGTTTGCAATTTTGACGGTAAAGATGTTGTCACATCATCAGTGGGTGTATGCTTAAGATAGCTGAAGAGCAATATCCTTGAAGCCAATAGAGGAGATGGATGCAAGTTGCAGAGCATGAGGAAATAGCAAGCTGCCATTTGACATTTTCAAGGTACAATTTTTTTCTTTAATCCCCTTTTTTGTTTTTTTCCATGTACGTGTAGTGCATTTTTTAATTTTGTAGAAATCTATGTAAATTTAGCCAATTTAGGGAACAATGGTGGAGGGCTCTTTTGAAATATAATTGAGTATTTGTTAAATGGGAAAATTTTATGGATATCCTTCAAATTTGTCATATTTGTATGGATACCTTTGGTTTTCCATAAATTGCATGCACAAATGTCCTTAGACCATAATTTCCAAGCATTTGTTTTGTTTTGCATGCTATTTGCTTCATGACCAATTTTAATCCCTAAATGCCCAATGCACCATAATTTGGTGCTTTTAATAGTGAAAGCTGATCCCATGAGCATTTAGGGACTAAAGCAAGGAGTGCAATGAATGGAAAAGAAATAGCGTGCATACCTGAGAAAAAGACGTGACATGCACAATAAAACAAACATTTGAAAATTATGATCCAAAAATATTTGTGCAATTTCTAAAAAATCAAGGGTATCTATAGAAACATGGCAAACTTTAGGGGTATCCATAAAATTTCCCTTGTTATATTTGTTATATTGTAGCCAGTTATTCAAATTTTCTTGATGATTTTTGTTCTCAATGATATCTATGCGAGGCAAGGGGTGCACAATCTCATAGTGAGCTTCATACACTTCCCCACCCCCATGTGGCTCTCCATAAGGGATTGTGGAAGCCATGCATCCCCACAAGCAAATCAGGGGTTTTGTTTGGAGGCTTCTCCCCACTATCATTATCCTTGCAATTGCAATCCCCTCTCAAGTGAGAAAAAACGTTCTGGAGATGAGGATGCTTTACACCAATGAGCAAGGTTTACACCAATGAGCAAGGTTCTCACCAATGAGCAAGGTTCTCACCAATGAGCAAGGTTCTCACCAATGAGCAAGGAGATTCAAAAAATCATTAAAAGCTCAGCTAAACAAAATATTAAAAAAGCGGGTTGAAATTTGAATCAACTACACGAAAATTGCCACCTAGGTTTTCAAGAATTATTAATTTTAGTATGGATTTACTAGTATATGCACACGTTGTACCAATGGGTGCAATAGCAATCTTAGCATAAAATATGGCCAATTAAGAAAATATGCAATGTATACCCGTGTTTCCTATCCCCATGCCCCCCTATCCTTGTGCCCCCTATCCCCGTGCCCATATCCCCATGCCCCCTTATCCCCGTGCCCATATCCCCATGCCCCTTTGTCCCCGTGCCCATATCCCCATGTCCCCTTATCCTTGTGCCCATATCCCCATGCCCCCTTATCCCTGTGCCGATATCCTTGTGCCCCCCTTATCCATGTGCCCCTCTTATCCCCAAGTCCCCCAAATTTTACTTTATTCCATTTATAAATAACTTGTACTCTACACTATTTTATTTTACATCCAATATGGGATTCTTTTACATATATGATGATGATGAGATATAGAAATAAATTGTATATATAGAAAATGTTGTATTCTATTATTTATAATGATTGGCAATATTCCGTGCATGCCCTAAAAATACCTAAATTTGAGAAATGTAAGATTTTATTGAGGAAGCCCAAAATCTCCTTGACATTGCTTTACACAAGAGAACCCATTGTTTTTGGATCACTACAAGGAAACTAAGGTCAAATTTACAAAAAGTTGACAAAGATTATGACCTAATCTACATTATATTGTAAATTAGGTCACAATTATTGTCAAATTTTTATAAATTTGACCATGATTTCCTTGTAGTTGATCCTCATTGTGTCCCAATCCTTGCCTTTCATTGATGTGATTTTAAATTCAACTTCATTGTCTTTTTTGTTTTAAATTAAGGCTAGAAATTTTGAAAAGTTTGAATGTTCAAAAGGGTTGATCTGATACAACTTTGAGGGCAAGAATTGGGTCCACAAAAAAATAGAAGGACTGTCGGATTTTAACCCCTAAAGGACTAAGCCATTTTTTCAGTGAAAATCACTCAAAACTGCCACTTTTGGGAGGGTTAGTAAGAAGGTAGTTTTTTTTTGAAAATTTGGAAAATCCAACTATAGGATCTTGCCCTACATTGGATTAGGTACTTGTAGAAAAAAAAGCAGGTCATTCTAGATGGAGATTAGTGAGATATTTACATCTAAAGTGAAAAAAAAGTTTTTTCATGCTGCCCCAATATTTCAAAAGCTTTTGACCATTCTCACATTAAAATAATTGCTCTATGCAACTTTGCGCTTTATTTTTCCCATGTAGGAGATCAAGTTAGCTATGTGTGGGAGAATTTTCAAATCAATTGGAACTACACAACACATGGGAAAAATCAGTAAGTAAAAAGAAGTAGAGAATGAGTCAAATCACTAAATTGTTAAGAATTTAATTATTAAAATGAAAATTTGAAAATCCCAATGGTGATAATGTTGTGATAAACAATCTACTTACTTTGGTGTAATTTTTATTCCAAAATAATGAAAATTGAGTAAAATAAAGGACTTCAAAGTTTATTTTAGAGTAAAGAATCCATAATTGCCCGCAAACAAAAACTCCTCATAACTTTCATGTCATTGATTGAAATTGAAAGATTCAAAGCTTCTCACCTATAAAAAAAAATCTGAAGAACTAATTTCATTTTTTAATTTTAAAAAAATGAAATTTTAAAGAAGTTTTTGGGCTGCTCAGGTGGGCAGTCCTCCCCAACTTTTCAGAAATTCTTGCCTAACCTCTTCAATAATTGTCAGAATGAGGAAAAAATTAGATACCCGCATAGATCTTTGAATTTCCCACCTTCAATAAAAGTTTCAAAAAATCATACAAAGTAGCTTATCCAAAAGTACATGCCCAAACTCCCACCTATCCCCCAAAGGGACAACAGTCCGGGGTTAATGAAATATAAGTTTTTTTTATATAAAAAGATTTTGTATTGGATTTAAAAATGTTGTTAGATGAACTGAAGTCTCATTTGCACTAATTGGTCTCTTTCTTCATTCATTCTTTTCTGAAAAAAAAATCAAGGTTTGTTGTAATGTTTTCAACTTTTTGACTATAGGCCTTCAAGTACTTCAAGAAAAACCCTCCTTATGTTCTTATTTTATTGAGTACTGGGGTGTTCTTGAAGTCATATTTACTACAGTGGTGCTTGGATAAGATCAACCTTTGTAAGAGAAACATTTGGATAGTGTCAAGGTCCCTATTCTCTTTTTTGTATACTAGATTAGTTGGATGGAGTGTTTCTTTAAAGTCAATGCTTGGATATGATCAATAGTATATTCCCTCCCGAAGTGTTGACCTTAACCAAGCACCACCATACAAGCATCTCCACTGGTCTTGGGTGAAGCGGACGCGCCAAAAGTTTTTCTCAAGGCTTGTTATGGCAAAAGCTAGTCAAGAAGGCTAGTGATGTCCACAAGTTTCTTGCACATCAAAGTGTCAAGAGATGAAAATAGGATGGAATCAAGAGATTGAGAACTTGATGCTAGGATTTTGATATGGCTCATAGCCTGCCATGTATGGCACGGTACGCTTTATGACCAAACATCACATTTGCGCGGATCACGCAATCTCAGAATATTATGCAAAACAAGCACACTCAAAACACAAGAACTCATAGCAACTCACTGTCTTTGGGATCCTCTTTAGCGCAACCTTTGAAAATTCTAGCCTCAAAGTGCCTCTAGTGGGGTTTCACGGCAAGCTAGGGAGCTTGAGGTCACGCTATTTCCCCATTTTATGTGAACCAGGGAAGATGCTCTAAATTCCTAGTACAAATATGCCCAATGTTGATGACCTCAATTCCTAGTGTTTTTATGTTTTGAAGACCTTGTGTCACTTTTTTTGGTTGGTCAAAACGGATTGCATTTTGTTCCTACAAGGTAGGGTTGAAACAAAAAGATTACTAATGGCTTGGATTTTTTTTGTATATACGGAAAACAAAATACCTTTCTAGAAGCCCCTGATAACCAAGATTGGTGTGGGTTCTTGAATAAACAATTTCTTAACCCTTAAATAACATTTTAGGTCTTTGTGGGGGCAGCTCCAAGAATCACAGAAGGATCAAAAGCAAATATAGAGCTCGGGCAGGGATGGATGGCCAATTAATATATAGCAATAACCACGTGGAGAATTAGTTTGAAATTTGGGCAATAATAATATGATTTTTCAAACATCTTATGTGCACATTGCAAGCAAGCATGGAAGATACTGATGTTACAAATAAGAGCAATGGATTGCCCACATTGAACTAAATTGAAAGCCCTTGCATAAACTACCACAACTAAGTAATACTCTTACATAAAGATCTTGTGACTACTAGGCCTCAAGGATATCAGCCTAGTTATATGTTCAAAGGTTCATCCCAACAAAAAGAAGGCCAACTTCTTATTTTATAATCAAACCTAAAACGACAATGTAGACATGTTTTGATTTTTTTTGATGATCTTGGAAATGTGGTCCATTATGGAAGGCAAAAAAAGTCTTATTGAATTTACTCATATTTTTAGGTACCTCAAGTTGTGAGAAGATTCAAAAAGTCAATGTTAAACACCAAACTATTTTCCTTGCAATTTCCTAAGGGCATCATGCAATGTTGGCTTATGCAACATTTAACAACAACATGAAATTATGTAGATTGCTATTATCTACAGCCCATTGTTTAAGGATTAAGGTAGGAATCCCATAAACCGTTACTCCCCCTCTAATGGTAGAGTATTGTTCTAAAACCAACAATAGCTGGCTCTAAAAAAGATTTTGAAAGATTTTGAAAAGATATGATTTTCTCGGATGTGATTGGTTCACACCTATTTTGGAACAAAGTTCGTAGAGGTAGCCATTTTAGGTGAACCTATGGAACAAGAATAAGTCCAAATGAAAAATCCACATTTATATTGCATAAAAAACTCATGCTTGAGGATTTTTTTTTCACATTCTTCCTTATCTTGGTTTTTACACATATTGAACTCCATTTCTCAAGAAATTCCCCATATCTTACATTCTAAAATGCTTTTTTTAGAGCACCTCCACAAGTCCGAGCTCTTTCAAAGTTTTCCCTTTGTTTTGGCCGGCCCTCAAGCCCTTGGATCTCCACCCATGCTTTTCAAAAAGGTACCCTTGCACTCCAACACGCCCAATAAATAAGCAGTTGACCACTTACCAAGGAAAGTAAAAGATAAAAATCACTAAACTTAGGGTTAATAGTGAATGAATAGTAGCTTGAAGGGCCCTTGCTAGGCACGGCAAGACACAATGTCAAGTGAGGGTTTTGAGAGGGCCCGCAGCACATTTCATTCACTTTGAGCATGTTGGAGTCACTAGTGGAGCTGCTCTTAACAGTTTATGGTATTCCTACCTTAACCCCTAAAGGACCATTGTCCCTTTGAGCGACAGGTTGGACTTTGGGCATGTACCTATGGCTAAACTACTCTGTGTGACTTTTTGAAACTTTTATTGAAGGTGGGGAATTCAAAGATCTATGTGGACATCTAATTTTTCCTTCATTTTGACATTTGATGAGGAAGTTATGCATGTATTTATGAAAATTTGGGGAAGATTGCATGTTTGGGCAGCCCAGAAACTTCTTTAAAAATCAGATTTTTTTAAATTAAAATTCAAAATTGGTTCTTTTGAATTTTTTATAGATGAAGAGCTTTGAATCATTCAATTCCAATCAATGACATGAAAGTTATGAGGAGTTTTTGTTTGCGGGCAATTATGGAATCTCTACTCTAAAATAAACTTTGAAGTCCTTTATTTTACTTGATTTTCAATATTTTGGAAAAATTTTAAATCAAAGGAAGTCGATTGCTTATCACAACATTATAACCCTTACAATTTGCATTTTTCATTTCAATAATTAAATGCTTTACAATTTAGTGTTTTGAATCATTATTTACTTCTTTTTACTTACTGATTTTCCCATGTGTTGTGTAGTTCCAATTGATTTGAAAATTCTCCCACACATAGCTAACTTCATCTCCTACATGGAAAAAAAAAACACAATTTTGGATAGAGCAATTCTTTTGTTATAAGAGTAGTCAAAGGCTTTTGAAATTTTTGGGCAGCATGGAAAAAAACCTTTTTTTTTCACTTTAGATGTACATATCTCACTCCTTTCCATCTAGAATGAGCTTAGCTTCCTCCCATAAGTACCTCTTCTATTTTGGAGCAAGATCCTACAATTGGATTTCCCAAAATCAAAATATAAAATATCTTTTTACTAAACCTCCTAGAAATGGCAGTTTTTAGTGATTTTCACAATGAAAAGAGCATGGTCCTTTAGGGGTTAACCCTGAAAAGACCAAGCAAAGTTTTCACCAAGAACTCTTCAAAATTGCCATTTTTAGAGCATCAATCAAATTTGAAAAGAAAAATGTTTTTATGCATATGTGACCGTGGGATCTTGTAGAAGATGTGGAAAAAAATTCAGAGTTTTCCACCTTGTGGATTGGAAGTTAGAATGGTTTGAATATTCAAAAACGTCTTGTGAAAAATTGGACAACTCCCATTTAAAAGGTGAAATTCCTAAGGAAAAAAGGCCACGGGGGTGGTACTTCTCTAAATTCCTTATTCTACCTAAGCAAAGTGCATGTCCAAAAAGTTTCAAATCATTTGGAGTTGTATAACACATGGAAAATATTAGTAAGTAAAAGAAGTAAAGAATGATTCAAACACTAAATTGTTAAGAATTTAATAATGGAAATGAAAAATGCCAATTCCAATGGTCATAATGTTTTCATAAACAATCTTCAACCTTTCATTTTGTTTTTTTTTCAAAATGTTGAAAATTGAGTAAAATAAAGGACTTCTAGGGTGGTTGCAAGAAACAATTGCTAGTTTTGTTGCAAACAGCCATAGTTTAGGTAGAATTGTGAGCTTTTAAAATACTTTTATATTAAATAAAATAAAATATGGACAACTTGTAAAGCACTTAAAGTAGCATACTTGTGAAAATTCAGACCTAGAAAAAAAATCCTAAAAGTTATGCACAAAAATAGAGGGACAAAAATTACTAAGAAAAAAGGCAATTTCCTTTTTGCTTTTTAGAAAATAGTAAAAAAATTCAAAAAAATAAAATAAAATAAAGTATTTTTGCTCTATTTGAGACACTTGAACTGATGCAATTGCTTTTTTGGGGAAGTTTGTTTTCTTTCTCCAATGCTTGACCAAAGGATGCCCACTTTGAGAGCATGTGGAAGGTAGAGAATTCACAATTTCCTAAAACCCTTCTGTGTTTCCATGTAATGCTCTATGATGAACAACTGTCTCGATTTGTGGCATGAGATTTGCTTTTTTGGACCCAAAATAGTACTAAAAACCCCCAAAATGACCAAGATAGACTCCTATTTGGGGGATATTTAAAAATAGTAAAATAATTTCAAAAAACCGCTAAAATTATTGAAGGTCAATAACTATGACATGTACGTTCCTTTGAAATTTCAACTTGATGAGCAAAAGTTACAAGCCAAAAAGCACCCCCAAGAGAGCAAGGAGACATCAAATAGTATTAGTGTTTCTTGCAATCACCCTCTAAGTTTATTTTGGAGTAGAGAATCCATAATTGCCCGCAAACAAAAAATCCTCATAACTTTCATCTTGTTGATCTAAATAGATTGGTTTGAAGCTTCCTACATTCACATAAATCTTCTAAACCAATTTTTTTTTTTTTTTGAGAAAAGGAATTTTTAAAAATCTGTCCAAACTGCCCGACAAACGTAAAAAACCACATATTAGGCCATAACTTTTTACTCATAATTCCAAATGTCATGAAATTTAGTGCGTATGAAAGATAAACCTTGTCCCCATTTTCTATTAAAATTTCAGCCTAAAGTATGAAAAGCTCCAATCACAAGTACCTGCCCAAAATTGCCATGTTTCTAAAAAAAAAGGGTTTGGTCCTTTAGGAGTTAACACAGCCCACCTTAAAAGTGGTAAATCCACTTTTATTCACAAATAGCTTAAAAGTGGTAATTGGTAAGAGTTAAAAGTGGTTATATCCACTTTTAATTATTTTGCCATTTGTATTGATGCCCACAAGCTCATTTGATTCAAACATGTAAATATTTTAGACTGCAAATCACCTTTCAAAAACAAACTAGTGATGGACTTGGGTTTTCTTTTTCCTATCCAAGAATGGAAAAGCCAAACTCCACAAATCTCAAATAATTTGAGAATAGTGTGACAATACCTCCCTTCCAATCAAGCAAGATTCAGATTGCTAATTGACAAGCTTCCAACCAATTTCAAATGTAGTCTTGTGTTTGTAGTTGTCAAACACGATAGCAAAATTGTTGCCCTCCAAGTATGGTGTGTGCTTGACTTTATGGTCCATCTCAACTTGACACTACAAAGGAACCTTGTCCACTTGGACATCTTTTTGTCACTTTGAACATTTTTACATCACTTCAAACACAGCTAGTCAATTTGGATGTATCAATTCAAACATTGTTTACTTGTAGTGATCCACGCAAGCTGGAGAGAATGGCTAGGCAAAAATTTGACACAAGGCCGTTTAGCAAATGTCATCTTGGACTAAAAATGGTCTATAAAGAAGTGGAGAATGGTGGAATGGAGAAACATCTGCAAAGAAGTGGCAAACCTCATACACAAGTGGTGTATACATCCAGATAGCGCTATTTTTTGAGCCTAAAACAATGAGCTGATGAGCGGTGAGCCAAGGTTTTGTAAGTGCACACCAATTGTGAGCTCAAAATCAATGGAAAAACTTTAAAAATAGCAAGTTTTTCAAGAGATGGATGTTTATAATGCACAATTATAAGGACCTATGTACACGTTGGTAGGTGAAATCTAATGTTTCGATTATAAATCTAGGCTCATGACTCATGGCTCATGCACCTTGCTCATGATTTAGCATTCCCCATATTGATCCAAAGACTTAAAAGTGGTAAACTGCCAAGCTTAAAAGTGGTAAAAGTGGTATATATTTATAAATTACCACTTTTAACCCCTGAGCGCCCTAGCAACTCGATTCAGGTCGCTCCAAATTTTAAAGCCTTGTTTTGAGGCACTGGATCTAACTTTCTGGTCTTGTTACAAGCTACAATTATGAAGGCATTCAAGTTGTCCATGTCAATGGAGTAATGGCAAGGAAAGTCAAATTGTTGTATAAGCACTGCAAGAGATTTGATTTGGTGAAACACCGTACGGGGCAACGGGGGCGGTTTAGCAAGCAACTTTTTACATGCTGCAACCAGTCAATATTCCATGCAGGCTTCCTTGTGTAAGCTTTGTGGTAGCGGGAAAGTTGTTGGCAAGGGTTCAAGCATGTTCTAGACCCTTATTATGGCAACTGTCACCAATTGTGCCGGTCATTGTTTTCCGTGCATTAGCAATTTGAAACCCTAAAACTTAACATAAAAAGAAGTGCAATCTTCAATAATTTATAATTGTGTGCATTCACATCTGATCTTGTTGCTCACAAAATTTGAGATGAATCTGGGGCTTATAGAATTTTGTAAAAATCATCAAATAGCAACTACCTACCAAAAAAAGAGATTTTGTCATCACACGTTGTTTGATCGAATGTTATAATCTCTCATCTCCCGCAGTGAATTGTTCCCAAAATTTGCAAATCATTTTCTAAGTAGGTGTTTCACTATTTTCAATGATCACTTTTTGTGAATCATCAGATTGACCAAGATACGATGCATCAAAGTTGACAGTCTCCAAAAACCCCGATTTTGGTGGATACGGCCTGGGCGCTCAGGGGTTAAGGTGCCCTGGGTTAACATGAGCCATCAACCAAAAAAATCAAAGGTCTGAAACTTCCAAGTGATGGACCAGAGTCCAAGGCATGGACCACTCACAGTATTCACAAGTTTGGGTCTATAAACACCAGTGTCTGGCTCCATTACACGTTTACTTTTCGTAACTTTCGTGTCTTATTTGCGCTAGGTTCTCCAAAGGCTAACAGTCCTGAAAGAGATTACTTCCTGTTGTAAGGGCTTGGGACTAGGGTTAGACGGCATGCCATTTTGTGGGACCAAGGTGGGAAATCTCAACTCTTTTACAAACAAGGGTAGATGTAAAAATATATTCCCTATGTTGGAGTTAGTCACTTATACTTTTCACCATAGTTTTAGTATAAAATATTAGGTTTTTGAATCAAGTGTGAATCTCCATAATAAACTCTTTTGATGGTAAATGTATAAACTCTTATATTTTTTGGGCAATGAAAAAGTGAAATTTTTTCACCCTAGCCCACAAACCAACATGCCACCTAAGGGCCACTTCACATTATGGTCAAAGGTCATTAATTTTCACCAATCACATTGCAAGAAATCAAGATTTTGGCCTCTTGACCTTTCACAATAGAGGCCAAAATCTAAAATCTATCATCCTCCAAACTACCTATATGCCACCACTTTTTCATAAGTGACTGCCTCTCAAAAGAAGTTTGGGTTGAGCAGAAATGGAAACCCAAACTATAATCAAGAGGACGTCAATTTTCTCCATGAAATAATTAAAAGCTGACAACATCTTGGCCATTAGATTGGAAAGTTGAACAAATATTATGGGTTTAAATTTTGAATTTGTTCTTCAAAAGCTTCACACTAAGGCCAGCCAAAGATTTCAAAATAATAATAATAAATTACCTATTTCAACCCATTTCTTTGACCTCTCAATAAAATTTGGTCTCCCATAACTTCTTGACTCGGTCAATCATAGTGTGAAGCGGGCCTAATCCCAGCCTACATAATGTGGTTCTGGGACCAGGTGAGAGTGTGAGACCAAATGACATCCTCCAGGGACCAGGGATGACTGCTGATTCTTTTAGGGTGGGATTTAAACCTTTTATTGCCCAACCACAACATTCTCTCCCGAATTCCCTCTTCAGGAACATTGTTGTAAAATTACAGTTTTGTAGCACAGTATGTGGATGAGAGCAGTAGGGGATTTTATCTACTTTTCATTAGTTGAGCAACATGTGCGTAGAATGTTCGCAGGTAAGGAAATAATGGATAGAAATAATCTATATGTACACTTTGGTCCAGAAACCAGGTCTTATTGGTGACTTTCGTTCAACTTTTGACCCACCTAATTGTCTAGTTTCAAATTTAGGATAAAAACACCTTGTACCATCCAAAGTTTATGAAGGTTTTTTTTGGCTTATTAAGTGACAACAAAATCTGATAGGTAGACCGCCCTTATTTCGTTTGTCCATTTATTCTCACCTATGGTAGGTGAGGGAAAGAGCTTGTCAAAGTCTTGTTAGTGTGTTGTTGCAAGCAAAAAAAAATAGAGAATGAAGAACCCTGTACATGCATAATCATGACAGTGCATTATTGACTCATGGTCTAAATTGTTACTTATGTTGTGAAGTTTCACTTCCACAATAGACTTTTGTTTTCTCATAATAAAAGGTGTACCAAATTAAGCATGTCTTTAGTGATAAAAGTTATAATTGTGAAACTTCCTAATCTTTCTTTAAAAGGTATTTGACAATTCATCCATGTTTTCACCCAAGGTTTTTTTTGTGTTTAAGTAAAATGAAGTGAGATTTTGGCAAGAACTCATCCAAGCAACTTTCCTTGAAGAGAAATAATCTTGGTGATACTTCTCTTGGTGATTTCCAAGATCCCTAGCTAGATTCCCTCCTCTTGCTAGAATGCTCGGGATTTATACCAGTGTTCAAAAATATGTTCAAATAACTATCATTTAGTTCTGTACCATTGATTTGTAGTCAGCTCCATTCCTGCGTCAATCTTTAAGTAAGATTTACACGTTTTCAGTAATGATTTAATATTCAAATATCATGCATTATTGAAAGAAAGACGGTTACAATTTGTCATACTTTGAACTGGATAAATTGAAAGTTGTACTAGATTTTTCGTACTCACCATTTAAAGTTTTTTTCAAACAATGGTTTCACTGATAATAGATTTATTTCTTATCAACCCAACCAATTACGAAGCCAATTTCACAAGTTCACTTTTTATTAGACGGTTGGTCTTCTTGGTGATTGGATGAGACCAAACTACTACATCCAACATTCACAAGGAGCTTATTATGGTTTAGTCTTTCAATAGCTAGGTGTTACTTTTTCTCAAGAAAAACTTGAAAATTTGGCCTGCTTTTTCTCTTCCAGGTATTAATATCTTTGATTCGTCTTTTGTCAAAAAAATGCAAATACAACAATGATGCTTGCATGAGAAACCTCATAGTAGAGGTTATTTGAGAATTAGATTTGGAGGAGAACAAATGAAATTTCAAACCAAAAGAGATTTTGAAGCTTTACTAACAAAATCAAGGTCATTATTACTCTAAGAATTTTGCCCAACCTGGTTGAAGTTGACCAATTCCAATGAAGTTGTGAGAAATACCTACATATGGCAAGTACAAGATCACAACATGAATTTTAACCCCTAAATGCCCAAGGGGTAAGGGCAAAACACAGATGCATTATAAAATAAGATTTTTGTAATTTTGATGAAGGTTGCTTCTAAAAAGAAAACAAGAACCATGATGTTAGTAATTATCCATACAATCAAACATTCAAAATAAGTTTTGGATTCCTATTTAATGAATTTAGAAGCATTTACCATTTAATATTCACCAAAGTTACAAAAATTATTCATGGAATACAAAATTTGGTATGATTGGTTGATAATTGACATTCTATTCTAAAAGTAAAAAATGTTTCCTTTTTTAAGAGGAGAACATCATTAGTTTCCCAAAAAGTGAATTTTATAACACTAGCAAATATCAAAGTGTTTGTTTTTGAAAATTCTCCTTGGTGAAGTTTAACCCTTTAGTGACCAGTTGACCACTTTTGGGTTGATTTTGGTACTCTATGGTTCTGATCGTCTTTGTTCCAATTAATTTACAAAAACACAAAACGTAACGGAGTTGGAGCATCAACTTGCACTCCTATTGGAACAAATTTCAAAGCAAGGCATAAAGAAACATGGTAACTATGCATGTTTTACATATGAAGCTAGAACTCTCATATGGATATAACAAATGAAATACTAATTCAGTGCAAGTGTGACGTGGCCTCAAAAGCCCACACATTGCACCCAAAGTAACTGGTGCTAGCTCTCTAGCAATTGTGCAAAAGATACATACTTTATTTAGAAGTTCTACTTGTGGCCATATTTCAACTACAACATTGCGTATTCTACAATTCTTTAGGCTCCAAGGGTTTGCAATGCTAAATGTGGGACCTTGTACCTCAAATGACACCCAATAATGATGATATTGACCAATCAGATTTTGTGAAAACATGATCCATGCATGTTGTATTCAACTGTATATCTGTGGCCACATTTGTATTCTTCCAATGCTCAATTTCACAAATCATGCCATGAAATGCACAAATTGACTCAAATTTTGTATTTTCTTTTAGATGTGCAGTAACTTAGAATAGGGCAATAGCCTCTACAAATCCCACCACTACCAAATGTTTCAATTGCACAATTGACATTAATTAGTTTGAGTGTCTCATGTTTTTGCACAACAAGTTTTCTTGGATCATTAAACTTCTCACAATCCTCATGTGGAATTGTTCCAATAGATCATTTTTTTTTTTTTGATATTCATATTGCCAAAAATTATAACTTTGATATATCTGATCTGATTTGATTTTAGAACCACATATTTTATCCTTGAATGTCTTTTGACTTGATTCAAAGTGGGTTGGAAAGTAGACTTGCTTCCATGTATGAAGGTATTTTGTATTTTTTCAAAAAATGTTTTTTTCATCTCAAGTAGCCCGGAAGGACAGCGACCAGCAAATGGTCAATTGGGCGTTTAGGGATTGTTTTTTTTGTTCATGTTTAAAACTTGTCCATATGTAACAATGGCAAAAGAAGACCTCTTGGTATTCCTTTGCTAGTGGCCACGTACTCACATTACATACATGGTTGTACAGATACCAATAATAAACACAAACTTTAACAAATGATCAAATAGCGATAAATTGAGATACACTTCTATTTGATATTTTTGAACTCATAAATTTATATTTATGAAAATATCACTAGGCATACAAGAACATTATAAGGCCACATTTTAAATAAGTTTGTACTATTCAACAAAAATTGGATTTTTATCTTGAACTCTGAGTTGACCAAATTCAATTAAATATGACATTGTAAATTATATTTTGTAATTTAACTCCTAAAGGTCCAAGTAGTGTTTTTTGGCAACATAGCAATTTTGGGCAGCTCACTATAAATGAAGTTTTCATTTTTATTTTTTGAAATTTTAACACATGATGTGTTTGAGGAGTAGTTCTAAAGTCCAACAATTTTCATAACTTTTGACTACATGGCTCAGAAGTTGTTGCATGATATGTTGTTTTCTTTGTTTGGCGGGCAATCCGGGCAAATCAGAAAATTTCTTTAAAAATTACATTCTTTTTATTATTATTTTTTAAATTGGTTCTTTCAATTTATATATATGTGAGAAGCTTCTCATAACTTTCACCTCATAAATCAAAATTGAATGATTCAAAGCTTCTCACATATATATAAATCTAAAGAACCAACTTTGAAAAATAAAAATAAAAAAATGTAAATTTTAAAAAAGTTTTCTGATCTGCCCGGATTGCCTGCCAAACAAAGAAAACAACATATCATGCAACAACTTCTGAGCCATGTAGTCAAAATTTATGAAAATTGTTGCACTTTAAAGCTACTCCTTAGACACATCATGTGTTAAAATTTCAAAGAATAAAAATGAAAACTCCATCTATAGTGGGCTGCCCAAAATTGCTATGTTGCCCCAAAAAAAAAAAAAAAAAAAAAAAAAAAAAAAAAAAAAAAAAAAAAACACTACTTGTGCCTTTAGGGGTTAACAAAGGTCGGTTACAATTTGTGACCAGAGTGAAGTGCAATGAACATTTATATTGAGGTTATCCATTACGTAAACGATAAGAGACTTTCATATAATCCACCAAATTCATTGACTATATGGTGGAATGTGACTAATTTTAATAAAACATCACTCTCCGATGTGATATTTTCAAGAGATGATGTTATATTTCTTTGCACTCAAAAAAGTGGAACCCCAATCAATTTGTTTCTGGGGAAAACATGGATACGCCTGAAGTTTGCAATAATTTCACAGATACCCCTGCTTTTTCAGAAATTTCATAGATACCCTTGGACCAAATTTTCAAGGATTTTTGTTGTTGTGCATGTCACTTTCCTTGTTTCTTGTGCGCTTGCATAATAAAAAAGAAGTAGTATGTGCACAAAGGAAGAAGAGAGGTGGCATGCACAACAGAAAGAAAACAAATTGAAAATTTTGGTCCAAGAGTGTTTGTGAAATTTCTGAAAAAATAGAGATATCTATGAAATTATTGTAAACTTCAGGGGTGTCCATAAAATTATCCCTTGTTTCTACCATGTATGACTTCAAACTGTTGAAAGAACTGTATATTCAAAATAAAAATTAACATCTAGTTGTGTCAAAGATAATCAATACCATTGTTAGAATACTCAAAAATTTGCAAAATAATGTTTGTATATTGAGCTTTTTTGGTCTTAAAGTTTCTTATTCAAATAAAATGTCAACTCCATATTGCGAACATTAGTCTGGCAGATATTGTCGTCACCACTACAAATATCACGAATCTATGCTCAAATTGTGTTTTGATCAATTTCTTGTATTTTCTCACCAATTTTTGGGAGCTTAAAAAATTATGCTAGGAACGATATCATTTGTCTCAAAAAATACACAAACTTATAGTACAATGAATTATTCACTAAAACTCAAGAAGAAAAATAAACATAAAAAATAAAAACAACCCTGCCTTAATAAGAACATACTCTGTAGTAGAGTATCTTAGCCTAATAGCTTTGCTATGCACATAGTGAATTATTGGTTAAAGTGCTAAAATCAAAATCTTGAATCCTTCAGAACTTTCCTAATAATCATTGTTCATAAACAACAATGCCAAAATTTGCATCACCAGTTACTAAATCTGATGCTTATTAATTTGTGAACAAGGGTAAACTTGATCACCATTCATTATTTGGGTGCAAAATAGTTCTAGTATCATTATTGCAGTCTTATTAAATTATTCCAATTACAAAAGTTAGATTTTTTCAACATTTTGCATACTTATAATACATTTCGGGATCCTTATAATACATTTCTACTTTATTACAAAATTCCCATTTTTTTCCACCTTCCATTAATTTGTTGGAAATATTTTTGAGGTTTGATATTTCTGAATGGAGCCATGCAGCAATTCTCACTAGGATGCCAATTGTGAAGCAGGTGTGCAAAGGAACACTTGCAAAGGCAGAGGCAGCAGATGACCAGTTCCGGAGCTGTTGATAAACTTGGAGACTGGATCAACAAAAGGATCCCCTTTCAAAACACCCTCATTGAAACACTCAAGCAAAATGGGCTGGTTGCATGGGAATTTGGGATTTTATAGGGGCCTTGACGGGATTAGCGGAACTTGGAAAAGACTCGTCATAAACTTATCAACAGAATGATCAGCTAACTTACTATCACTCAAGCCCTTCAAATAATAATACTATCATTGCCCTACATTTTTTCGTTTAACCCTTTTGCAAAGAAAGTGTACAAACTCCTCAGCCAGCGACTGCGGTCCTTGAGAAAAACATTATTGTCCTGGATTCACCAGCAGGATTCTACTCATGACTGCCACGTGATGAGCCAGCTCTCTTTTTTATTCTGGATCTTACCTCCATTTTGGCACTTACTAAGCTAACCCCTAAATGTCTATTGTCCCTACAGCTGGCCTCTTTAATTTACGTTTTGTCATAAATTAACAAATTAGCCTAATTTATGCTCATCATGAAAGTGAATATGTGTTTTGTCATAAATTGGCAAACTTGTTGTACATGTACATATTTGATATCATATTAACTGTGACAAAGCATTAAATTGCTTGCATTGCAACACCCCCTCAAGTGAGAGGTTAGTTAATAATTTATAATGTTCACCTTTTGAAAATTTAAGAATAGAGAAGTTGGATCCAATTGTGGTCATGTTAAGGAATATGGTGGCCATGCTGCCACAAAAGTTACACAATGATTGCCATGTGACATATGTCAAGTGCAAACTTTTTTATAGGGAACTAGTGGGCTTTATTTGTGCTCATGGTTGAAGGTGAACTTGTTAGTTTGTGCATTTAATTTTAGAAAACGTAAATTACAAAGGCTTGTCCTCTGGGGACAAAATAAAATTTGGACAAGCTTGTTTTATTGGGATTTTTGATTAATTTCTTTGAGTTATTTTTTTCTAAAATAGAATTTTTGAAAGCAAATCTACATACAATACATCTCATACATGTACAAGCATATATTATATAACTCATATTCTTAACATTTTGAGGTTGTTAACATTATTTAATATTAAGTGGACACAAATGTCCTAATTATTAAAGTTCACTTAATTTGTTTTCTTTATGTACACCAAATAGTTCATTTAGATTGCCTCAACAATTAGGTTGCCTTGCCTTGGAAATTTACCTCATGACCCACCACTTGCCCACTTGGAAGTGCATGTAACTCTCTATACATTAAAATTTCACTTTGTTTACAACTTGAATGTTGTTAGTTTGTGCTTCTATAGCTTTGTCATAGTTGTCAAATTTTTAAAAAATGACTTATCACCATAATTATTGATAAAAGCTACCATAGTAACACTAAGTATTTAAATAGTGTGAAATGTCCAAGAAATTAATATGGGGAACCTAAATGCACTAAATGCACTATTTGGTGTAGATGCAATTTACAATTGAGCACAATAAAAAATAAAACCAAATTTTAAAGCGTGCATACATATAAGCATTTTAAATGAATATTGCTTTAAATTTCATCAAGAGAATCCTGTTTATTTATTTCTAATTTTGACAGCATATGTGACTCCTACTGATTGTCATGTGATATATGTTTTTTCATTTGGCATAATTTACCTCAAATTGTGAAACCTATAGAGAATCTTTGAATTTGACAAAGGAACTTCAAGAAACACAAAATCGAAATATTCTTGACCCTCCATCAAAATGCACAACATTGTAAGAGCAAATATGAGATTTACAATGGCCTTTTCTACACTTAAGTATTGCTAAATTTTGCAAAAAGAAAGATTGAAACCCACCTACTTAGTGCTGATTAATCCCTAAGAGGGCATGGGTTGAATACTATGTAGATCTGAAATTATCTAAGGTTAACAAATTATTACATAATAAGATTCCAGAAGTTAAGGTCTTTATTCTTACCAAATTTTCTTTCTTCTTTTCATCTCTACATGAGTTGATTCAAAATCTCAATCGAGAACCTTGCACAAAAATCACTAAGCAGTCAATGATCAAACTAACCACTCAATTGAAGAATAGACAACAATCACTTTTCTCAGCATACTTGAACGTACTTCATTCCTTTCACGCAACTCTTTTAAACATTTAAAGTCATTCAGAATCCATATATTGGACACTGACACGTGGCCAGTGCAAAGCAAAGTATTGGGGGTACGAATGGAAAGGCTATCCCTAACCATGATCCCCATGATGCTTGAATGGGTGGCGTGTCCATCATGTCCTTTTCACGTACAATTGGGGCAAAGTCAATACTGGAAGCCCAATTGGGGAGGCCCAAATTCTGGCCAAATTGCAGGTGACGTAGACCCGTACCTTGCAAAAGATGAAGGAAAGAGTGATGGAAACACGGCCATGCAGGCTGAATCCACATTGGAATTTGGCCACGTCCAGACCAGTGATCCCAAATATGATTTTCACTTCTAGCACAAGTGGCTAAAAACACTGCTAAAAAGTTAAAATTTTCAAATTTAACATTGGAAAGCTTACATTTTTTTAAGCTACGAGGAAAATTTGTTAGCAATCCTGCTAAATTTAGCCAATTTAGAGAACGCTGGTTTAAACTCCACAATTCAATTTTGCAAGACCCAATTTTGCATGGGAGTAAGGTAGGAGCACCTTAATCGGACACTTTTGTTACATCAATTCACCGAGAGTTTGTGTGGAGATTTTGAGTATGTAGAAGGGATAGGAAACCTACAAAGAGTGTTGGAAAATTGTTTTTGGAATTTTCTAAGATCGTATGAATAAACTGTAAATTGTTGAAGGTAACTCCCTAGACACACCTATTGTAGACACTAGACTCCCATTGAATTGCTTGTATTGAAATGCAAATGTGACATCAAAAAGATCCAATCACATGCTGCCACCTACACAATTTGTGTTCCAATACTCAATTATGGTGGACAACTTTAGTTGCCTTGCATGTCTGGTTTAGGTAACTGATGGATTTGAAACGGGCTCATTTATAGGTGTCCAAGAACAAATCCTGTCCATTTAAGGTGAACCTACCTTAAGCTTACAAACCTCCCACCAGCTTATTATATTACATTTGTTATTGTGCATGTGCCTCCCCCCCCGCCCGCTGTGTATACCTCCACGTCCCAGTAGCAAGTAAAAATTTCTTGTCCTACGGTAGTATGCTCTAAAACCGTCACTTTAATGGCTGATCTGTTTTTTCATGGGCTTTGTTTAATTATTAGGCAAAGAGAAAATGATGCTAAATTTAATATATTTTTTCATTTTTTTTGAAGCATTATTGAATTATTGATGGATTTTTTAAGTTTTATGTAGTAGACACATATTTGTGACTCTAGGTCTCCCATAAACTGTTCCATGCAACTTGTCTAGAGATGCATGAAATCAAGGAGTATGATTGACTCTTGCAACAAATTACACCTTTTCTTCTATGACTTAAAAGGGTTCAGTCAAGGACCCTTGGGACCAAGGTCTTTTTTTGGTTTTCCGACTAATGCTTGTGTGGCATTCTTTGAAAATGGTTTGTAGCTTGGAGGCTCCATCCTATTTTTGGTTGGAGTTGAAGGTGGCCCATATGCATGAATTTTTGCAGCATCGTGGGATTTTTTTGTAGGCAAAAATTACTCATTGACATTTTTTGAAAGTATCCAAATAACCATTGGCATTACTTTATTATTGCATGGAATTGGATTAGATAATACCTCAAATAATTTTAAAGTGATGGCATCAATTTTTAATTTGACAAGGATTTTATGGAAGCCTAGAGTGCAATGCAATTTTCATTATTGCAATGTGGCATTTTTTGAAAAAAAATCCCCCCTTTTTTATAGGCTTGAAGCTCACCTTTTTTTTTAGGCAATTGGGCCTTAAATTGCCCAAAAAAGACACTGCCTGGGACCCTTGGCCTTCATATCCATTCTTGATCTACCTATAGGGCGCTTATCTAAGAGGGTCGCAATTAGAACAAACTATCTTAATTCTTATCTCCATTTCTGACTGGCAACCATAGCACAAGAAAATTTGGGTGAAATCATGGATGAAGTTGCCAAATCCCTCCCCAAATGAGCACTAAGTTTGCCAATTTTTGGATGACAACTACTAATATTAATAGATTTTATGAATGAATGTCTATAAGCCGTTATTTCTATCTAGTTTTTTCCTTACTTGTTCGGAAAATATAAATAATAAACCTGACCTAGTAGTCCCTCAAAATGGAAGGTGCACAGTACTGGCTCCTACAAGGAAGTGAACCCTCACAGCATCATTAATCCAACACTCTAAACAACTCATCCAATATACTACTATATTTTGCTTGGTGTAAAACTAGAACTTGTGATCACTATAATTGGAAGCGCATACAAAAACTCTTTAGATAAAAAAAATCTATATGGAGTTGGAAATTGCACAATAAAAATGGAGTTGAAAATTGCACAATAAAATAAAATTAGTGTGTTGTTATCATGGATTTCATTTCTTAAACATGATTTGTCACTTTGTTTGTCTTTCAGCTTGGTTTCAATGGGCTTTTTTTTGTTATCCAATTTCCAATTCCATGTATTAATTTATCATTTCAAAAAGGGTTTTTATACGCTTCCAATGATAGTAATCACAAGAAAAAATAGTAATGTATTTGATGAAATGTTTGGAATGTTGAATTTGATGATGCTCTCAATGGGCAACTTCAACCTTACTTCCCCACTTTCTAAGGTGGAGGTTCATAAACCGCCTAGGCTCTAAAACCATCCAACTTCTCAAATCTACCTTGTTTGTACATGTTATTTTTCATAGGTTTCAACAATGTATAAGGAACGTACAATAACCTACCAAAAAAATTAGTCACTGTGTTCAAACTTTGTAAAATAGGTATTTCTTTATGAATTTTTTTTCTTCTATTTGAGTCATACATTGTGACTAAGTTTGTATTTTTGAACAAGATATTGTGTTTACTTGGTGAAATGCTAGTCAAAAAATAAAAATAAATGTTTTAAAAAACTTGGGCATATCAAAGGTCACATAGAAGTCTTTGTAGATCAATTTTTTGTTACTTGAGGAGGTTCTTCCTAGCATAGAAGATGTGCATATGTATGTTTCCTAAATACCTATGCAATCAAATCTAAAAAATTCACCTCCAATATATTTCAATCAATTATTATGTAAACCTGTAATCTTAGTACAAAATAATCCACCAAAAATGGAGTTTTGATTTTGAGGAACTAAAATTAGGTGTGCTTAATTGGGATGGCATTAGAATCAAACATCTGTGATTCAAATCAACAAATTACCAATCGTATTTTGTATGATGCAAAGTTCTTAGAACAGTAGAATGAAGTGACTAAGTTTTTTGGTAAAGTATTAACATTTGAGGAGGTGGGCAGTTTTAGAGCAATAAGCCACTTCAACTTCAAAATTTTATAACTAATTCCACAAAGCTCCAATAAATATGAAACAACTTGAGTTAGATACCAATCTCTTGTTTTTCAAGGAAAATTTACTGAAAAGTATTTCAAGAAGTTTCACCTCCCCAAAATTCAGTTTTAGCCCTTAAATGGTCAATTTATGAGCCTCCTATCTTACTCCTGGGGAAACGGCACAACACGGCACATTACATTCAGTAGCCTTAATAGAGGCTGCCTTTCCCCTCTTGAGGTATCATCCATGAGCTTCATCATGACAATTTTTTTTAATTTTTTTTTTTTCTCTTTTTGACATGACTAGACCCCACATCGACACATGTGCACTAAACTAAGCCTCTCTTTCATAAACTCAGACAAATATAGTCAAATGTCTCCATAGCTAAAGAACAATGTGAAATATTCCACACCATTCAATTGGAAGAAGGGCAGCCTTTGCTAGTGCTACTGAATGTTATGCAAGGCACTCTTTGCTTTGTCAGTTGGATATTGTAAATTCACTTATTTTGTATTGAGAGGCTCTTTGCCTCCTGATCTATTGTCAGGGCATCTGCACCCTTGGCCCTGGAATGGACGCGCCATGTGCAGCTTGATGAGCTTATGTATGGAAGTCCGAGACCCCCACAGGTACTTGTTGCCGGGCTCCCAACACGTTCTTGGCTGTCCAAAGGCAAAGAGTTAGATTTGATACCTTCGAGGTCAGCTTGGTATGCACTACCCAGCAACTTCTCTCTGCAACCATCCACTCTGCAATGCCCTGTCTTGTCTTTTTGCAGGACAAAGTGGAACAGTCAGCCGAAATTGGGTGCTTTTAAAGGAAAATGGACCTTGGCAGTTGATACATCCAAACTCATTTTGAATTTTGCTGATTTTCCTATTGGTAAGTGAGTGAACTGTACAATGGCTAAGAATGTAGAGCTCGCGGGTCTCAGAGGCCCTTTTAGAGCTTGTTTGACAAGGAACTGTATAGATGCCTTGATGGGCTTTGAGGTCCAAACCCTTTTACATAACACTTTTTATTTACTAAAGCAAAACTCAAACCATCATCTTTTTCTCGGACTAATGCAACAATTGGATCTCTTGGCACACTTGTTTGAGTCTTTTATCATCCCAAGGTTTTAGAGCAAATCCCCCACTCATTGCAAATTAGTAATGCTCAAATTGTAACACCAAGATTTTCAGCCTCTCTTAAGGTAGGCGCACCCATAAGCGTGGAAATAAGGGTTTTGGAGTAATAGGTAAAACAATTGACTAACTTTGAAAAAAACACTGTAAGTTAGGAAGTGAAAACCAAAAATATTGGAATCAATTTCAAGGTTCCAATTGCAAACATTTGTTTATAAAGATTTTTCAAAACCCAAAATCATTGAAATTGTAAGAACCATGTGTAAGAGATGCTAAAAACAAGGCTTCTTGGTTCTTAAATAGTGAGATGGGTACTCAAAACCTCATGCTAGTCACCCACAACCATCACTGAGTCACCCACAACCATTTGATTTTTTATTGATTAGCCCTTGCCACTGTTAGGTGACGGCCATGGGGACACAACACTTATGGATGCTTCTACCTTAACCCCTAAAGGACCGAGCCCTTTTTTTTGCAAAAGTCATTGAAAAGTGCCACTTCTAGGGTAATGAATAGAAAGGTAGAACTTAAAATATAAAAAAATCCAACCGTAGGATCTTGCCCTAGACTACAAGAGGTACTTGTGGGAAAAAAATCAACTCATTCTAAATGTAGAAAAGTGACATGTTGACATCTGAAGTAAAAAAAAAGTGTTTTTCCCTTCAAAAGCCTTTGACCTCTCCTATATCAAAAAAAATTGCTCTATGCAAAGTTGAGGTTTATTTTTTCCATGTAGAAGACCAAGTTAGGTAAGTGTGGGAGAATTTTCAAATGACTTGGAGGTTTGAATCAAACTTTGTAAAATCTTGCAATGTGGGAAGGCCATGAAATTTGCATATAAACTAGGCAAAATTGGAGGATTTATGCAAAATTGAGAAATTGGAATTACTCTAATCCAAATGGTGAAACCCTTGCAAATCTTAGTCTACTACAACTTGGAAAAAAGAGAATCAAAAGACAAATACACATAGAGCTCAAAAAGTAAAGCACCAAATTTTAGAAGGGGCAAAAGGAATGGAGGTTTGGGAGTCCCATACCTACCGGCAAACTAAAACTTCTCACTCATCAATCAAAATTGAATGATCAAAGCTTCTCACATGAATATAAATCTAAAAAGAAATTTTGGATTTTTAGTTTAAAAATATGCAAACTTTAAAGAAGTTTTTGGGTTGCCAGCTCTCCCTTGTTTTCCAAAAATTCATGCATAGCTTCTTCAATAAATGTTGGAATGAAGAAAAAATTAGATGTGCACATACATCTTTGATTTTCCACAATCCTCAAAAGTTTCAAAATTTTATAAAAATTGATTTAGCCATAGGGACATGCTTGAAGTCCCATTTTTCCCCAAGGGGACAATAGTCCTTCCGAGGTTCTTAAAGTTCCATCTTTCAAGATTATTTCTATAATAAAAATGTGTGAGTATTTCACAACTTGTGTTTTGGCACTATGTTAGAAAATGAGACAAGAGTATGTTAAATTTGGAACAATTTTTGTTTTCAGATTTTCTTTTATTTATGTAACTTACAAAGTGAAAAGATACAAGAAAAGAGAACATAAGACAACATGAATTACTAATCTCTCAAGCGTTAAATTGAGAAATATTCATTTCAATTATGAGAACATTGCAGTAAGTAGAGTCTATCCCATGTTTTTAACAAAATTATTTGAGTATCTTGGAAATATAATTTCACTGGCTTTTTTTCTTTTCTTTTCTTTTCTTTTTTTTTTTTTTTTGCGAGAGCTCTTGTTAGTGGATGCAAAGACAAAATTCCTTACAACCTTTGATCTTCTTCAACAAAATAGGATGATCCAAAGCTTCCGATCCTTCCTACAAAGTAAAAGGTTCTTAATATTTAGATCATGGTTGTTTTCAATTGCTTTTTTTGAGATTAAATTGAAGCAAAATCATGAATTTTGTTCTTTAATTAGATTCATGTGATTTTTTCTTGACTAGTAAAGCATAGTAATTAGGAGTTCCAAGCAAACATTCATAAATCTTTAGATAGTATAAGGTGCGAGAAAAGTATCAAAAGCTCAATAGGAGCTCAGCAGAGCTTTTGGGTTAGTTAATTGAGAAAAGTGAAAGGAGATAACTAAGCAAACTGCCCAAGTGAATAACCTCTATAAATAAACAGTAACTCCTGGTCCCACCCATAATTAAGGCGAATAAGGCCTCAGCAATTGGTACTTACATAATTCCACAATGCCACCCCCCCCCTCCCCCCCCCCGCATAATTGAGTAAATGAGTAATGTATTACTCTACCTAGCCAAGCATTTTTTTTTGTTTTTTCATTTCCATTCTTGAATGATGTAAGGAAAGAAACATGGATAGAATTATCCATGTGTGCACACTTGTCCACAAAATTAGCTAATATTAGTTGGTTCATACAATAGTTCCTTAGAGTGAGAGGGATTTGGAAATTTCACCCATTTTTTGAACCCATTTCTTTCAGTGTTAAAATGACTTATAAGTTTGAAAAAAGTTGCCTCAAGAAAATTTCCTCGCATCAAGGTCCTCCTCTACAAATCAATAATTTATCAACGTGCATATCCTATCCTAACCCTAGGTATTTTCAATTAGATAAGTTCTACAGTATCAAGAGGAGACCACTTACCAAATACTGTATAATATCGGCCCCCTTCAGACAGCAATTTTCCACCTACAGTATATAGACAAAAATAAAAGAAGAATGAGATGGAATAGTCAACTGCATAACATTAAGTAGCCTGAAGAGAGGCTGCCTTTCCCTCTCTTCAGGTATCATCCATGAAGTTCATGGATGACAAATAAATAAATAATTTATTTATTTATAATTTTTTTTGACATGTCTGGTCCCACATCGATGTATGTGCACTAAACTGAGCCTCTCTTTCATAAATTCTTTGACAAATTCAATCAAGTGTCCTCTTAGGTACTGATGGGTGTTGAATATTCCACACTCTTTCATCTAGTTGGATGATAGAGTGTGGAATATTCCACACTCTTCAGTTGGAGGGAGGGCAGTGAGGCTGACTGCTACTGAATGTTATGTGCAACCATCTGTTGGAAGGTTTTTATAACTGCTAGATGGTTATTGTAACTCTGCTGGATGGTTGTTGTAACCGCTAGGTATTTCTCAAGAAATCATCATGGTTTGCAAGCTTGAACAATTAAAACAATATATTGGTTAGTAAAAGCTATTCTGCATCCTTAGTGCAAAAAATGTCCACAATATGTGATCACTAAATTTTTTGGTAGAGGTGAAGACAATGTCTTTGAGGTGAAGACACTGTCTTTTATCAACTTCAAATGATCATATCTCTCAATCCATAAATATGTCAAACCCCACAAATGTTTAATATGGCTTCTTGCATAAATCCAATGCAAAATTATGTTCTTAGATCTACAAAACAAAGAAAAATACTATTTTTGGGATCAAATGTCTAAAAATGATAGTGCTTAGTGTTTAAAAAAAAGTGAGCTTCAACCTGTAGGGATTAACTTGGAAACGACTTGGGGTATTATAATTCAATTATCAAAAACCAAAATTCATGCAAAAGATTCAAACTTAGGGCCTCTTTACAGTAGTGACCAAGGCCAATGACCAAGACAATAACTATAATGTGATTGGAGGAGGAAAGCTAGTTGGTTTAAGTTTGCTTTACACTAATTGGAAAAAGGAAAATAACCAAGGGCAAAAATGGATGAGAAAATGACAAGGAATCCTACATGTCTAGAAATGGATAGTGTTTCATGGTCAAAGAGTTTATCTCGTTGCAATTTTTGGGTGACCAACAATTAAAAAATGCATTCTAAATTACTATTTTAGTAATTTTTGCTCAAATTTTTTTCTACTGAACAATAACTATAGTTATAATAGTAACTATTGTTTTGCTCCAATAGAAAAAAACTGTTATATATCTTTTATTCACAAGCCTTTTTTTTTGTTTTGAACGGCTACTTGAAGTGTGTGTATATTTTTTGCAATTTTGCCTTACACTTCTATTGTTTGAGTAGATCAAATGTTTTTGTGCAAATTGTGTGTATTTAGTAGCTCAATTTTTTCAATGGAGAGGTATAGTCCAAGCAGCAACTATTCACAACTGCAAGGAGGTCAAGAGTGGTCTTAAAATTTAGAGTGGATGTCAAGATTTGTTGCTTCAAATTTTTCAATCTATCCAAAAATCTCCACTTTTTTGTTTGCCCATGGCCCTAATTTGTTTAGAACAAATCAAGGTGCATTTTGGAGATATTCTATTTTTCCTTACAACAGACTTTCATATAATAATGGTAGAGAAAAAGAAGAAGTAGAGGAAGACACACAGATTTTTTGTGGAGTTCAAATTTTAAAAGCAAAAAAAGAGGTTGTAGCAAATGGAAGAAAGAAGAGAGGAAGATTAACAAAGGAGAATCTGCACCAAAAACAAAGGAGAAGAAAACCAATATTGAGCTTAGATCTGATGAAGAAGAAGATACATTTGTGAAATGGAGGAATGTCAAAATAGAGACTCTCATTGCTATCCGAGGAGAGATGGAAGAAGAACAACAAGCAAACAAAATATGTGGACTATGGAATTTTTTTATGGAATTTTTTTGTAATTTTTTTTGAAATTTTTAATATTTTTATAGAATTTTTTTGCAAAAAGTATGAGAATGTTCTAAAACAGGTTTGAATGGGCTTAAATGAACTTAAAAGGCCTTAAATGGTGTTATACATGCTCTAAACTTTTGACTGTTAAGGTACCATAGCTTGAGCATTTTTGCACATATTTTTTTGAGATGTATAAACATGATTGCTATAGTTAAAAAAATATGAAGCTTAGCTTTAAATCAATTCCATGAAGGGTTGCTTATTTCCAAAAAAATCTCACTCCAATGATGAAAATGAACAAATAGGGAACTGCAAAATTTTCTGTCAAAGTATCTTTGATAGAAGAAAATGATTAAATCTTTGGTCATATTATGATCTAATAAGCATTGACTTGTTAAAAATTTGTAAAAAATTGGATTTCCATAATGCATTGTATTGACCTAATATTGGAATTTAATCATTAAAAAAATTTCAAATGAGATTATTTTTTAGCTTTAAAAAAAACAAGTAAATGTTCAACTTAGATGGGATGTACCAAAAAGCAAGCCCTAAACCTAATCTTATGCCCCCTACCCCCCAATAAAAGTAACTGGCCGCTGCAACAAGGGCCTCGCGTTCTAAAGCCTACCACTCTTTCTATGCGTGGGGATTTGAACCCAAGTCTCCACAAGTGAAGAGGGTGTCCACACCCTATACCAACCTCATTCTCTACATTCTTGGTGATCATAAGCTTGTTTCTATGCTATTTCTATCCAAAGTAGACCATGAATGTGTGCTGTCCGGTTTTTTTAAGGGCATGTTTTGTGGCTTTAGAGGATTTTTTTTTACTATTTCATCGTGATTTTTTTATACTATCACAAGGATGAATACGTGAATCAAATTACAAATTAGTATGATTGCCGGGATTTGAGAATTTAATTGTACATGGCTTTCATGTAAAAAAAGTACAAAGTTATATTGAAGGATTACAAAAATGATAAAAGAACTAACGAGATTTCAAGGACAAGCCGTAAACAAGATTGCAAGTGGTATGTTGAAATGGACATATGGAATAGCACTAGAACAAGTGTTAAAAATGCAATTCTAGCAAGTGCAAAAAAATTTCAAAGTACAGGTGTCCATAATTTTACATCGTTAGCTTCACTTTCTTCACCACAAACTACCACTTCAGCATCTAAATTACAAAACAAGAAGAAGAATAATGAAGAAATAATGCAAGGTTTATTAGAATAAGTGGTAAGTAATTCTACCACTTTGATTTCTTCATTTCAACAATCAATTAATTTGTTGATTCAAATTTCTGAATTTTACATATAGCATCCAATTTTGCCTAGTGTATCTATAACTTTCACAACCTTTTGGCATTTGAAGATATTTTGAAGTATGTTGTATAGTACCCTCAAGTAATGTTACATAATCCTTGTTTTTGTATTCCAAACAAGTTTGAATAACAAAAAATATAAATGACATTTTAATTTCATATTGTTGATATCTGATTCTCATGCCATCCCCATCAACCATAGCAAATTTTGATTACTACAAACCAAAATGCTATTTTTGGTAAATTGTTTTGTGTCAAAATCATGGTTTTACAAGAAAGTTGATTAAAACACATTGATGATGAATTTTTGAGATTTGATTGCTTGGATATGTCCTACATATCCAGGCAATCAAATCTCAAAAATTCATCATCAATGTGTTTTAATCAACTTTCTTGTAAAACCATGATTTTGACACAAAACAATTTACCAAAAATAGCATTTTGGTTTGTAGTAATCAAAATTTGCTATGGTTGATGGGGATGGCATGAGAATCAGATATCAACAATATGAAATTAAAATGTCATTTATATTTTTTGTTATTCAAACTTGTTTGGCATGCAGAAACAAGAATTACATAACATTACTCAAGGGTACTCTCCAATTCATTTGGAAATTCTCCCACACATACCTAATTTGGTATTATACATGGAGCACTTTAACCCTTAAACAACCAAGCGACCAGAATGTGGTTGATTTCTAATGTGTTTTCAAAGCCCTAATTGTTAAAGGATTAAGCTCAACTTTGTATTGATCATTTTTAACTAAAAGAGTGGTCAAAGGCTTCTAAAAGTTTTGGACAAGAAGGAAAACACTTTTTTTTCTTTACTTTAGATGTCAACATCTCACTCCTCTTCACTTGGAATGAGTTGATTTTTTCCCACAAGTACCTCCCATAGTCAGGCAAGATTTGATAATTGGATTTCCAAAAAAACTTTTTTTCCTACCTTTCTATTCATTCCCCTAGAAGTGGCAAATTTTTAGTGACTTTCATAGAAAATAGGGTTGGGCCTTTAGGGGTTAGAGTGATCATGGAGACATGGTTTATCATAGAAGACAATAAAAACCAACCACATAAGGGGTTTTCAAACATGCCGTTCAGCACCAAAATTGTTCACGTGAATAAGATTTGTGAAAAACGTGGGCAAGTCACTTTGTGAATGAGCCATGACGACCTCATGGAGGTCATCATAGCATCTTCACCGGTGAACAAAAACTCATTCACAACCATGCGTTCATCATTTTTTTGAGATATATGAAACCCCCAATTGAATGCACACATATTCTTAAGTACCCTAGATTGTGAGAAGATTCACAATCTTTTCTTACAATTTTCATAAAGGCAACATTCAATGCTGACTAATGCAACTTTTGATAATAAGATTATATTGGGTGGGCAGTTTGCCACACCATTGTAGCAAGCACTATTCATGACCAAATGATCAGCCAACCGTTTAACCCCTAAAGGACCATTTGTCCCTACGAGGGATAAATGGGATTTTGAGTAGATACCTACGGCCTCAAGTTTTTTCCTAATTTTTTGAAACTTTTTTTGAAGATAGGAAAACACAATAGCTTTTGGGGAATCTAATTTTTATTCCAATTGATGCTAGGAAGCAAAAGTTATGCCCAAATAAGCACAAAGTTTGGGAGTCTAGGCAACAAACTTTTTTTACAAAAACTTGAAATACATTTTTTTAATTTTTCTTCTCATAGATTATATCTTTGTCTATATCTGAAGCTTTGATTCACCCCATTTGGACTAGTTATGAGAAAGTTATGGACAATCTTGTTTTTTGGGCAGTTCAAGCATTTTCTTGAAAAAATAACTTATAAACTTCATTTTTGAATGCAAGTATAACGTTTTTTCAAAGAAAATTGTTGGAGAGGGAGAAATCTACTTTCTAGAAAAATCTCACCATTGGGATTATTGCGTTTCAATTCCATTGCAGGATTATTAGCAATTTAAGTTTTTGTTCAATCTCATACCTCCTTCTACCTAATGTTTTTTTTTTTTAAGAATGAAAATGAAGTATTTTTTGTTTTGATTTTTTCCCCAAGATTCCCAACTCAAATTTCCACCACAAAAAAATAGGATTCCAAACCTGGTGGTGCAAAACATTAGTTAAAAAAGTTCAAAGTTAAATAATCTAGCCATGCAAGGTGCAAAAAAACATGCTTTTTCCATTTTAAATGCAAAAATACTTCCAATCTGTGTGGTCAAAGTTCTTGAGTTTTGTATGACACATTCTTATACTAGTCTAGTACAAGATCCTATGGTCAAATATGCAAAAAGACTAATTTTCAGACTTTTTTACTCTTTGCCATAGAAGTGGCAATTTTGAGTGTCTTTTGACAAAATAAAGGCCATGGTCCTTTAGGGGTTAAGTATTAAAATGATAATCACTAACGTAATATTTCATCCGTGTATCTCTAAAGGACTCATCCATCCATCTACCACCTATAGTTCTACACCCTTCAATGACGTCATAAGATTGTGAACAACAATGGAAATTTACAAGGTAAAGAACAACTCCTGGAATTGTGGTGGTAAGCTTAACCCCTAAAGGCCCAAGAGAGTAAGTGCAAAACATAGATGTGTTATAAAATGGTACTTTTGTAACTTCAATGAAGTTTGCTTCAAAAGAGAAAATAAGAATCATAATGTTTAGTTTTTACTCATATGGTCAAACACTCAAAAAAAATTGGATTTTTATGTAATGGATTTAGAAGCCTTTACCATTTGATATTCACCAAAATTACAAATTTTACTTATAGATTTCAAAATTTGGTATGACTGGATAAAAGTAGACATTCTATCCTAAACTTCAAAAATGCAATCTTTTGAAAGGAGAGAACATCATTAGTTTCCCAAAATAGTAAATTTTACAACACTAGCAAATATTGAAGTGTTTGTCTTTGAAAAATTCTCCTTGGTGGAGTTTAACTTGGATTAACATGATTCAAGTTAAGTTGGAAAGTAGATTTGATTTTCTATTACAAAAAAAAAAGTTTTTTTCATCTCGGGCAGCCTAAAAAAAGGGCAGTGACCTGAAAATGGTTGATTGGGTGCTTAGGGGTTAAGCTTACTACTTGGGTGACACAAAGGTTGCAGGTCTCAACAGGGTTTCATTTTTGTTTTTGTCAAGGTAGAGCAACGCACACCCTAGGTAAGAAAAATTTGACTAAAATTGAAAAGGATGAATGATATGGGAAAGCTCATCCAAAACCTATTAATATAAGCTACTTTCATCCAAAAATTGGCAAACTAGGTATTTGCCCAAGGTGGGATCTTGCAATTACCTCTAGTCTTTCACATAAATTTTGTAGTGAAATGGTAGCTAGAGGCCTTATAAGGTAAAATTAGGCAATATTTTGCCAAGAAATTAAACCTTGGGTCTGAACCACCATTCACAACCAACATGGCTTAACCCTTAACCGATCAAAAGACCCTTTACAACATTATAATATGGGATATTTTTCTTATATTTGGAATGGATCCACACCTTTACTACACTTGAGACCAACAAAGGAGTTGGAGAATAGATCAATGTGGTTCTAGTGAGCTACTTGAGATCCCAAATTAAAATTTCTTATAGGTAGCAAATGACAATTATACGTCACTTATATCCTATGCCCTATGGTTGTTTAAGGGTTAAAATCCATTTGCACTTGCTGGAAGGAATGGTGTTACCAAAGTGAACCTCTTATATGGTACAATACCCTTGCATATCTTTATGCCCAACCTATTCTACCATTCCAAAAACTTGGCATTTTACATAATACAATTGGCAATCTTGTATTTTGTATCATTAGCGTATAATTCTTATACAATCCTAATCAAGCATACCAAACTTTGAGTTCCAAAAATCAAAATCCTATTTTTGGTGAATTATTTAGATAAAATTCATGGTTTTACTTGACAATTGATTAAAAAACACTGCTGATGAATTTTTGAGATTTGATTGCATGGGTATGTAGGAATCATCCGTACGCACATCTTTCCTTTGAAATAAAATCTTCAAAAAGTTTCAAAATTTCTTCTATAGAGATTTTACTATTAGGCCCATCATGACCAAACTTAGTAAAATAGATATATCCATTTTTTAATTAGATTTTAAAATTTGACTCATGCATTGTGGTTAAGTTTGCACCTTTGAGCAAAGGAGTATGTTTATTTTGCCCAAAAGTAATTAAAGAATGGAGATATCTATTTTACTAAATTTGGTCATGATGGGCCTAATAGTAAAATCTCTATAGAAGAAATTTTGAAACTTTTTGAAGATTTTATTTCAAAGGAAAGATGTGCGTACGGATGATTCCTACATACCCATGCAATCAAATCTCAAAAATTCATCAGCAGTGTTTTTTAATCAATTGTCAAGTAAAACCATGAATTTTATCTAAAATAATTCACCAAAAATAGGATTTTGATTTTTGGAACTCAAAGTTTGGTATGCTTGATTAGGATTGTATAAGAATTATACGCTAATGATACAAAATACAAGATTGCCAATTGTATTATATAAAATGCCAAGTTTTTGGAATGGTAGAATAGGCTGGGCATAAAGATATGCAAGGGTACTGTACAATACTGTACAATATAGTACTCCAAGGTTGTACCTATATCCATCCATAATACCCATTCAATTACCGTTTGTAATCGTAACTTTAAAATGTTAAATGTCTATGGACTTCTATGGGGATGACAGCGGTGAATCACCACCCACGTTGCACAATTAGGTATCTAGCACCAGGTCCTGTTAGAGCATCTACTATAGCAAGTTTAAAGAAGCATCTGGAAAATAGATTTGGAGGGGACCAGAGTATCAAGTAGCGCAACATGCTTGAAGTTCCTATGCAGTCCAGAAGGTTTGTGGGCCTGCATCTGCATTACAACAAATAGCAAAGGTACATCTGGAGTCACAACGTGAAAAATGTGTGAATAGTGCTTGGCAAGGACCGTGAAGGGGGCCTGAAGAAACCTCAAATTTGACATGAAAGTGGCCAAGTTTGAAAGGGTCCGTTCCTGCACATTGTCGAGTATAGTGCTATTGGAGACTTGAATTGTAGAAACCATTACAGGTTGAACGCAAAATATTGTTTTAACGAGCTGCAAGAGATGCTCTAACATAATGTAACTGCCCGACCATCCTCATCAGTGTTTAATTTTCTGGCAAATGGGTGCTTCGCTGTACCGTCCTCACTAGAGTATATTAGGAGGGAACAAAAACTATTGGGGAAAATCTGTCAGAGGTGGCGAATTTTTGCCAGAAAATTAAACCCTGATCCTCATGAAGCCAAATTCCCCCGAAATCCTCGAAATTCAGGTCCAGGAATTGGGCATGCAGATTATGTCATTTCATCCAGGGATGTTTATGGGTTTTTCATGATCAAACAAACACGTACAGTAGAATGCACGCAAGTAATCCAAAATGGATTCTCCAAAAATCATCTATGTGTGCAGTCTACCAATAAAATCAGCTACTAGTAGCAATTTTCATCCAAGTTTTGGCACAGGATTTTTTTTTAAAGAGAGATTTGGCGAATTCATTCAGTTTTCCACCCAATCTTTTTCAGTGCTACTGTATCAAGTGTCTAAACGAGGTAAGATTGTGGCAAAAACTTGACTAAAAATATTCCCTGCTCTCATACTTTCATAGCGCAGTTTCCAAGATCAATGTTTTTTGTTGCAGAAATTTATCCTCACACCTGGACTCTGGTAAGTCACCCAACAGTTCAGTAAGTCAGAAAGTTCAAAAGTTTCAGAGATTCACCCCAACTGCCCAGCTCAGCAGGTAAAATTCAGCCGCAGGGGTACTGTACTGTACTTACAGCATCTCCACTTTTCCTCTCCAAACAGGGAAATATTGGGCCTTGGCTTGGCCTGACTCCAAACAGAGGTCCATCGTTGACTCGCGAAACTGTAGAATCTTCCAGGCCTTGCTAAGCTCTCTTTCTAGGACACCAAAGTTCAATGCGTTTTGCAAACTTTGGCAAGCTGGATTCTCGCTTCTGGCTAGCTTCAAGGTTTGACAGTTGTTAGAGGGAATCGCAAGAGAAAAATTCAGAGCAAATACAACAAAGAAAGTTTGCACAAACACCAGGCATCTCATATATGCGGCCTCATTGTTGCACTTGGCGTTTGTGTGTGGTGAGAAACGGTGGCTCTCCAACTTTGACCCTCTCCTTGCAAACAAGTTGCAACACTACAAACCCCGTGTGGCGTGTTCCACTTGGAGAGGAAGAGTGGAGATGCTCTTAGGGCATTTGTAGTGGTCACCGGGAAAAATTTTGGGAAGAATTACGATACTTTAGTCCGGTCTTTTAATAGGCAAGGAATTTGACCATAAATTTTTGATGATTTGAAGGGAATTGAAAATATTATTGTGAAAATGTAATAATATGCGGGTTTGGACTAGAGTTTTTTTTGCTGGCAAAATTTTGCTAGCTCTAACAAATTTCAGCAAATGTGATAACTTCACTCCAAATATTATCCAACACCAAGAGGATAGCATACAACTCACTATCACTCAGAAAAAACGTTGGTTTGGACATTGCATGATTTAGATACACCCATCAAATGTTAGCTAATTTCTAAAAAACTTAGAGGCCCCTCCAAATCAAGCCTAAATAAGGAAATCTAAGTAAAAGTGTTGGTACATTTGCCAACCCCTTTACTAAAATTTCCTTATTTAGGCTTGATTTGGAGGGGCCTCTAAATTTTTTAGAAGTTAGCTAACATTTGATGGGGTGTATCTGTATCATGCAATGTCCAAACTCAAATATTATTACGTTTCCACAATAATATTTTTAGTTCCCTTCAAATCATTAAAAAATTACGGTCAAATTCCTTGTCTATTAAAAGACCGGACTAAAGTATGAGGAGTTTTCTTGGTGACCACTACAAATGCCCTTAGAGCATAGCCAATGCAGCCGTAACTAGGCCCGGTATAACCCACGTTTATTTTTTGATTTTGAATGGCATGACTTTTCTTGTTGTAAAAACACAATAAAATTTAGGTTTAGGGTTTAGGGTGATTTAGATATATGGCATCAAATTTTAGCTAGAGTCCAAAAAATTTAGAGGCCTCACCAAACCAAGCATATAGAGAGAAAAATTAGCCAAGGGCATGGTATAAATGGTCGCTTATAACATGCCCTTGGCTGATTTTCCTCTCTATATGCTTGATTTGGCGAGGCCTCTAATTCTTTTGGACTCTAGCTAAAATTTGATGCCATATATCTAAATCACTCTAAACCCTAAACCTAAATTTCATTGTGTTTTTACTACAACAAAAGTCATGCCATTGAAATGATATAATTTTTTTTATTATGATTCATTATTAATCAAAAAGTAAACGTGGGTTATACCGGGCCTGATTACGGCTGCATTGGCAATGTCCTTAAAGCAACCCCAATCTAGTTGGGAAAGGAGCTCCAAAAAATGTGTTAGACCATGCTTGACTTGGGGTTAGATACAGAGTAGGGGCATTTTTGAGTCCAGCAGCCCCCAATGTAAGCAAGTTATGACACTCACTAACCACAATTTTTTAATAGTTTATGTCTTTTTGCAAGTGCTCATGTGAGGAGATTCATGTCAGAAATATCTGAAATTGCCTGAAATTGCATTAGAGTCAGAGTGGGAGTGGTATGCATGACTCTCCAAAATGGCCAAATATGCAAGAAGGGGCTCTTATATAGGAAGGCCTAAAAGTTGTAGTTGCAAATACCTGCTGCATTGGAGCCCCGATTTTTAGTTAAGCTGGATTCACTCTCGGTATAGGTATTTTCCATGCCTAGTTGCAGCTAGATTGGAGATGCCCTTAGACCATCCCCAATGTAGCTACAACAAGGCACGGGAAAACCTAGCCTGACATATTAACAACCATCAGATCATGATCTGATGGCTGTTAATATGTCAGGCCAGGTTTCCCCGCGCCTTGTTACAGCTACATTGGGGATGCCCTTATCGTGAATCTGAGATGGCGGACGCAATAGGAATCATTGGACGTGGATCAAACTTGAACCGGTATAACATTGTTAACCTTCACTGGGGGGGTCCCTTTTGCTCTCCAAATAGGAGGAACCCCCAGCAAATGCCCATTCGCTAGCTCAGGCCGAGGACCAATCAGATTTGAGGATTTATAACCAAAGGTTTCCTAGGTATATAGCAAGGAATATCCTTCCAAGGCTGGGGGAAGAATAAAAGCTGGTGAACAATGTTATGGGTTTCTTTGATGACAAACGACACCTCATGGGCCAATTATTGGTCTCCAGCTCGAAATTGAATTCAGGTGCAGTCAACTGTGGAACATTCAAGGCGTGAGTAAGCGACAAGTCTGGTAATTCTTGTCATATCTACTACAGTAACTACACTAAATACTACACTTAAAGCATCTTTTGCCACCCATTTGGAGAAACCTAGCCAAAGGAGGTTTGAGGGGACAGTAGCACAAAGTAACAAGGTAGGGCTTGAAGTTCCCTTGCAATAGTGCAAGGGAGCTTGCAACCCTAATTTCCTTGTTTTTGCTTCCATGTGCATGTAAGGGGTCATGAAGGGGTCATGTACAAAGCAAGAATTTGTTGTGAATGTAGCTCAGCTTGAAAGGCCTTGCGCTTGCATATTGACAAGTACATTCTTGTTGAAGACTTGAAACAAAAAAGCCAATATGGATTGAACCCGCAGGGCTCATTTAGTAGGTGACAAGAGATGCTCTTAGGTTGCCCTACTCTAGTTTCTTGACATTTTACACTATGTAAATATTTACTTTTGCCACAATAGTTTTCATTAGTAATTACTACAAAAAATAAAATTTAAGGGCCTACCAACAGCAACTTAGTTGCAATAAAACTAATTAACAATGTCCAAGGTGTAAACCATATAAAATCCAAATTTTTAGAGAGTTGCATGTGCCTCCAAGCGACCAAGTAATGAGTCATGAGGCAACTTTCCAGAGTAAGGGTGGCTTCACACTATGACCGGCCAAGTCAAGAGGCCGTGGGATTGAGTGGCCAAACTTTGGTGAGAGGCCAACAAAATGGGCTGAAAATAGGTATTAAATTGTTGTTTCTGACACCTTTGGCTGCCCTTAGTGTGAAGCCTCGAAAGGCCAAGTCCAAAGGCCAAACTCTTGACAATGAGCTTCCACAGACTCTCAACTTGAATGGCCATAGTGTGAAGCCTTCAAAGGCCAAGCCCAAAGTCCAAAGCCATAGCATTTATGAGACCTTCCAAATCCAATGGCCAAGATCTTATAAGCTTTTGATTATTTTATGAAAACAATGTGATGGCCTCTCAACCATAATTTGGGTCTTCATTTTTGCTTGACCCAAACTATTGCCGAGAGGCCGTTAACCTTGGATGATAAAATATTACCATGTAGACATTTGGAGGATGATGGCCTTTGGAGTTTGACCCAGTGTAAAGGGTTGAGTGGCCAGACTCTCAATTTCTTACAATCTGATTGACGCAGACCTAAGGCCTCTTGACCTTCAGCCATAGTGTGAAGCCACCTAAGGCAACCTAATTGTGAAGGCAACCTAAATGCAACATTCTGTGTACGTCTTCTTCAATCTGAAGCTCAAAGTGGGGCTGCTGCCAGGTGGAAACTGGGGAGTGTTGCCAGAAGCCCAGAACCCTGCCCCTAGAAAGGGTCCTGCACTCCTGCGTATAAAAGTCTGGTGGGAGAAGAACGTACACCAGGTGGAGCCTGGACGAAATTGAAATGCTTTGAAGTGGTGGTACGTTACTAACTGATCCGGCCGCAGCTACGGTTGCGCTGCCATATATAATTATATATAGCTATGGTGGGTCAATCACGTGCCGGGACTGCCGGCGTTGGCAGGTCGATACGAATGGTATGCAATGTGCAAACCGCCAAAACCCCCAGCCCCAGAGAAAGAACGGGTGACAGTTTCAACGCTCGGATGCAGGCTCGGCAGGGATCGAGTTCCTCGAGGCAGCTGGTTGCCGTCTCCATCATGCGATGCTGTGCTCAACTAAGTTGGAGCATCTCCACCGGTGGCTCTGGCTCGCTCAAAGTGTATGAAAAGTAGCCAGGCCTTCTCAAAATCTTCTCAAACTCTTTTAGAGCATCTCCACCGGTTCATACTTGCTCAAAGTTTTTTATTTGGTTTGGCGAGGCCTAAAGGCTCCCAATCTCCACCCATGCTTTTTGAAAAGCTGTCCTAACACTCCAAGACACCCCATAAATAAATAGTTGACCACTTATTTAGGGAAGTAGAGGATAAAGCTCACTAAAGCTAGGGTGAACAGTGCATGAATAGTGGTTTGAAGAGTGGCTTGAAGAGTGGCTTGCTAGACTCACCAAATAAGAGAGTTTGAGAGGGTCTTGAGAGGGGCCTGGCTACTTTTCATCCACTTTGAGCGAGCCAAAGTCACCGGTGGAGATGCTCTTATTTGGCAAGTCTAGCAAGCCACTACTCATGCAAACACAATATTCATTAAAAGGGGAAAAAGCTTACAAAGTGGGACTTTTGAAGAATTAGGGTGGTCATTTGAATATGAGCTCCAGCGTTTTTTTTTGGTACACGTGACCTCACCTGAGAGGAGGAATTTGAGAGGGAAAAAATCTTAGTGGCTCATATTGAATCCGATATCTTCAAATCTGGTTTAAGGTGGCTATTTTGGATTAAGGTGAAATACAAAATGGTACACATGTTTTTCCCCTTTCAATGAATATTGTGTCTGCACTATTCACCTTAAGTTTAGTGAGCTTTATTCTCTACTTCCTTATATAAGTGATCAATTGCTTATTTATGGAGTGTGTTGGAGCGTAAGGCCACCTTTTCAAAGAGCATGGGTGAAGATTGAGAACCTTCAGGCCTACCCATACCAGATGGAAAACGAGCGAGTCTCGACCGGATGCTCTTAGATCGAGAAAGAGGTGGACCGGGCTCCCGGTCCCGGTGCTGATCCATTCCATACCAAACACGGGAACCAAAGAGCGGTCATGGACTCATGAGCGCTGTGAGCCTGTGAGCTTGTGAAACGTGAACCTCTCAGGCCTCCGCGATTTCCTCGTGCCCAGCTGCAAAGCAGACGTGGCTGTGCTTCGGCGTTGAGGTCAGAAGGTGGACCAGAAACCCGGACATTCTGGCTGGTCTGAACTCTGAAGTCCAGTAAAAGCTGGCAAATGATTCCAGCTTCTTCTCGCTATTTTGTATGCACAAGGTAATTGGAGGTTGGCAATGATCGAGGTGAAGTTCGGCATGGGACCAATCCATCCAGTGGATATCCTTCCCTCCTCGTTAGCTCACACCAGTACCACCAGTGCTCAGTCCTCAGACTCCTCACGCTTCCGCTCGTGTACGAATCCTTTCCTGCTGCTTTACAATCAAGGAAGTCATTCACGCTCATTATCGCCATTACTTTGCATCATTATTACAAATTGTATCCTGTAAATCTTCATCAAGTATGCTCGCAGGGAATTAATGTTTGGCAAGTAACTTAAGTGCTTGGCTGTTTTGTTGATTCGAACTGCGGATGTGGTAGCTAATTAATCGGTTTCGATTCTGAAGAAACCTCTGGTCTCTGAATTAAATAGTGATAGAAAGGACGACTCTTTTTTTGGGGTTCCCAGCGAACATGACGTTCTCAAACAGCATAACGTTCATCAGTTGAAGGAATTCTATGTTACCCAAAAAGATGCCTTTCCTAGTTCTTTCCGCTAGCCATTTCATCCTATCACTATCGTCTCTCCATTGCTTTAACCCCTAAAGACCATGGCCTTTATTTTGTCAAAAGACACTCAAAACTGTCACCTCTATGGCAAAGAGTAAAAAAGTTTGAAAATCAAGCATTTTGCATATTTGATCATAGGATCTTGTGCTAGACTATTATAAGAATGTGTCATACAAAACTCTAGAACTTTGATTGTAGAGATTGGAAGATATTTGCATTTAAAAAGTAAAAAACAACTTTTTTTGCACCTTGCTTGACTAGATTTTTTAACTTTGAACATTTTTAACTTAAAATTTTTGCACCACAAAGTTTGGAATTCTATTTTTGCATGGTGGGAAGTTGAGTTGGGAATCTTGGGAAAAAATTTCAAAAAAGAATACTTAATTTTCATTCTTTAAAAAAACATTAAGTAGAGGAAGGTATGAGATTGAAGAAAAACTTAAATTGCTAATCACCCTGCAATGGAATTGAAACGCAATAATCCCAATGGCGAGATTGTTCTAGAAAGCAAACTTCACCCTCTCCAACAATTTTTTTTGAAAAAATGTTAAATTTGCTTTCAAAAGTGAAGTTTATAAGTTTTTTTTTCAAGAAGATGCTTAAGTTGCTCAAAAAACAAGATTGTCCATAACTTTCTCATAACTAGTCCAAATGGAATGAATCAAAGCTCCATAAGTAGATAAAGATATAATCTATGAGAAAAAAAAATTAATTTTTTTCAAGTTTTTATAAGAATTTTTTTGCTGCCCCTAGTCCCCAAATTTGTGCTTATTTGGGCATAACTTTTGCTCCCTAGCATCAATTGGAATAAAAATTAGATTCCCCAAAAACTAATGTGTTTTTCTATCTTCAAAAAAAGTTCCAAAAAATCAAGACAAAAATTGAGGCCATAGGTACTTGCCCAAAATCCCATTTGTCCCCCGAAGGGACAATGGTCCTTTAGGGGTTAAGGTAAGAGGCTCATAAACCGACCATCTAAAGGCTGAAACTGAATTTGGGGAGGTGAAACTTCTTGAACTATTTTTTAGTAAATTTTCCTTGAAACACAAGAAGAATTGACATCTAACTCAAATTGTTTCATATTTGATGGAACTTTGTGGAATTAGTTATAAAATTTTGAAGTGAAAAGGCCATAGGGTTCTAAAACAATTCACCTCCTCAAATGTACTCTGCTTGTACATTTGTGAAACCTATGAAAAACACCTTCACATGAAATACATTTGAGAAGGTGGACAATTTTAGAGCTTGAGCGGAATATGAGCCTCCTACCTTAGTAGCTTAACCTAGGGTTTTATAAGGTTTCATTCAAATAGATGGGCTTCCAAGTGGTTCAAGAATGTTGAGATATACATGAAGAGAATTTGACCCGTGGAATGGAAGTAGTAATTCATGAATGCCACAAAAGATGAGACCTTGGATGCCACATTGCTGCTACACTGGTGCTGTCCAAGGATTGTTAGCCCTAAGAAAAAAATTGCCCTGTCTGGAAATGAGATTCTCAAATCTTGCTTAGAAACGCTTTTCCAGACATGGATGCAAAACGCCAACGTTTTCAGGTAAAAAGAGAGTTCGCCTTTGAAATAACTTGATTGATCTGTTAAAAAGCACGCTTTAATGACTTGGTGAACTGTAGTAGATTTGTCACAAAACATTAATTTCAGTGACTTGGAACGTGATATGCTGTTTGTCGTCGGCCAAACAGCTGATGAGAATCTATGGAGCTCTTTAAAGCATGGATAAGGAAGGATAGGTGAATGCCAAGTAGGATGCCACCTCGGATTCGCAAATCGCTGCCACGTCGGTAGATTTTGGTTCTCTACCGATTGTCGTGAATGCGTGTGAGCGTTCTCTCCAACAGCGCTGCGGCTATGGCGACAGTTGCTGGAACAGTGCAGCTGATTGCTGCTGCCCCTCGCCCTGTTTCATGCCCCACCAGAAATCCAGTGCAGGACTTGCGATCGCGTTGGAGCAGGAGCCGGCGCGATCATGGGCACCTGTGGCACGAAGATTGGCGCAATGGCGGCTCCCCTGTCATCCTCCAGTCGAAGGTAATATCTTTGACAATCGCTGTTGCATGTGTCTCGAAAGCCTCAAATCGCCGCTACATCTCCCCAGATTCTCGGAATAAAGCCCAATTATGGCGTGAGAAGTGACGATTAAGCCTTTCATTCAAATGTAACTTAATTTGTTTGTGTCGAATTCTCTGTTTATGCAGGTTAGGGTTAAGGGCGTGTCCCGGAATGTGGTCGCGGCCCAAACTCACGTTGACAAGAAGGGGGTTGTGATCACAGGCGGCACCAAGGGACTCGGATTGTCGCTAGCGCGAGAATTTCTGGCGGCGAATGAGAAAGTTGTCATCTGCGGACGCAATGAAGAGCAACTTGGTGTTGCCATGGCTTCCCTGCAAACAGAGTTTGGCTCCTCTTCCATTCACGGAGTGCGGTGCGACGTCTCCAGTCCATCGGATGTGGCTGCCTTGGCGTCTTTCGCAGCGGAGAGTCTGGGCACCATTCATTTCTGGATCAACAATGCTGGTTTGTTCCTCTCTCTTGACCTAATTCTCGTCCCCTTCTTTCTGCATTAATGTAACCACACCTTGAAAGCAACACTGAGCTCTATTGCCGTAGTAATCAATGTATTCTTCTCAGCACATCAAAGAACATGCCAAAATTGATGTTTGGACTTTCCATGCAGCAAATGTTCAGAGCTTATTGCCTGAGGGTGGGACACTTAGGTGCCTGTTTCAAGGCCATCACGAAATTTGTACACAGTTGCTAATTGTATGGGTTATGGGGATTGGGATACAGGGGAAGTGACAAGTAAGAAACTGCTGGCTGATGTGGATGCAGCAGAGATAGTGAGAGTGAGTGGAACCAACGTGGTGGGGTCGTTGTTGTGCTGTAGAGAAGCCATTCGCCTGATGCGCCTTCAGGAATCCAGCTCCCAGCCCACGTACCATATCTTCAACATGGGCTTTTCGCGATGGGGGGCCAGTTTCACCAAATCCGCATGCACTCATAAGTCCACTAAGGTGGCCTTGACTCAGCTCACACGCTCACTAAGTGAGGAGCTTCAAGCAGCCGGTAACGTCACTTGTGTGCTCTCACCCTTCGCACTCAAAGCTCCTTAGGGTATGTTCACATTAGGGGTTCAAACATAAAATCTTGCGTACAAGTTTCTCACCTCACAGGATCCTTGCTCACTAGTGAATTATTTTTCTTTCACTTGCACGCCCAAAGTCTGACACACCAGTGAGTTTGTGATGAGGGTTTTGTGCACAAGTCGGGGTTTGAGCGTCTGAGACACCAAAGACGATGCGCAAAAGTGAGTTTTTGAAGTTCACTCCTAAAGTGAATCACGTTAGGAGTGAATTCTAGAGGTGACTCACCTCACTGTTCACTGGTGAATTCAACAAGTCGCCTGAAATAGTTGATGCTTGAAGACCCTTATTAGATGCATTTGGACACACTTTTAGATTGCATTCATATTGCTAATACCCCTCCTAACACCAAGTTTGAACCCTTATTTCCACATTCTCTCTAATATCACGTTCTAGTATTTCTTTTTTGAATTTGGCCAACTTTCGCATGTTTCCTTCTGCATACATGTGATAGAAGTTCCTTGGGTTCCGAGCCTGTGGCATAACTGAATTCCAAGTGCGTCAGTTCTTTTAATGCATTCCGTTTGTTCGAAATCCTTTGTGTCATTGAGAATTGCTACTTTGTAATATGGAAGTCTGTAAGGAGGAAACTCTGCATACTATATGATTTCTTCTCTCCAGGCCTGATGCTTTGAAGAACCGGATAGTTTTAGGATTCTTTGGAAGACCTTCGTAAATCAGAAACACTACCGAGTAGGTTTTGTGATAGGGCCAGAGTGGTCGTGCAGGCCGTCTTATTTAGGCTGTAGTCAAGAATTTATGAAGACGATGTTCTCCAGGGGTTGGTTTTATTGACCTTTTGTTTTTTATAAATACATGTGACTTGTTTGCACTGGTTTTTGTCATTGTCTCTGTATTTCTGTAGCCTTGTTCTTACTGGAAAACTTGGATGTGTGTTGAATCATGTGCAGGTCTAAGAAGCATTGGAGTGCATAATCTTTCTCCTGGTATGGTCCTTACGGATCTATTATTGAAAGACTCAACCGCAGTTGCGCGGCGGTTCTTCAACACTTTGGCTGAAGAACCAGAGACCGTAGCGAAGGACCTGGTTCCTCGAGTTCTTGCCACCCGAGGGACAGGGCAGAGTATCGAATGCTTGTCGCCTGCGTCAGCCATTTTCAAAGTGGCAACCGGATTTCCACAGATCTTTTCAGGCGGACGCTTTTTTGACAGGGATGGCAATCGTGTGAGAGTCAGTGGGAGCCGTTTCCAAGACAATGGTGTGAAATTGATGTAGATTAAAGGTAGAGGCTACCACTTGTGTCTTTTTTTTAGCATTTGAACTTCTGTAGTGCTGATCTTGTATAGAGCTGTTGAGAGACCCTTGCGCAAAAGAGCCAAATTTTGTTGAGATCATATTTTAATCAATGGGAGGTTGTAGGCCTCTCTTTGTGACAAGTAGACAAACCCGTTTCTGTTCAAAAGTGAGTGGTCGGAGGCCCTTTGTTTATTTAGACTTAAACAGGATCAGGTTTCCTTTCATAAATGTGCAGAAAAAACAAAGGACATGTATTTAGATAGTGACCTTAATCAAAATGATTGTAGTAGATGCAGTTGCGTAATTTCCTTATACTTCAACAATTAAAAGTCACGTAGGTTGATCTTGGTGAAAATTGAAAAAGGTGGTGTCTTTTGTGCCTCTTTAGAAGTGGTACTCTTTGCTTCTTTACATCAAATATGATCATCTCTACTTTTTAAGAGTTGTGACTCAAATAAAAAACTTTAAGCTTTTAGTTAATTACTGGATAGATCACTTCTACTTAAAATTCAAACCCACCCTTCAATTTGATTTCATCTCCTTCACTTCGATTCATGAACACTCCTAACGGACTCATACCTTAACCCTTAAAGGTCCGACGTGACGTATCAAGTCCTCTACTCAGGGTCAGAAACGTGGAAAAGCAAAAAGAACTTGCACCTTACCAACTACGATTCATTATTTTTAAACTCTACTAAAATTACTTATGAAATTTCAAAACTTGCAACTGTACTAAAGAATCTGGGGACAGTTTTTATATGCTCACCTTTGCAAATAGCTTGTCAAAATAAACCAGTTGTGCAGCAATGACTCATGAATTACCGATCTTTAGTAAATGTCTTCAATCTTTTTTTCAAATTGTCTGAAGATTATTGGTGTGTGCATACCCTCTGAAAATCTGGATCAGCGCTCAGAAAACGGTTTGTGGACACCCGCCTTCTTGAACTTTGACCTTACAGAGAAGAACTGAAGTTGTTGCTACACACTTCTGGACTGTTGAAAGTCCAGACATTTAAGCAGGATTCTTCGAGACGCAGTTCACTGTACTCGTATGTGCTTACCACAATAAAGCCAAACTGCCAGCATGAAAAAAATTGAACACCACATTTACCACAGCACAAGCATAGTACTCGTAACACTGAAATTGACTATAAATCCGAATAAGGATACCAATAAAAACCATTTATAGAAAAATCCGGGGTTCACATACTAGGTCATATACCCTCAGAAAGGAAAACTCTTATGCTTCGAAGGAATTTCATGTTCAGCTTCCTCATCAGCCACGACACTGAGAATGAAGAGCAAACGCAAAATCATTAGTAACTCCAGACTTCCTGGGCCATACTCGAACACGTTACAGCTTGGTGGTAGGACGAGAGAGACCCATGCCAGTTCCACTACCTACATGTTTGAAAGAGGTGGCTTCCAGCTTGTCGTCATGTCCACAGAAGCCTGTTCCTCCTTTCTCCAGCGTGATCAAATTCTTAACTTTACAAGGTTTATTACAAGCCAGGCACTCCTTGCCTGGCGCAACAAACTGATCTGCACATTTCTTGCAGAAGACGTGTCCGCACGAGTTGACAGCTACCAGAGTGATCGTGTTCGTGAGGGTGACGGAGCATGATGGACACATGAACTTGGCACCGTCCAAATCGACTTCCTTCTTCTCCCTGTGTGGAAGGTCGGTGAAGATGATGGGGAACAAGTCCTTCAGTTTCAGTTTCTCGTTCCCTTCGGGGCAACAGGTGTCCGTCGAAGGGGCTTGAACCCGTTCCACCGCTCCGGGCGTTGCTGATGGCAACCAAAAGGCCTTCATCGTCCGCAATGCTTCTTCCTCATACGATGTGACCCTCACGCTGTTCGCCCCGTGGAAGATGTGCCGATCGTCGGCATTTCCAGTCACTTGCTGGTGCGGCACAGCCGAATTGTTCTGCCGGTCAAACGCATCAAGCTCTCGTTGCTTGTCGGCGGAAATTTTCTCCAGCTCATCTACTTTGTCGCTTTTCTCTTGAATTGAATACGATGCTAGCTTTCTGACATCAAAACCCATCGAAACAGATCATCCAAAAGCGTCAGAGAAAGACTCAAACGACGTGAAAACATGCTTCATAAGTTCCAATTAATATCCCGTTCTCCAAACTACTCCCCAAAGACTGTTCCCAACAGAGTCTCAATCACAATATTTAAGACATCAGTTAAATTCTCGCTGTGCCATTGCCTTTAATGTCACAGAATTAATGGGCGACACAACAATGCAACATAGCTAGACTGAAGAAGCATGCGCGCTGAGTCAACTTTAGAAAACATTACGATAATGCTGCTGTATAGGCAAGTGAGGCAACCCGTGATTTCGGATTAGGGTTTGCAGGCTCGAGGTCTATGTGAACTGCAATAATATACATGCCAGTGAATTATACAAACAGACTTCAGTGTCATATAATTGAAGATACACGACGAAACTATATACGGTGAAAAGTTGACTCACCTCTTAATGTCCTTCTTCTGTGCCAGCAAGCACTCGAAGATACATTCTTTGCAGAAGAGGTGTCCCTTGTTACAGCACAAGGGATCTATGATAGGCTGCAAGCAGATGCAGCACGAGTCGAAGGGCTTTATGGAGTCTTTCCCCAGTCGTTCCTTCTGCGTGCCATAGCCTAACTTCTTCCTCTCGTCATACGTGAAGAATGCGAGATCATTGTTGTTCTTAGAGTGGCGCTGTGGCATTCTCGGTTACTTGGCCAATCCAATCCTTCACTTCTCGGAGATAATTGCGTCACAAACAGAAGAGCAAATTTCTGCTTCGAAAACTGACAACTACTGTTCTATTCGACGAAAAAAGAGCAGCCACACGAACAGACTCCTCAAAATCAACCGCAGACCTCAATGCGAGTGCCACCTCGAAAGAAAGCGTAGCTTCGGCAGCACACCAAAAAAAAATCAAGATGATTCAGAAACCCTAAAAAACGGAAGCGGCATTAAAACCACCTAAAAGCGTCCACATCCAGCAGCGAGTAAGACCCTTCGCACTAAAAAACTCGCTAGTGTGCATGATTCCGAGAAGCAAAACAATCCGTCCCGTCCTCAACTCAATGCTCCCTCACAATCAATTATATGACTATAAAGCACAATAACGGAAACCTAAGCTCTCTGATTCCGCTCACCGGCACTTCCTGGAGTATCACCAGCAAGCGCTCTTCTTTCAACTTCCGCGAATCCCGATCCTTTCCCTCTCGCAGCACATGCGCTAACCCCCAAACCCTGGAAAACAGTAACAAGACCAAAAACAACCCTAGACAAGCTCGAAAGTGCCACCGCAACAGAATACCGAGAAAACAACACTGTCATCCACTTTGGACCACAAGACTAACACACGAAGCGGCTATCGATCAGACAATGCACAGCGCTACAACGAAACCCTACGACAGAAGAGAGCGAGCAAGCAATAGAGACGAGTAGAGGGCGGGTGATTTCATGAGAGGGTTGGAAGTGAAGGCAGGTTCATTTGAGGGAGGAGCGAGAGTGGGCAGGTCCAGGCCTTCAGGGTATTGCGGTGCCCGCCCATGCTGGGGTGGGCTATTTGTCATCCGAATGTTTCATCCATTGTTGTTAATTCTCCTTTCCATTTTATAAATTTTGTAGTTGGTTTTAATTTGTTTTTGGGGTCTTTTTTTGTTGTGTACTGTATCTATCCATCCCCTATCTCGGGCTTGCTTTCGGAAGCCACCAACGCAGTGTAGTGAAACCCATAATTAGGAGGGTAGTCCTTCTCTTGCCACGTGGAACAGAAAAGCGCCGTTGACTCCTTTCTTCATCCAATTTTGTTTCGGTCTTGAAAAGATAGTTTCAATCATACCTGGGTGAGTGGGTGACGTAGAGGTGATGTATTCATGGATGACGGACGGGTGACGATGCCAGGGTGACGCTGGGTTTGATGCTAAGATGACAGTGGGGTCGTAGAGGATGAGGGTGGATGGTAGTTGGATGAGGGTGGATGGTAGTTGGATGAGGGTGGATGGTAGGTGGATGAGGGTGGATGGTAGGTGGATGAGGGTGGATGGTAGGTGGATGAGGGTGGATGGTAGGTGGATGGTAGTGGATGGTAGCTGGATGAGGGTGGATGGTAGGTGGATGGTAGTGGATGGTAGCTGGATGAGGGTGGATGGTAGGCTGGATGAGGGTGGATGGTAGGCTGGATGAGGGTGGATGGTAGGCTGGATGAGGGTGGATGGTAGGCTGGATGAGGGTGGATGGTAGCTGGATGAGGGTGGATGGTAGCTGGATGAGGGTGGATGGTAGCTGGATGAGGGTGGATGGTAGGCTGGATGAGGGTGGATGGTAGGCTGGATGAGGGTGGATGGTAGCTGGATGAGGGTGGATGGTAGGCTGGATGAGGGTGGATGGTACTAGATTAAATCAAGGTCTCTAAATCCTATAGTAAGTTCACATTTTCCAAATTCAACTTGTTAGTGGTATAAGTTTATATCAAAAATTTACCTCCTCCCCCTCGATGCACTTACAAGAATTCCCTAAAATCAACAACATTTGGTTGTCTAAATCTTTAGGATATGCCAAATTATTACGTATTCTCCACATGAAAGTACAAGTTTAGCAAAACATTCTTTTAACTACACTTTCAATAAAATTAGAGTTGAGAGAAAAGAAAAAAAAATTGCACACTTGGCTTGATCTTTACATATATCTACAAAAGGTTTTCAAAACTCAATATCACAAAATAAACAAATAAACTGTTTAACTTATCTAATTAGTATACCATAAATTGAAAATGAAAAATTTCCATTTTATTTTAGCAAATTCAAAAAAGCATTTACAAAATCTGAACACCCTCTTAGAGATTTGTATAATCAATGTCCAAAAATTAGTCAACTTTATTATATAATTACTAAGCACTTAAGCAACAATAAAATATTGTATATTAGTAGGTGCCCAAGTGGTTTTTATGAAAAACTAAAAAACCATACAATCACAACAATTCAAACGAAATTCAAACAAAAAAAATTCAAAAGAAATTGTTTTGCTTCTACCCTAGAAATTCACAAATCATTGCTTCTAAGAACATATTAATGAAATAAACAGTACACATATAGTTAATAAACGCAATAAAAAATCTTAGTTTGTAACTTTATTATAAGAAAAAGAAGAGGTGTTTTGTATAATTCAAAGTATGATTATAAGAGAAGTACGTTGAGTTCTTCAACATAATGAATATGAGAATTCTTACAATTTTGGCAAATGAAACATTAGAGGTTAATGCGTTTAAATTCCTACATTTTTTTTGCCAAACTCTTTCCTTGATTTATCATTGGCTACCAAAACACTAGGAAATTTGGATGGTGGGAATAGATGAAATCATCAAATACCTCCTCAAGCAAACATCAGCTTTGCTAAAATTGGGATGACAGTTACTAGTTTCAATATATTTTAGGAAACTTTGTAAAGATATAGTTGATTCTAACTAATTTTTAATTACCTGATTGCATTTTTGGATGCACATTTTTCTACCTCCAAAAAAACTAAGTTTAACCTTTAAACATCTAAGCATGCTTGCTATGGTCAATACAACATGAGCTATTTTATTGTATTTGGAATGGATTTAGAATTTCTCACCATTATTATGTTTGAAATCAATAAAGAAGTTGGAATATAAATCAATGTGGTCTTAGTGAGCTATTTAAGATCCAAAATTTATATTCCTTGATGATGATAAATGTCAATTATGCGATGACGTATCTATTATGCCTTAGGGATGTTTAACCCTTAAACGTCCGAAAGGCTCTTTGCGACCAGTACAATACGGGGTATTTTTCTTGTATTTGAAATGGATCTACACCTTTACTACATTTGAGATCAACAAAGTCGTTGGAATACAGATAAACACAGTTCTAGTGAGCTATTTGAGATCCCAAGTTAAAATTTCTTGTTGGTAGCAAATGCCAAATATACGACAACGTATTTACTATGCCCTTGGGATGTTTGAGGGTTTAGGGTTTAGGGTAGGAGCTTTTGCACCCTAATCCCACATGACATCATTACCACTGGGTTGTTATTGCCAAAACTTGTAACCATTTTTGGTAGAATTGATGACGCGCCGTCCTACCAATTGTGCCACTTTTAATAGCATTAAGATTCGACAAGTAGCTTTGCAATTGCCTCCTTATTTTCACTATTGCCATTCCCAATGACTGCACCTTGTGGTTCATGGAATTCTTTGGCCCTCTTTACACTAGTGACCGAGGTCGGTGACCAAGGCAATTTCTGAAATGTGATTGGAGGAAGAAAGTTGGTTGGTTTGAGTCCGCTTTACACTAGTTGAGAAAAGGGAAGTGACCAAGGGTTAAAATAGATGAGAAAATGACACGGAATCCTACATGTTATGAAGTGGATAATGTTTCATGGTCACCCACATATCTAGTTGAGACACTCTCAAGAGGTTCTCTAGCCAAATTTTTAGGGTGACCAAGCCATCCCAAAATCTTTGATTGGTCTACTTTTGTCAAGCATTAATGCTATTTACTATTGAGAATGCTAATTTATTAATGTTTTATTGTTGTAGGCATACTTTTTATTGCTGTAAACACAATTTTACTGCTGAAATATCATTTTACTACAAGAAATGTATTTAGGTTGTGATAATTTTTAGTTTTACCACAATAATTAAAGTTTATTGGAATGTTTATTGTAACAAATGAATTATTACTAATATCATGTTTTCTTACATCTAATTCTATTGTGAAACCACACCAAAATAACCCCATTATAAAAACACATTTAAACAAGGGAATCAATATATGCACATGGGGGGGGGTAAATTTTAGATATTTACCATCAACAAGTTGAATTTGGAAAATTTTAATTCAAATTTGGATTTAGAGACCTTGATCAAATTTAGAACTATAGAGGAGGTTACAATTAAATAATGCCCAATGGAAAATCTTTGCTTTTTTATAAATAAGAGAAAAAGTAATAATTTGCTCCATAGCTAAGCTTTTCCACTAGGTGTTGTGCAATTATTACCTCCTTTGAGGTTCTAGACTAAATCAAGGTCTCTAAATCCACATGTGATTTCACATTTTGTAAATTAAACTTGTTGGTGTAAAAATATAAATTTACCCCCCATCAAACAACTTCATGGTTATTTACTATGTATTTTCCACTATAAATTGTTGTCTATAGTTTAATAGTAAAATTTTGTAATCTTCTTGGTTACAAGTCTCCTCCTTTGTTTCTTGGCATCCAAATTCTTGAAATTTAATTAAGAAATGAGAAGAAAAGAGAGGGGAGAGAGTAAAAAAGAGAATATAAGCAAAAGATTATAAGAAAACCAAATCTTCCAGGGACCGGTCTAGGTTCACTTTACACTATTGAAGGTGACTAATGGATGAGAAAATTAGTTCTTGGTCACTAGTCTTGACCAAGAGCAGTGACCAATACATAAACATGGACTTTCTCTTGGTCACTACTGTAAAGAGGCCCTTTGTCTTGTTAGGAGGGGTTTTGCAACCTTATCTTCTCCTCCATGTTATTGCATTGGCGCTCTAACCCTTAAAGGTCAAAGCAAACGGTTTCTGTCCTTTCAGTCGGGAAAAACAGTTAATGGGTTGAAAAAAAAGCTTTTCGCATCCATTTTTTTTTCAAGAGTGGTCATGGAGAAGTGCTCCATTTTGACATGTCAAAAATAGACTTATAAATTACCCCCACATTTTTGAAACTCTAGTTTGTGAGAAGATTAACAACTGTTGTTGAAGGTTCTATGCTGCCCTAGTTACAATTTTTGTGAGGGCAGCTTGCACTATTGACTTTTGCAACTTTCAAAATAATAAATAATATGCGAGCAACATTGTAGAGATCACTGTTCATTGTAAAATACTGTTTTGATGCAGGCACGGTGACCACCCACGGCGTTTAGGGGTTAAAGTAGGTGTCAACAAATTTGACGCAGTTCTGTAGTGGTGTTGCAGTCTTTGATTCTTGTGCTGCATTTTAATTTTCTATTCTAATTTTAATTTAATCCCTAAACAACATTGAGGACAAAATGTGTCCTCGACCAATTTTTGAAGTTAAATAAAATCTTACCAAATTACTATTTTTTGTAGTTTAATTTTTTGAAAAGTTCTTTTTGAAGCTGAGTTTTAGCTTCAACAATTTGATTTTGCAAATGATTGATTATGGTTTTTCTATTCAAATTTTGTGCACAGGTGTCCATTGCAATCTTGACTTTATGTAATGTTGAGGGCTCTTGGGAATGAGCCTCAAACACACGAGATCTTTAAGAAAAAACCACATTAGAAATTCATTTGAAAAAATTGTAGAGTAGATTTTGAGAAGTCATAAATTGATTGAGGTTATGAATGTTAGGCCCTTTCACCTCATATTTTTTTGGTGGCCAACATTTTAATTTTGACATGTGAAAAGAAGATTGAAAGACTTCAAATCACCTTCATAGTTTTAACACCCTCATGATTAAACATTATAATCTTTCAACCCATAAGAGATATTGTGGTGTTTTATTTTCTAATGTGATCTCTAACATGTCTAGTTTGATTTTGTATGATTAGAATTCAAAAAGAGTTGATACAACTTATCAAAATATTGGCTTTTTGTTCAAATTAGAGAAAATTCCTAGAAGCTCAGAAATCTGCAGGGTTGTTTTGGGGTTAACCCTTTAAAGACCACCAAACCATATTTTGGTTCGGGAGAGTAGTTTTTTGCCTATACAATAAAATTGCTCAACAATTTGAAAAATAATCTTGAAAAACGCTTGTGATCACAAGAATTTTGCATCCAACCCAAGAAACAACAATGGAATCGGATATGTGAGTTGATAAATAATGGTGTTTATACATCATGGCCTCAAAATATGTATCCATATTTGGTCAAAGATGGATCAAAGCAACAACACAATACATCAAACATTCAAGAAGAATGCCACATTTCAATTGTGCAATCTTAAAAAATTCAAATTGCTTCAAGAATACGCTTGTATTGTTTCTCTATGCGGTAGTAGTACAATTGTAATATTTGAAAATCCATTGAAATGATACTATCACTTCTTTTTTTTAAATCATCCTACATTTAAGGCCAATTCTTGATTTCTTTCACCAATCAAATTTTCCATAATAATTAGCAAATTTCTTGTAGAATTGTTCTAGGGTAGCAAAGAAAATGAGATTTTTTACCCTTTTTGTCCACTTAGCTACACCTTGTGATTGCTAGTTTTGTCTATTTTGAGTGAAACTAGTCTTGTTGGAAAGGTGGGAAACCTTGCTTTCTAGAAATATAAGGCTCTTCCCAAGCAAATCTTGCATGAAGCATTAACATTCAAAACCACACAAGTATGAAAAACCAGAGATTTTCCCTATTTTTCCATGTACTTCTCACTTAATCATTATAATATTTCACTTCCAACGGTAAATCTAACTGAAATTTTGATACATTACAACAAACAAGGTGTCCTTTACATTTATACGATTGGAGTATTCAAATTGGGTCCATATTTGATTCAAATGCACATCTAATTTTATTACAAGGTTTTCTAGTGAATTTTGGGAAAATGTGTGTGGTCTTTAAAGGGTTAACTTACATGTGCAGTTTTCAAAGAGGAAGAGAAAGCTGCTTCCGGCTAGAAATCTTTTAAATTGCAATGGGCAATTTTATTTTAATTAAATGGACGCTCAAATAAAAAATGTAACAAAGGGGTAACGTTGGGTTTTACTTAAATGGATGCTCAAAGGGGGTAACCGTGGTATTTAATTAAATGGAGCGCTGAAAGGGGTAACCTTGGTTTTCCATTAAATGGACTGCTCAAAGGGGTAAACCCAATATTTGTTAATTTGAAAAAACACTTTCTGATTTTGGGATGTTGAATTTTACATTTGTGAGAATATTTTGGTGATTTAAAGTGCTTTTTTTTTATATTAAAGTGTTTTTTTTTATAATTCCTTCAAGATATTTCATCATGAATGTATGGCCTTGAAAAAATCATCATAAAGTTCACTTTAAATCACCTAAAAACTCTTAAAATGAAAATGAAAAATTCAAGTCCCAAAATTAGGGAAATTTTGTAAATTAACAAATATTGCGTTGGTAATCCTGGTTCTTAAGTAGATGGAGCGCTCAAAGGGGTAATCTTAATTTTCAATTAAATAGATTGCTAACCCTAGTTTTCAATTAAATGGACGCTCAAAGGGATAATTGTGATTTTTAATTAAATGGACCGCTCATAGGGGTAACTCTGGTTTTTAATTAAATGGATTGCTTAAAGGAGTAATCGTGGGTCTCATTAGTTGGATGCAATTGATTGGACTTAAACGCCGGGCTGGTCATTGTGACCAGCCCAATTACAGTACTTTCATTGCTCATCTTAGTGCCCAGAAATTATAATATAATTTTCTAAAGTTGTAGGAGTCAATAGTGCATGATGCTTTCATGAAAATTGCAAGAAGTGTAGTTTAGGACCAATTACTGTGTTTCTAAATCTTATCACAATTTGAGTTACCTAAAAATTTGAATACATTTGATGAGATAATATCTTGGATAATGTTTTGCCTTCCATGATGGACCATGTGTTTGTGATCACTTCTAGAAAAAAATCAGATGAAAAACAACTTTTTAATGTACTACAAAATGTTTTTTCAAAGCCGGAGGACGTTTTTTGTCCTCCCCAACGATTAGGGGTTAAAAGGGGTGTCCCTAGGTTTCATTAATTGGACTGCTCAAAGGGGTAAGTAACCATGGGTTTTGTTAATTGAATTCTTAAATTAAAAAAGGGAGCACAAGGATAGGGGGCACGGGGATAGGGAGCACGGGAATAGGAGGCACAATGATCAACCCGTTGGTACAATGGGTGAGTAAACTAATCTATATCTATAAAAGAATCCCATGGCCTGTTTTGGATGAAAAGTAAAGAGTTTGAGGGCAACTATGAGTTGCATTCCATACATGTAAGTTGCGCCTTTTACATTTTCTTCAAGTTGTACCTTTTACGTTTTCTACTGTTGCACCTTCTACATTTTCTATAATAATCAACCCGTTGGTACAACAGGTGAGTAAACCAGTATATATATACTGCCCGTCATAACGATGGGTTTATGCCCCCCACTCCTATCCCCATGCTCCCCGGTCCTTGTGCCCCCATATTGCCGTGCCCTCTATCCTCGTGTCCCCTTACCCCCGTGCCCCCTTATCCCTGTGCCCCCTTATCCTTGTGCCCCATTATTCTTGTGCCCCCTTATCGACGTGCCCTCTTTATACTACCCGTCATACCAACGAGATTATGCCCCCCCACCCCTTATTCCCGTGTCCCCCTATCCCTGTGCCCTCCTATCTGCATGTCTCCTTATCCCCGTGTCCCCTATTCTTGTGCTCCCTATCCTTGTGCCCCTTTATCCTTGTGCATCGTATCGACGGGTTTATGCCCCCCACCCCCTATACCCGTGCTCTCCGATCCTTGTGCCCCCATATTGCCGTGCCCTCAATCCTCATGCCCCCTTATCCCCGTGCCCCTTTATCCCCGTGTCCTCTATCCCCATGCCCCCATATCCTTGTGCCCCTTTATCTTCGTGTCCTCCCATCCCCATGCCCCCTTATTATTGTGTCCCCCCATCCCCATGTACCCTTATCCCCATGCCCCCTTATCCCTGTGCCCTCTTTTGGCTAAGAGAAAGTTGTGGTGCAATTGCCAATGACGGTGCAACTGCGAGTGACTTGTTGTTTATGTTTAGTGAAACAGATAAAAGAAAGTCATACGTGATTTTACTTTATTTATTTATACCTTTTCAATCTTAGTCATGCCCAAACCTAACTTATGCCCAACCCTAACTGATTGAATGCTATTACATGATAGGCCCTAACTAACTGACGGCTATTCTTTTATTAATATAGATTTCATACTACAAATATTGAAATTATAAAATTTCAACCAGCTTTTTAGCCAATGTTTATAAATTGCAAATGGTTTTTTCATTTCAATCGGCTAGCTTGGAACTAGCCGCTGGTTCTTCCCATATGTCTCATCATATATAAAAAGTAGGCTTTGCAACTAAGGTGACCAAAATTTTATGCATGTTTATTTATGGGAATTAATATGAGCACACCTAGGGTTTGATATATGCACACAAGGAGAGGAGTAATTTGAAATATTTATTGCCAAAAGCTAAATTTGGAAAATTGGAATTGAGATTTGGATTTAGAAACCTTGATTTAGTTTAGAATCACATTGGAGTTTACCCTTGAAATACGACCAATGGAAAAGCTTAGCTAGAGGGCAAAATGTTATTAACTTTTATCCTTGTTTGTAAAAAAAATTGATTTTGAGTTAAGACATCATTCTTGCTCACAAAATCTGAAATTACCACTCATGGCTCACAATTTTACGCTTACCAAATAGCGTTGTCTTTTAAGGTAGTCACCTTAAATTAGATTAATTTAAAATGATCCCCTTACACCTAATGTTAGAGATTCAAGACTATTACAATAAAAACGTTGTAAAGAACAATTCCAAAAATGAGTGTTTGTCAAAGTGGATTTAAAAATCCACCTAGTTTTGCAATTTGATATTAAGTTTAAATTGATCACCTTAAATCTAATGTTAAAGGTTTGGGTTTGTGTGTTGGTGTTGGGTTTAAGGTGATCACCTCAAATTTGATATTAAAGATTCAACATCTACTATTACAAAGTATTTACTTGAAAAGAGTAACATGGTGTATTCTCTTCAAATTGCATTTTTGTTAGCAAAATTTTGAATCCTCCAAGAGGCCCTTAGGAAGTCTCAAGAAGGACCCCAAGACATGTATTTATTGCAACAAATAAATCGCTAATTCCCCATTCCTGTCCACCCTTTAAAATTCAATGCAATCAGCACAAAAATTGTATTGTTGTGTCATCTCAGTAGAACAAAGATGTGAGTACAATTGAACAATAAATTCTATTTTGCTCTATTTGTATACATGAGTGAAGTACTTGGACACTAACTAGTGAGTTCATCTACATATTTTATCTATGCAATGCCTTTTTTGTATTGTTTTGGATTGTGCATGTGGATAAGGTCCTTCATACAGGGACTCAATTACCATTTTAGATACATGATTTTTGTGCTATACAATTAGACAGTATTATGAGGTAGAGACACCTCACATACTTTCTAATGTACCTGACTACCCGGCCTAGGCTCAATAAATGTTAGAAGTGTCAAATCTTAAGGGCCTCTTGGAGGGTTCAAAATTTTGCTAATGGGTATTTAGATTTAAGGTGATCACCTTAAACCTGGTGTTTGAGATTCATGATTTGTTGCTACAATGAAAGTATTTCTAAAGAGATGTTTTAAAAAATCCTTTTGATTGTATTTTGGTGTTGAGTTTAACCCCTAAATGCACAAGGGGGTAAGGGCAAAATGATACTTTTGTAACTTCAATGAAATTTGTTTCAAAAGAAAAAACAAGAATCATGATGTTTAGTAATCATCCATACTGTAAAACACTCAAAAACGGTTTTGGACTCTTTTTAATGAATTTATAAGCATTTATCATTTAATATTCATCAAAATTACAAAATTTATTCATAAAATTTAAATTTTGGTATGATGGGTTAAAAATAGACATTTTATTATAAAACTCAAAAATGAAATGTTTTTGAAAGAGAGAACATCATTAGTTTCCCGAAATAGTAAATTTTTTAACACTAGCAAATATTGAAGTGTTTATTTTCAAAAAATTCTCCTTGGTGGAGCTTAACTTGGATTGACATGATTCAAATTGGGTTGGAAAGTAGACTTGCTTTTCTATTTGAAAATATTTTTTATTTTTTCAGAAAAAATATTCTTCATCTTGGTCAACTTGCAAAAAAGGGCAGCTACCAAGAAATGGTTGATTGGGCATTTAGAGGCGATCATCTCAAACCTGATGCCAGAGGTCAAATGTTTGCTGCTACACTAAATGCACACATAATAATTGATCTTGAGGATCCTTTTAGATTTGTATATTGGTATTGGGTTTAAACTTTAAAGTGATCATCTTCAACCTAATATTAGAAGTTTAATAATTGCTGCTCCAATAAATGCGCATGTAAAGAAGAACTTTGAGGATCCTCTTGTATTTAACCCTTTAGAGACCACCAAACCAGGGTTTTTTTGTTTTGGACTAGCAGCTTCTCTGGCCACATGGAAAGCAGATATGGCGACATAAGATTTTTTTAAGTGTAAAATTAGGCTGCAAGTGTTAACACTTTGAGTTTGTTGAAAGTGATCAAATTTTTCTAAAATAAAAAATCAATGTTGTAAGCATGAATTTTTTGAAAACATGGGTTACAAAACCCAAAAATTTACAACAAAAGAGACATTATCTCAAAGAAACTTAAGGGCAGCTTGATTTTCAAATAATACAACTCCACACAATATGAATATCACTTTGCTTTTTTGCCTAAGTTCCTAATTGACTGGCTACAAACAATAACGTATTCTTTTTTCTAATGCATAGCAGGCATTTGGATTTGGAACGTTGAGCAACATCTAGCACCAAAACATTATTTCTTCTTCATTTTTTTGTATAGGCTTGAAGCTTGAATTAAATTTTTGTAGCTTTCTAGCTTTTTAAAGCCTAAAAATAATACCCTGCATTGAACCATATTTTGGTTCAACAAAGTGGGTTTTGGCCTATTGAATAAAATCACTCAACAATTTGGAAATTGTTGTTAAAGAAAACTTGTGGTCACAAGAATTTTGCATCCAACCAACAAAACGACAATGGAATTGGGGATATGAGTTGATAAATAATGGTGTTTATATAGCATGGCCTCAAAATACTTATCCATATTTGGTCAAAGATGGATCAAAGCAACAACACAATACATCAAACAGCCAAAAAGAATGTCATATTTCAATTGTACAATCTTAAAAAGTTTCAAATTGCTTGAGAAATGCGCATGTATTGTTTCTCTACACGGTAGTAGTATAATTGTAATATTTTGAAAATCTATTGAAATGGTGCTATCATTTCATCTTAACCCCTAAAGGACCAAGGAGCCCACTTTGGGCTTTTTGTGAACTTGGGTAGCCTCTATTGACTTCATAATTTGGAAATTTTTCATGAAATTTTTAGGGTGGATGCTACTCATCATAATCTACATGTGAAGCTTTATTTCATGTCATTCCAATAAGTAATGCAAAAGTTAGAAGGTTTTTTCAATTTCAATGTCAAATTGGAAGCAAAAAATATATTCTATTTTTTTTAAAAATTTATTTATAGAATGATATGGATTGATACCTACTCAAAAAAAATGAATTACTCAATTCCAAATAATGAGGTGAGAGTTACGATGAGTTTTCTTTTGCCGGCAATGCAGGTAGGAAGAGGGTAGAAAAAACATATAAAGTTATCTTTTACTCTCAATTTTGAAGAATTTCAAATGAAAATGAAATTTAAAGTTACTAATTGTCTGTTAGAGCATTCTCACCATTGGGATTCACAATTTTCAAACATTCTTCCAAAACTTATTAGCATACTAGTTATATCTTTCATTCATCAATACCTTTCACTTTACAATTTTTGTAAAAAGGAATCCAAACTTTTATTTGGCTAATTTTTTTATATATGCTTTCAACCCATTTTCCAAAACATTGCCAAAATTGCACAAGAAATACAACATACGTGTTTTTCTTTAAAAATTTTGAAAAACAAAACTTCATCTTCTGGAAGGACTAGAAAAGCCTACATTTTGAAGTTTAGGCACATTGATCTTGCAATTGGTGGGGATATTCATTTTGAAATTTTGGGACAATATACTTGTGCAAGTCAACCAATGGATCCTACGGTTGGATTTGTTAGAAAGTAAGTTTCAATGAAGATTTTGGCCCTGGTTTGGGGACTAGTATTTTGAAGCAATTTTGGGCCTCTACACACAAAAGAATTTTAGGGGTTAAACATTTGTCATCCTATATTTAAGGCCAATTCTTGATTGTTTTCACTGACTTGATTTTCCATAGCATTTATCAAATTTCTTGTAGAATTGTTTTAGGGTAGCAAAAAAGGTGGGATTTTGACCCTTTTTGTCCACTTAGCTACACCTTGTGATTGCTATTTTTATCCATTTTGTGTGAAACTAGTCTCATTAGAAAGGTGGAAAACCTTGCTTTCTAGAAATATGTGGCTCTTCTCAAGCAAAGCTTGTATGAAGCAATAAGATCCATAAGCACACACGCATGAAAAACTAGAGATTTTCCACTTGTAGCTTGCTTGATCATTATAATATTTCATCTCCAATGGTGGATCTTGTTGAAATTTTGATGGTTTATAATAAATAAGGTGTTCTTTCCATTTGTACGGTTGGATTATGCAAACTAGGTCCACATTTGATTCAACTACGCATTTCAATTTACTACCCTAGTTTCTAGTAGATTTTGTGAAAATGAGTGTGGTCTTTAAAGCGTTAAGTTTTGGTGTCAGGTTTAAGATGATTGTCTTAAACCTAACATAGAAAGTTTAAGGTTTGTTGCTATCTAAAGAGAGCTTATAAAAAATGCCTTAACCCTTAAACGCCGGGCTTGTCATTGTGACCAGCCCGGTTACAGTGATTCTACATTATTCATCCAATGCCCAGCTATTATAATTATGATATTTCTCAAAGTTGCACAAGTCAACATTGCACGGTGCCCTTGTGAAAATTGCAAGAAGGACAGCTTGGGACCTAACATTGTGTTTCTAAATCTTATCACAATTTGGGTTATCTAAAAATATGGGTGCATCTAATGAAGTAATTTTTTACCTTCCATGACAAATCATGTGTTTATAATCACTTCTGAAAAAAATTAGATGGAAAACCAAAACAAATCGTTTTGCATAGCTTTTTTTCAGACGCCGCAGACACAAATTGTTGGCGTGTGCGTCTAAGGGTTAAAAAAACTTCTTGATTTTGCATTTTAGTATTGGGTTTAAGGTGATCACCTTAAACCGGAAATTAGAGTTTCAAGATTTTGTGCTTGATGAAAACGTTTGTAAAATCAATTAAATGTCATAGGTTTAAGATTTATTGCTATAATGAATGCGTTTGTGAAGAAACTTGAAAAAATTCTTGAATTTGCATTTTAGGATCAAGTTTTAGGCGATCACCTTAAACCTAATGTTCAAGATTCAAAGTTTTGTTGTTACGATGAAAGCACTTGTAAAGGACATCTTTAAAAACTTTTTGGTATTGTAATTCGGTGTCGGATTTAACATTTCAATTAAATGTGTGAGAGTTTGTTTCATTAGAAAACACTCAAAATAAGTTGTTTTGATAGCAAAGACAAAAAAATAAATTAAAATGAAGAATTGGTGCAATTTACTGAGTAATCAATAATACACTACTTTATTATGCTGTAGTGAAATAATGAAAAATATTTATTGCACATGTCATATTATAGGATTTAAACTTTGGGAAACTTTTTTTTTTAGTCATTCCAATTCTAGGCAACTCTAATTTAGGAAGGCTTTTGGCGTGGCTTTTGGCTCAACTGATTTCAATATTTTTATTGTGATTTTTCACATGGACTTTTATAATAGAGCTAGGCTTATGCCTAAAATATTTTAGAACATTTAGAGTTGAAGAACACACACTAATAATTTAGAGTACAAAACTAGCTTTGAGAAAACTTAGATACAAAGTCGTTTTAAAAAAAATTTCCAACTTGTACACTCAAAAGTATTTTTGATATGTGAGAGGTAAAGCTTTACATTTTAAATAGTTTTAGAAGAAGGAAAGAAAAAGGAAATTGGCCAAAAGTTATGATTTTGACAAACTTGATCAACATAGAGCCACTTGGAACAAAAATGAAGTAAAGGGCAATAAGCAAAAACGATTACTTTGATGAAATAAGGTTGAGTCAAATTTTACTAAGAAAACATCTTTGCCCCTCAATTTTGGGGCAATATCCAAAATTTCAACTGCAATGTATATAAATGTGCCTTTGTTTCACCTTGAACAAACAAAATTATATATTCCATCATAATTATTTTTTATAAATTGAAACAATTTGAAAATTATTTCATTGGAAAGCTACTCCTTAGAAACACATCCTCCAATTTTTTTATAAATGTTTGTTTACTATTTTATAAATGTTAGTCTACCCAAAGTTGTTATATTGCCAAAAAAAAAAAAAAAAAAAAAAAAAACTTGGGCACTTAGGGCTTAAGGTGATCACTTAAAACTTGATGTAAGAGGTATAAGGTTTGCTGCTACGTTGAAGCAATTGTAAAAACTGGTTTTTTATTTTATTTTTTATTTTATTTTTTGCATTTTGGGAACGAGTTTAAGGTGATCACCTTAAATCTGATGTTATGGACTTAAGATTAGCTGCTACAATAAAAGCGCTTGTAAAAGGAGGCTTTAATATTTTTTCTAGTTTTGCATTTTTGTATTGGGTTTAAGGTGATTATCTTAAACTTGCAATTAAACGTTCAAAAGTTTTTGCTATGAAGAAAACGCTTGTCAAAGACAGTTTTAAAGATCTTCTTGATTTTGTATTATGGTGTTAAGTTTGAGGTGCTCATCTTAAACATGATGTTAGGTAATCAAGATTTGTTGCTACAATAAAAGTGCTCGTAAAAAAATAAAAATAAAATAGGTTCATATTTTAGTTTGATTTTAAGGTGATTATCATGAATTTTATATTAAAGGTTTAAGGTTTGTTGCTATGTTAAATGCATTTGTAAAGGATGGCAATAAAAATCTTTTTAGTTTTATATTATGGTGTTGAGTTTAAGGTGATAAGCTTAAACTTGATGTTAGGGGTTCAAGATTTGCTATACAAAAAAACGCTTGTAAAAAGCAACTTTTAATTTATTTTTATATTTTGCATTTTATTTTTGGATTTAAAGTGATCACTTTTAGTTTGGTATTAAAGATTTACAATTTGCTGCTAAGATGAAAGCACTTGGAAAGAGCAATGTTTAATTTTTATTATTTTCCACTATGATGTCAAGTTTAAGGTGATCATCTTAACCCCTAAAGGACTAAGGACCCTTTTGGGGGACAAATGGGATTTTGGGCATGTACCTATGGCTAAATTACTTTGCGTGATTTTCTGAAACTTTTATTAAAGGTGAGAACTTCAAAGATCTACATGGGAATGTAATTTTTTCTTCATTCCGACATTTATTGAAGAAGTTTAAAATGGAAATATGGAAAATGATGCTCCTCGGCAGCCAAAAACTTCTTTTATTTTTTTTATTTTTTTCAAATAAAAATCTGAAATAGGTTCTTTAAACTTATATAGATGTGGGGAGCTTTGAATCATTCAATTTTGATAAATGAGATGAAAGCTATAAGAAGTTTTAGTTTGCGGGTAGGTGTGGTTTTGAGAGAAAACTTACCTACCCGCAAACTAAAACTTCTCATAACTTTTATCTCATTTATCAAAATTGAATGATTAAAAGCTCCCCACGTCTATATAAGTCTAAAGAACCTATTTCAGATTTTTATTTGAAAAAAATGAAAATTTTTAAAGAAGTTTTTGGCTGCCCGGGGAGCATCATTTTCCATATTTTTATTTTTGACTTCTTTAATAAATGTCGAGATGAAAGAAAAAATTACATTCCCATGTAAATTTTTGAATTCCTCACTTTCAATAAAAGTTTTAGAAAATCATGCAAAGTAGTTTAATCATAGGTACATGCCCAAAATCCCATTTGTCACCCAAAGGGACAATGGTCCTTTAGGGGTTAAATCTGGTGCTTAAGGTTTGTTGTTTTTTAAATTTAATGATGGAATGTCTGTAGAGTAATTTTTTTTAGTTTTTGTAATTTTTATTTTTTAAGTTTTGATTTGAAATAAACACCTTAGCATAATGCTTTATGTTCAATTTCTTTAATTTGATGAAAGCACTTGCATAGAGCGTCTTTTTGCCTTATAGTTCTTGCATTTGATGATGATTTAAGGCGGTAACCTTAATCTGATACTGCATATTCAAAGTTTATTATTATGATGAAAAAACTTGTACATAGTGTTTTTTTTGTCCATGCAATTTTTGAACTTGATGTTGGTTTAAGGTGATCACCTCAATCTGATGCTCAGGATTTTAAATGTTTTCTTTTATTGGAGGTCTTTGTACAAATGGCTATGACAATTGCATCGTCTAGTTAATTTGTATTATACACTTAAGAATGCAAAAGTTGAAGAAAGCACAAATATTGCAAGTGTTGTTGAACTGTTTTCATTTTGTATGACAATAGCTTGAAAAATCATGAGATTGCTGAGGCTGGCTGATGTGAGAAGATGGGGTTAACGAAATTGTATTACACTCAACGTCATATTAGGTAAATTGGGAAAAACAAAGGTGCCATTTTGTATTCCACCTTAAACTCAAAAAATTACCTCAAACTAGATTCACAAGTATCAGATTCAATCTGAGCCACAAAGATTTTTTCCCTCATAAAGTCTCCTTTCAAATAAGGACACGTGTACAAAAAAAACATTGAAACTCGGTTTGGGGTGATCACCCCAAACCTTCAAAAGTCCCAAAATGGAAGTTTTGACCCGAATATGGTGTTACTCATATTTGATAGCAAGCCAAGACAATTTTTTTTTCAATATTCACAAAATTAAAAACTCACTGAAACAAGTCATGCTAAAGTAGAAGAAGGCATGAGTTTAGATGGGAAAAGAGAAAGATTATCAAATGCGTTGATATAAATGTCAATGCAAGCACTGATAAAGAGAAGAGAAGGCAAAAGATAAAGAGGAGGTCAAGAAAAGTAGTGCAAAAGAAGAATATTTTAACACAAGACAATGATGGTACGGAAGAGGAGGATTGGTTGAAGAAAAAAATTGAAGAAAGAAAGGTTAAGGCTGAAAATGAAAGTAAAAATGACAATTAAGAATGATTCTCTGACATGATTTCTCTTCTTTAGGTAGAAAACACTTCCACTTAAAAACTTGATTTTTAGAAGGCCATTCTAATTCTAACTATCACTCATAGTCTCATACTATTCAGGTTATATATAGCATCAAACACATTGGAAGCTGTCAAATTACACCAAAAAATAGCGTCTTTAATTTTTTGTGAATGATTATTGGGAAAATAAGGCCGTTGCAACACTTGAGATTCTTCAATGGGTAAATGAAGTGCTTCAATATAAGAGTGGTGACAATGCTTGTCTTAAGAATTTTTGTCACTGCCTTTAAAGAGCCATTTGCTTTTTATTCTAAAAGATGTTTTGTATTATAGCTAGCAAGAGAAATTTTCAAGCATTCTTGAACGAAATAAAAGACTTTGAATGAAATTACATCTTAAAAGTCCCATTATATGTAGACTATCAATTTCAATATAATGTTTCATACATTTATCATTGCCTACATGTGTTTGTATATGTGAAAGATGGATTGTGCGTTGGTATGACGCCGTATTATACTCTTTGTTGTTGTTATGCATTGAAACTGTGCTATCTAGAGTTAGAAATTGTGAATGATATGACTGCAAACGTAAATATTTCACAGTTAATTGAAAAACACCCAAAAGCACATATGAAAAAATAGTGCTTAAAGTCCCAAATATTGCCAAAGTTCCTAATTTAATGAATATCATAGTTTGCCTCACTAAACTTGAAAAAGTTTGAACTTTTTGAATTAACCCCTAAGCGCCTAGTCTTTGAAATTGAAAAGGATAAAATCAAGCAATTTCTCTACAATTGAAGTGTCCATGTATACTAAAAAGTACTATCTTATTGAATCACTCAATTAACACCATATTCATTAAATTGGGAAAAAGAGGTGTCCTACTTTGTTTTCCCCTCAAACCCAAAAGTTACTTTAAACTAGATTCAAAGGTATTAGATTCAATCATAGCCACTAAGATTTTTTCCCTCACAAATTCCTCCTCTCAGGTGAGGACACGTGTACCAAAAATGTTGCGAGCTTGGTTTGAGGTGATCACCTCAAAGTCCCAAAATATACCATTTTTCCCAATTTAATGAATATGGTGATAATTGTACTTCAAACCCACTCCTTGTCACCTTTGTACAATCATTTGTACTGATGTACACTTGTACCACTAGTGATTCCTTTTCAATCCCCAACAACAACGGACATTGTATTGTTGCTAGGGCGCTTAGGGGTTAAGGAGCATTATATCATGCTTCTTGTATCTTCACAAAAATAAACCAAGATTCATCAGATTATGGCATGTTCTTCATTAAACAAGATGACCATTTCGGATTCAGGTGAAGTACAAAATGGTACCCATGGTTTCCCAATTTAATGAATAACGCATTCATAGTGTGAAGCGACCCTAAATGTTGGTTCTCTTGCTCTTGAAAGTTCTTTTGGGATTGAGAATAGGGATGCAAGGCCCCTTTTCATAATTTTTTTTTTGGTGACAAGTTTTACAAGGAACAACTTTTGTTCTCGGCTAGAACGGTAAATTGTATTTCCACTGTCTACTCTAGGGTACGTAAAAGAATGGGGACTACTTGTTAATAAACTTAGGGCATCTGTAATGGTTAGTGGGAAAAACCCCAGCAACGGTCCCGGCAATTCAATCAGATCTTTTAATAGAAAGTGAATTTGACCATAAGTTTTTAGTGATTTGAAGGGTATTGAAAATATTATTATGAAAACGTAATAGTATTTGGGTTTGGACATTGACTAACTTAGATATATCCCATCAAGTGTTAGCTAACTTCCAAAAAACTTAAAGGCCCCTCCAAATCAAGCCTAAATAAGGAAATTTTTGTAAAGGGGTTGACAAATGTACCAACCCCTTTACAAAATTTCCTTATTTAGGCTTGATTTGGAGGGGCCTTTAAGTTTTTTGGAAGTTAGTTAACACTTGATGGGATATATTTAAGTTAGTCAATGTCCAAACCCAAATACTATATGTTTTCATAATAATATTTTCAATACCCTTCAAATCACTTAAAACTTATGGTCAAATTCACTTTCTATTAAAAGATCAGATTGAATTGCCGGGACCGTTGCCGGGGTTTTTCCCGCTGACCATTACAGATGCCCTCAGCCTCCAACACTTTCACCTTGTGGCTGTTCCTTGTTTTGATGTGGATCTTCTTCCAGAGTGCTGCTCCCGCATGAACTGTCGCAAGCCATGTGGAACCAAGCGACCGCGCCGAGCTCACCGCCTGCTGCCCATATCGCGCATTGCATCGCTCTATCCAAGTGAACCATTGGTTCTCCTGCTACATGGGCCGGGAGCAAAACTTGGGAGAAACTTTGACTCCATTGGATAAAATCCAGCATTTCCCAATTTCAACCGATTTTTCGCTAAATTGCATCGGATATTTTCTAAATAATAATTGTGTTTTGTAAAATTTGACCAGCTTTTTGGGCTATGGTTTCAAGTTCAACCGGCTGACAATGGACTAAATGCCGGTTGTCCCCGGACATTGTAGGGAAGAACTTCAAAGCTCCCCGAAAGCTGCAATGAACTCTCGCGAAAGAATTTTATTCATTTTAGCACAATTATCCAAATTCGGCTCTTCCCTAGAAGATCGTCCTTTGGTCAACTTGCTGAATTGCGACAGCCCGCCACGGCGCAGGATCTGCCAGAAACTAAGATTCCGTGGTGGCCTGTTTTTGTCAAAGATTCTATAAAATAACTGTTCTAGAAATGTCTAAATATTGCTTCAGCAGCTCAATTTGGTACAGTCGTACGTTTTGCACTGCAGCTAATCCATTGAAATGCTGGAGATAGCTTAGGAATCTGGTCACCACCCCAGTGGCCATCCTTCATTCATATTCCAAATGCTTGCTTCCACGCTGTAGAACAAGTGTACATACTCGTGGGAGAATCGTACAATAACAATCATAGGCATCACATTCGGGAAGCACGGTAATGGGATACATTACAACAGAGGCTGGAAGAGTACAATTTTAGACGGGTGGGAATCACGCTCTTTGCATTCTTCTAGCTAGCATCGGAGGCATTGCATAGCCGTATTAAATTTGGACACAATGGGCATGTTTGCCTCCAGTGTGGAATGTTTTGTGAACTACTGTATTGCCTGAGCAAGAGCTACCCTTGATGCATTGTGTTGGAGGTAGATTCACGAGACAGGCAAGTAATCGGTAAACCGAAACCAGTGACGAAACTGTGCAGTGTGTATCAATGGATAGAAATGTGCCTTTTGGGCACCCCAAACCTAATAAGAAGCTGGAGGTGAGCTATGTTGTGACTTGTGAGAGGTTCAATCTACAGAGAAAAGATATATTATTGTTTCAAAAGCCAGCCAGGACAGAATCTTCGTCAAGGCAATGATAAGTTTAGCGTCAGCTAAGATTCTGTCCGGGTCCCAACTTCCTGATGAGGCACTTGATTAAAAGCTACGGTTGAGCACAGAAAGGCACAATTCTAGGCCACTAGGAGCGAAGTGTCACTGTGCACAACTACAGAAAGGAGGTGCTCCAGATCCTCGAACTTGAGGCGCTTCTCGGGTAGATGCACTAAATGTATGCAGGAAATTCAACCCTCATTACAAAAGGACGAGGAAATTATGAGAGCGCCAATCGTCACTATCTGAGTTCTGAGCTCCGAAATCATCCCAATTCGACACGGGATCGTGGACTTCGGAGTATCCCTGGAATCAAACAGGATTATTCTTGAAAATATTACAAAGTTCTGGCATCTTTAGTTATTGCCGGGACAGCTTGCAACTTTTAAATATATTCTAGCATCCTCTCAGAAAGCTGGATCACTATGCTGCCGAAGTGTGACACTGATGGATGAGGACAATCGGTAGGCATGCACTTTACCTTGAAGCATTTTCAATTTGGAAAGCAGCTATGCAGTGTGTTGAGCTTTTGGCGAAACGCTCATTGCAGAAACATGTTGGTTCCTTTACATATTCGTTCATCTTATTACTGGACCCTAGTTGGATGGTGGATGTAGGTTAATTGGTTGGTTGGTTGGTCAGTTGGTTGTGAGCCTGAGCGCCTCAAACGCGTTATTCGTTAAATTGGAAAAACAGTACATTTTGGGACTTTCAAGAATTCAGGTGATCACTTGAATTCCAGATCACAGCGTTTTTTCGTTTTTTTGTACACGTGCTCTCACATGAGAGGAGGAATTTACGAAGGAAATTTTTTTAGTGGCTCAGACTAAATTTGATACCGTTTCAGGTGAAATACAAAATGGTACCTACATTTTTCCCAATTTAACGAATAGCACGTTCTCATTGTTCCGCCATATCCTGAACGTTTAACACCTTCAATAATACCACATAAAACAAGACGTTGCAGGATAAACTGCGGTTCACTCTAAAGACTGGTGTCATCTGGTATCTAGATTAGCTCAATATATGGTTATGCTACAAAAAGGAAGATTCTTCCGGACGAAAGAATTATAATGTGCTTTGGTGTATAGAGTCACTGACAGCTTTCAGAGAATCGAAAGATGAGAACAAAAACTAGGCTACTTCGGAAGCTGCCATTCTTAATCAGGGTCACAGTTTTTGTTTCCGTGATGGTTAGCTAACGTTTGCCCTCCTACAGCTATTAATTAGGACTTCATCAGATTGGTCTGTACAACTGTTCTCTGTTTCATCTTCTACTAACAGCAAAAATTATGGTAACGTGGAACACACATGTTTCTAGTACGCGTCGTTTCAAAGAGTCTGTTGTGATGCAGCTACTCTTAGACTCTCCTCAATTGATGTGTTCAGATTCAGGGTTAGGATTTCGGAGAGATTATTGAGATTCAGTGTGCATTATAGAGTGTGTGCTGGTTCCTTGCGAGTAGAAACGGATTTCTTCATTCTTGTCATCATCTTTTCTTGGTTATTTGGTCGCGCTTCATTTCTATTAGAACTTAGACGAGAAAAGTAAGTCAGGAGAGACAGGGAAGCCAACCTCTTTTACTGGGCCGCTCCATCACCTCCCACAGATTTAATGGTGGGCGGAGGAAGCGGCCTGCCAAAGAACATCGTATGGATCACTAAGAACTAGACTACGTTATTCATGTACGGAATTCTATTGCGAATTTGTAGTCAAAAATCTGCTCGACTTCAAACCTTCTCCTCTTCTTTTAGTTTAATGTCCTTCCTCCGCCATAGTCCTCCAGTGCACAGTAAACAACCAGTCCTTTTAGATGAACCTGTAGTAACAAACTGGCTAATGGATTTATTCTTTACTGTCAAGGTATGTAAGGTTCATACAGTGTGCATCTTAATCGACTACTCCCCCAAGCATCCCCGACAATTTTCGGAACCAAAAACTTATCCGGTAGCATCGTATTAATTAAATAAGGTGTTCCAACAGTCAGTTGCTAATTGTATGTGTTTTGTGTCGACCACAACAGAAGTTTGACCGCCGATCCGAGATGAACTTTGACGGTCCAGCCACGCAGAGCCTACCTTACAGGCGTTCAATGGTAAGACCTTAAAGTAATCCAGAGTGGCAGACGGCTTTGTTTTGTGTTGTGCAAGTTTGAACATTCATGCTTGTATCCGGAGCGGAAGTTCATTCAGTGACAGTTCTTGGTGTACCATGAAACTAGTGTTCGTGAACTGATATTGAGGTTATGTTTATACGTTTAACACAAGTAACACGGCTTGTGAACAGTGTCTTGCTCCAAACATGCAAAAATGCTTGCAACGACGGCAGTATCTGCATGCCAGGCTCACTCGCCTGTGTATGTGGCCCTGGCATGAGGTGATTAGAATGTACATCACATGGAGAAAGTCAGCCAGTTCGACGCGGTGGAAATCATTAGAAGCAGAGGCAAGATTCTGCTTGAGAGACTCTCTTAAATCTTTCAGTTTCGAGGCAGGCGAGACACCGAGTCTCGAATTCTTCTCTAAATGGACGGGGCCCTCGAAGACTGAAAGCCGCTTTGAACACATCACTCTTATTCCTTGAAGGACAAGTGTCGCACTCTGACGTACAGTCCCTGTTGTGATCCAAATGACGGTCAACCGGTTACGTACTGAAGCCTGAATGGATCGGTGAAGCTGGAGCGACGCCGCAGCAAGCAAGTGCTTCTCCTTCGGTCAGTCAAGATCTCGACAGCCAGGTACGAGGTTTGCAGACTATTAGACACTCAGCCTTGCAATCTGCAAGTCTTGCTCGTTTTTGAAGGAACAAAGGGTTGGGCACGTGGGTTTGGAATCACAGTTATGGCACGATTTACAAGGGATTGCAACGTCCTCGACATGTCCACCTCCGCACTATTCACAAAGCGTTTTATTCCGTCCCCACCGGGCCGAAGCTTTCGGGGCTAGTTGTTTTTTCGATTTTTTGGTTTATAAGTTTTGGTTAATTTTGTGGAAACAGAAGGAGCGAAGCCTTGACGTGCTTAAACAGTTAAAGATGAAGAGTATATTCTTAACCCCTAAATGCCCAAGGCCTTTTTTTGAGCTTTTAGGAATTTGCTCTAAACTGAACAAAAAGCCATCATTTTGATAATTTGTATCAATTTTTTTTGCATTGTAACCATACAATTTCAAACTAGATATGTTAAACATCACATAGGAAAAGAACACACAACAAAACCACTTATGGATTGGAAGATTATAGTGTTTGATCAAGAGGGTGTTAAATCTACAAAAATGACTTCAAGTCATTCAATCCTCTTTTCACATGTCAAATCTAAAATGCTGGTCACAAAAAAAAAATGAGATTAAAGGATGTAACATACATAACTCCAATTCATTTACCCTTTTTCAAAATCTCTTTTACAATTTTTTGAAATGAATTCCTAGTGTGAATTTTTCTCCAAGATCTAGTGTATCTGAGGCTCATTTTCATGAGCTCTCAACACTAAAAAAGTCAAGATTGCAATGGACACCCTTGCACAAAATCTTGAATAGAAAACTCACAATCAATAATTTTTAAAATCGGGTTTTCAATGCCAAAACTAGACTTCAAAAAGAATAATTCTAAAATACAAAATATTAAAAATAGCAGCATAGTTAGGTTTCATTGAACTTCAAAATATTGTTGACACCAAAATGTGGTGCCTTGGGCATTTAGGGGTTAAGTTTGTTCCTCAAAGCTAAATTTGCCATATTAGGTAAAATGCAAAAAACAGAGGTACCAATTTGTACCTCACTTGAATCCAAAGTAGTCACCTCAATTGAATTGAGGAGGTCACCTCAAACCTAGCTAATGAACTCTATCCAAAATTTCAGAAGTTAATGAACTTTCTGTCCAAAAAGAGCATATTTCTGGAAGATGTATATCTCATTTCATTGGAAAACAGTCAACGAATTTCCAATTGAATGAATATGGCGTTTTCTGGAAAAGAAAAACCAAAACTCCCACTTTGTACGCTTTTGCCCAAATTAAAAAATATGACATTAAATACTCCGTGTATCATTTATATGGTCGTAGATTTGTAGTACTATTGGTAAGTGTATGGAATGCTATCTTCATTGATTTGGGAAAAAAATGATTTTTGGACTTTTGAGTTTTTACATTCTCAGTGGAATATCCTAACATCCAAAAGTCCCAAAATCAAGTTTTTTCTCAAGTTAATGTTTACTGTGTTATGGTCAGAAATAATTAATTTGAAGGGTATAGGATTATGGGCGGGCCTGCCTGCCGGACCTGCATCAACCGATGGCCGAAACAAAAAAAGCACTAATTTTCGCCAAATGGCTTAAATAGAGAGATTTTGGCTAATTTTCTTAATTTTCTCAATAGGTTTTTTTGAAAGCATTTTGCCAATTTGGTTTTTAAAAATGTCAAAATAACTGATTCAGTAACTGAACCATATTCAGGAAGTTACTACAATACGATTAGCCAACTTTGAATATTCTATAAAACTGTTCATTGTAAGTTAAATACTATGGTCTATGGTAGTTTTGCTCCTTTTGAAAATAACACACAAAATCACTACTCACAGCCTATAGCCAGGCAACAAGGGTATGAAACCAATCAATTTAGTTTTCAGTTTCAATTTTTCGAATGACGTTTGGGATGAAGTGGTGAACACTGAACAGAGAGAATTGTTTAATTTTTCAATGAAAGGGACTATGGTGGGCGTATTTGACTACAAAACTAAGATGATTGTTTTATTTTGTTCTATTTTGAAATGAAGCACCAGATCCTCCTTGTTTTTCAAGATCTAATTCCGGTCATATTTAGAATGTCAGTCAATGAATACTAACCGAGTAATAGAGTAACCGAGTGGCATTAGCTAAATAAAAAACACAAATTTAAATTCCTTGTTGCCAAGTAGCTTGTTGCTTTTTTGCTAGTTTGAAATTTAGGTTCAATTTGGGATGCATAATTGCATTATAAAATAAAAGATTAACAAACTAAAAAAACCAATTGCCCCAAAAGCAAAAAACCTGCCACAAAAGATGGTAGAGTACATAATTATGTTGAAGAATGTCACATGGTTCCTTTATCTTTCAGAAATTCAGTCAAGAATGTCTTCCGCATTCTTCGTCAAATAATTCTGTAAATGCGTTATAACCATTATTAGCTCCTAGTCTCCATCCTGGTCATTCTTTTGGTTAACAAAATTCAAGTTAAAAAATTCCAAGAAGTTAAAAAGATTCTTATTAAGTTCGAAATTCAAAGATTTTTTATAAAGACTTTTGAATAGTTTTAAAAAAGAACCCAAGGATTCTTTGAATTCTCTGACAAGAAGACAAGAATTTAAATTAAGACTTTGTAAAGCTGCAGTGTACAAATGTTGTGCAATGAATTCTATAGACTATTGTATGATATTCATTACTCTTTAAGCTAATTTATTTGAAATTTTAGTTGGATAATTATCTTCTTAAAATTCGGTAGAAATACTTTAAGCGGAGGCACATGGTGAAAATTGGAGTTTTAATGCCTGTATTGAATGTACACAATGAAAACCTAAGAATACTTTAAAAATTAACACTTTGAGCAAAAAAGGAAATTGATGGGACATTGGGACGTAGCCACATAGGCTTGGAGTTGGGTTTTCATTTTTGCTTCGATTCATTTCTTGAGCAAAGTCCTAAATCCTTTTATGCCAAAAATTGCAAAAGTGCCGAAATACAACTGCCGACACATAAGTAATTCTAAGTATACCGAGACATGGGACTTCAAACACAGTGTGGGGTCCCCGGTCCCAAGTTTCAGGTTTCGCCTAATTTGATTCTGAGAGTCAGTGGGACTTGAGACTTGGGATTTGGACGCAGTTTGAAGTGTGAACTGCTCCTTATTTTCAAACTCACAAGTAACTATTTGGCTTGTATCGTTTAAAACAAGCCCTTCTTCCTACGTCATACATGCCTGTGATGTCAGCGGGGTTGTCACTTGTTGAAATCATAGTAGTAAGCATGGTAACACTGGAACGCCATATCCATTAAATTGGGAAAACTAGATTCCCAAGTTGTACAGTACTCACCTTACACCTAAAGCTTGGTTTTAGGGTGGTCACCTTAAACACCCAAAATCAGGGTTTAAATATGGCGTTCTGGGTAGTAAACTGGCAGAGTAGGTTTTTTCAAACCCTTCCTACTTCCAAGTAGGGCCAATCGAAAAGCAGAAGTATCATCCTAAAACGACACCTGTCGAGAACAGGAGTTGGAAAACCTGAATCAAATTTCAGTGTCGGCGGTCACCAACGAACGGTACTGACTCAGAAGGGTAAAAGCTTTAGGAAAGACCTGTGCCGATACAAATTTGGTAACGACGTTTGAGATCGCAAGGTCGGTTTGCAATGATTCACAAGATCGGCATCACTTTCTCTGGATCACCAGAAATCCAGACTGTAGGGGTCCTAAGTCCTAACTTAGTCGGACACGGGGTCGGACATTTTCAGCTGATTAATTCAGTTGGTAGCTCACAAATACAAACTTCGGTGGTTTTGAGCTGTTGATTTGTCCTGAATTTCGTGAGCTAATAACTTGTGAAAATATGCTGATCATCAAACACTTAGGGGTAATATGCAAGGCCCACTACTTTCCGTTTTACTCGGAAGGCAAATTAACATAATGAATTTTGAGGTTCGTTTCTTTCTCGGTTAAGAACTGGGACTCCGGAGCAGAGCGACTGTGGAAAAAGGGCCACTACCCGAGTCGCTTCTGCATGCATTGGAGAGTGTGTGAGGCACCAAATTGTCTGTACAATTTGAGCTCACCACGTTTCAGTTTACAGGCCGTAACCACCGTGCACAATTGCGCATGACCTCTCTTCAGACAATGTTAGTCTTAAAAGACTCTTAATTTAGATGACCAGAGAGCTTTGTTTCGTCCTTCACCTGACCGAGCTGGCTAGGGATACCTGCAAGGCTGCTTTCGAGCGAGCTCAGTGCCTTTGTTTGTTTTTGTAGTTGCAAAGTTCTCCGACAAGCTCACGCACCCTCGACTTGGCAACGCGCTAGCCGCCCCTTCGAGACTCCTGGCTCCAGCATCAACCCCAGACTCACGGCGATTTAGTATCTCTGGTACGCATTGACCGCTCTCTCTAAAATCCTTTAAACAGTTGCGCCTTGGTGTATCCTGCGTAGCTGCAGGTGATCAATGTTTAGAAGGGTTTGATATGCTCGAAATGAATGAGGGTTTCGTGATCGACTTATGGACAGCATTGTCTCCAGAATAATTAGTCTGTTAGTGTTACTACTCTTGGTTCGCCTGCTACAGCCTTGGCTTTTTTTAGCTCGACAGGAAAGCCACCATCCAAAACTTTGGAACGCCCGCCGACAGTGCTCCATCGCCAAGTTACATGAAAACCTGTGAGATTTTTCAACACTTGTGTCTGTCGTCAGGGCTAAAAGTTTCCACTTTTTAGTACAATCGTCTCTACACTGTTATCTGAAAACGAGCAGGTGATGGTGACCTCGGATTTGTTGTCGGGCGTGCGGGGAGCGTTGAGCTGAGACCTAAACGCGGGGTTATTGTATGTATCCAACCAGTCTGATCTGAGAAGAGTCCTGACCTATCGATTAATAAAGCCATGATTCAGATATCATGATTTCTACTACTTTCGTAGATTGATCATGAAGTTCTGGAAGGAATTGGTCCGTTGTTAGAAGTCTGAACGTATACTAATTTGATGATCTCGGCTCATATGACACCTTAGATGATGTAGACTGTTATTGTACTCTCTTTTCCGTGAGAACCGAGTCGGTTGAAAAATCCAGGTTAAGGGACTCGAGTTCAAACAAATCTGTTAAGGATGTAAACAAGCCTGCATCCCTGCTGAATAGTAAGAGTACTCAGAAGTATTGTACAAATAGTGCGTCGAAAGAGAATAGGTCTCAAATTGCAACAGGAGTTAGGCAGTTAGCAGTGTGACAATCATCACAAAACAGTAACTCAAAAGCGAGGTACTCTTGAAATGTTCTCATCAACATAACCCATCTATAGCAATGAACACAATGTTGTTTTGAAACTGTCTATCTGGCTAGAATGCAAGTTACAAGCTCAAACACTGATTTTCTGCCTTTCGAGTAGATCTAGATCGTAACTGCTGCTAGGGGCTCGCAAACGTTGTTGCTCAGTAGTAGTGATTAGTGCGGCATCCTAAATGCGAATATATCAGCTTAGAGCATGTACACTTAAAAATGAAACTATAGTCCTGGGCAAGATCTTGACTTGTAGATATACTGTGATTATCTGGCTGTGATTATCTGGTTGGGAGCTACTTCGTTTCATAAAGAATGCCGTATGCATGTGTAGAAGCATATTAGACTCTCGCAAGACCACCGTCCACGTTGGGTAAGTAGGCCATTCGCTCACAAACACTACTGACTTAAAACTCAGCTTGGACAAGGTTTTACGGTAGAATAGAATCCAAGGTATAATTGTAGCATTGTTTTCCCCCTGGAGTAGCAATTGAACTAGTAAATATACCTTTGGGATTTCCAAATTCTGAAGTAGTTGTTTTCATCTGAGTGATATGACAGGTGGTTCAATCCTCGAAGGAGCATCGCATTCGCTGGCAACAACCACTTATCCACATGGCGCCTCCCAACATGAGCATATCCGACCTAGCTTTGGAAGTGTCAACAAGAACAGTGATACAACCTCACCGAATCAGGATGATACAAGAGGAAGAGCAAGACATGATACAGGGAGAAGAGCATGATATGGATGCAGTTGCAAATCCTCCAAATTTCCAGCCTCCCCCAGGTAAGTTGAGCTTGCTGGGCTCTACGTACACTACTCTTGATTTGCTATGGCTACTAGTTAGATCGCCTTGTGCTTTACAAGTTGCACGATCACTGATCAGACTAGTTGGTTTACACTGGGCACCTAAATGTTATTTAGAGATTGCTGCAGTAGCTAAAACCGCCTGGAGACAATTCTTTTGACCATACGTCTGACCATGTACAGGAAACTGTATGAGAATCTGGCAATTTCATCGATCATAATAGACTCATGTGGTAGACTGGTAGCAGTCATCTGATCATTTGCCAACTGATACGACTATTTCCCAGTCCTCATGCCAATTGGGGCAGTGAAGAATGTTCTACTTGAATCATCTCTAAGACAGAACGTCGATATCATCAATTTCGTTGAATTGACGGTGTTCACGCATCATCAATAGCTAGTGGGGCATACATCTCACAAGGGTTTAATTTCAATCCATAATCTAGAAGCAGTATAGACTTCTGGTCTATGGGTTTAGGCCGCGCGGCCTAATCAGCACCAAAGTAACGGCAACCGCCATTTTAATAAGATTGGTGTTCGATTTTGTTATTTCGGCGGACACACTACATTGGCACTTAACTTAAATTTCCAAAGAGAGGCTCAGTCAGTGAAACGTGAATATATTGCACTTCTAGCTTTTACAGGTCTTCGGAGTTGAATATCACTAAACGGCGCTCTTTTTCGAGGCAAAGGAACGAAATCGATGACGACAGGGTTTTTTTCCTCGTGAGTCAAGTTACTGTGAGTCGGTTCATCAAATTAGGACTATAAGTAGTCAATTAACGACTCTATTCTCACTTCAGCATGGTATGCGTGAAAGAAAACGTGTCGAAACAACTGATCCATATCACGTAACACTTCAATGCAGGTGCACCAGCGCTGCAAGAGGAACGAGAAGAGCAAGGAGCTCACTACAAATGGGACTTGGTGCTGAACTTTATTATGGGAGAAAGCGGATGCCTCAGAATTTTTCAAGAGTTTGAGCATTATCTTTTCGGCGATAATTCATCTTCAGATTGCGATGCCCCCGAAGATGATTCCTCTCATGAAGAAAGAAAGGACGAGGACGACGACGAAGTTGCAATTGCAGATGGTCAATCGAATACAGTCCCTAATACAGTAAACGTGCGAGAGCGGGAAAACGATAATGAGGATTTTCCGCTGAGTCCAGCACACTTGGGAGACGAGGAGTTCACAAGTGAAAACGGCTTCAACAACAAAGTCCTCGTGTCGGACTCACAGCAGGAGCTCCAGATTCCTCGGATCTGCACCATAGCTCCACAGATGCATGCAACGCTTGATCAACTCGTCAGCTACCCAACTTTGGCGTCTTCAACGTGCACAATTGAAGAAGGAACTGCTTTAACATTCAATCTTGCTGCTGAGGAGCCAGAGAGCAATACATCGGAAGATGCTGTCAACGTTACCAGCAAGTGCTAGAATCAAGATTATGCGCTTCGCAGTGCTTGAAGCAATTGAGGTATCGATCATGGCATTCAATCTTGTTCTTAGAACTCCATGATATTTCCTTGATTTCCACTTCGCCATGTGTCATCAGCAAAATATTTTACCACAGCTTCATATCACATATACTGATATACCCCTTGTGTGCTTATAACTTCGTAGGGCTACTTTCGAGGATGTCCAGTTGACCTCTCAAATCTTACTCAAGCGTTAGCGTGTTAGCAACATATGTATATGTACCGGCATAACTACAAGTTCGCTTCAGGTTTGGTAGCTGCTCTTTTTATCCTTCATTCAAAGCTTGTTTTTCTCGACCTGAAACGCCTGAGCAGAAGTTGCTGATCACAAGGGTTCACAGCTCCGGTGTTCGACTCGGGTGTCCTTCCCTGCAAGCTTTGCACCGATACACGATTATCCTCTCTCCTCTTTATGTATTTTGTGTAGTTTTCAATGACGAAGGTGTCAGATCTCATCGCTAGTTATTATTGGTTTCCATTGTGCATGGAGTACAGAGTAGATGAAAGTAGAAGAAATCAGTTAGATGAACGTAGATGATTAGTTCTGTGGATGCATGATTGGTTTCCCGCGATCAGCTCAGTAGGTATATCACCTATCTCTGTGCTTGTTCGTAGTTGTTGTTGTGAGTCTTTCTTGTTTTGTCAATGAATAAGCATGAGCGATAAGCTCCTTGCCAGAAGCAGGGTGTAAGCATGTATGAGTTCGTGACTATATCAATGTGAGTGTGTTTTTTCTGGTTAAGTAATAAAATACCATAGTTATCTAGCATTCTAGCCTGCAGTCCAGTATTTGAGTATCCTACAGGACCAGATTTTGTCCTTACCTTAGTAGACTGGGTGGAGTGCACAGTCGGAGGCTTCCTATGATCACAGATTCACTAGGACTTCAGGAGTAAGGAAACTTTCCTCCAAATCACTTGGAACGAACACTTTATTTTTGGTTTTCTAAAAATTTCAGTTTAATTTCTTGACCTACAGAACGTCATAACGTCATATTAGTTAATTTGGGAAAACGATGGGTACCATTTTGTACCTCACCTTAATCCAAAATATTCACCTTAATTCAATCAAGGAGGTTACCTTAAACCTAGTTAATGAACTTCTGTCCAAAATTTTAGAAGTTAATGAACTTTCTGTCCAACAAGAGCGTGGAAGATATATATCTTATAAAAAAAAAAACCCCAGAAGTTCCACTTTGTACGCTTTTCCCTAAATTAACGAATATGACGTTAGAGAGACTTCAGTTTAATTTCTTGATCTACTTAATACTTCAGTTATTCAAACTTCTTGAATCTCGATGATGGTGCGAATTAATAACCATGCAAACGATGCAATGTGTCAATTTTGTAAGTGGCAGATAATTATGACGAAAGTAATTAGGTGTTTTGTCTACGTGGCTGTCTAGAAACTTATATCTGTAGCAATCCCAATTTTCAGAAACGTAATATTCATTAATTTGGGAAATTTTCAATTTTGGGAGGTTTGGATTTTATGTTATTTAGTAAATATTTTTTGAGAATGTGAAAACTTAAAAGTTCCAAAATTAAATTTTTCCAACAAAATGAATGTTGTGTTGTAATGCGAATCATGTTTATCATATTGGGTTGATTTTTATTCATCAAGCATCCCACGATGTATATTTATAAACACATTTAATGTTTTAGATTTACCTCATATGTACATCTTACAACATTTGATGAATAGGAAACCATTCAATTAGAAAACCTTTCTAAGAATAACTATAACTTAGATGCTGTCAAGCAAACTTTGATTACGCGACATATGTATAGTTATGGACTCTTTGTGAGTTTGTGTCCCTAAACATCTAGAGATCTCCCCATCTTTTGCATGTAATTCCCAGCTTTTAGCAATGATCATCTTCTCATTTGGACAAATCTCCACATAATTTGCTAGTGTGGATGTTTGCAATCTAATTGCGTCAGCCTGCTACAGTGAAGAATTTTTTAAAATCAAATGTTCTAAGGATTCCTACTCGTGTCAAAAAACATAAAACGTCATAATCGTTAAATTGGGGAATTTGTTCGAATTTGGGACTTCTGCAGGGAAAAAATCTTAATGGCTCGGACTAAATCTGATACTTTCAAATGTTTAAGGTAACTTTTTGGATTTAAGGTGAATTTAAATTTTGGAACTGCGTTTTCCCAATTTAACAAATATGGCGTTATAACATATAAATATGTTCCACAAATAATCTAAAATCTGCTAGATCAGCTTACAGAAAAAGAATACTTTTTGAGACTTTTGAAAGTTTTAAGTGATCACCTAAAATCAAGTTCAGTTTTTTTTGGGTACACTAGTTACCACCTGAGAGGAGGAATTTGTGAGGGGAAAAAATCTTAGTGGCTTAGACTGAATCTGATACCTTCGAATATGGTTTAACGTGACTTCTCTGCATCTACGTGACGTACAAATTGGGACCCCCGTTTTCCCAATTTACCTAATATGGTGTTCATTGACTTTGCTATACGCTTGTAGCCTTGTACTGCTGCTCATCAGCTCATCCTCAGAAAACCGGAAATAGCTTGAGAATCTGTTCACCATCCCAAAGTGTTTCAAAATCCAAATTCTGGCTTTCTGGGTGTAGAACAAAGTGGACGTTCGAAAGAATCATATAAGATAACATTCGTCAGCCATGACGCTGGACAAGCACGTTTGTGCGCTTGAACCCGGGCTAGAAATGGCGAGTTAGGATTTGACGATTGGAGCATTTCTCTCCGGATTCCTGCAGCTCCGAAGCAGTTGCATCCGCTGGATTCGAAAAGATAAAAGTACGCTCAGGACACTGTAAATCTCATTCGAAAAATAGCCAGATATTCGTGGAGGTCCTCACTGAATTCGGTTAGAGTTAACCAAGATACTGTATCTGTCCGGGTTCGATGCATGATCATTGATTAGGGAGTCGATTAAAAGGCAATTGTTGAGAATAGATATGCATCATACTAGGCGAGTCTGGGCCACAAGCAGCGAGGATATGTACTGTGCTGTTTGCACGAGCAGCACAAGTACAGGAAAAAGATGCTCTATCCCAGGACACCCGGCGCTTCCAGAATAGGTGCAACGAAACTTTGCAGAAGTTTTGTCCTTTCGGACAAAAATATGACAAAAAATATGAGAGCGCCAATTGGTGACTGTTATGGATTCCAGGCTCAGCAGTCAGCAATCGATCCCACCACCGAATGGGAGCATTGACTTCTGAGTATGCCTGGAATCAGCAAGGAGTGTTTGTACAAAAGTTGAATTTGGCATCTTCATCATTTGTGGCTTGGACAGCTTGCAAATTTCAACATTACTACAGAGACTCAGAGAGCGCGCCCTCCTTGCTTGTCGCTGCAAGGAAGATAATCGGTAAATGACTGTACATGTGCCTTTGCAGAGTTTCTTTCTAGAAAGCAGCTCTTCAAGTTTGTTATAAGTGAGAGCTCAGGACGGAACTAGCTTTGCGCATACACATAGCAGTCTCGCAAATTTGTTGGCTCCTTTTTATGCTCAGGTAAATCATTGTTGAACTCTGAGCATTGGATAGTTGGTTGTGTGGGACAGCGAGACGAGATTGGAAGGACTTTCTGTTCCACAAACGATTTAGCGCTTAATGGAACCACAAGTAGGAGAGTTAAAACTGCCGTTTCTACCGAGGACTGGTTTCGTCTCGTGTCTTTGTTGTATCAGTGTAAGCAATCCTGAATGACTAGGATAAGGAATAGGACTAGAGGCTTTGTCTGTATGCTGTGGCTTGCATGAATGTGTCTAGAAGCTCAAACGTCTAGAAGTCCAAACTAGAAGCCACTGACTGTTCCTTGAGACTGTCATAGTTTTCGCTGCAAGGCAAGTGTTGGCTAACTTGTTCAAAGTCGCCCTTGAAGTCGACTAGTGTTCAGACTAACCTGTTCTAATCCGTCTAGCCTATCCAAGGTACAACTTGCACCGTTTCACATAAGTATCTTTTCAGGTTACACCATCTAAAAAATGTAGCATGGTGCGACATTACGAGTACGCCAAGTCCTCAGGGCACCTTCAGTCATGTGTTAGAATGCGGTATCATAGGGATTCTGTGTTCATGGTGGAGTGTGTTATGGGGTTTATAAGTAGAAACAGACAGCTCGATTCCGTTCGACTGGAAAGCTATTCAGTAACTGTTCCTCTTCTTCCTAGCTTCGTTTCACCAGAAACCTGATATATACAGTGTGGTGACAAAAAGAAACTGTTTATTTTTCTAATTTCACATTGTCCACTACGAAGCAAAACACTGAGATGTCATTACATACATTAAATAAATATGCAAAGGCAGACGTTTATCATAAACACAGAGATAGTGGGATGAGAGCAATATTCGGCTTTTGGCATTTAGAAAGAGTGAAAGACTAGAATGCGTTTAGTTTGTTTAGGCCAAGTTTCTAAAGTCACAATTTTTTTTGTCACCTGACTGTATAATGGTACCCCAAAACTACAACTTACTGCTTCCTACAGAAGCCAATAGCATGTTGTTCTACCCTGTCAAGTGTCAATATACGAGGACACGATAGCAACGGTGAATTTCGTTGGTTTCAACGTATGAACACTGGGCTCATATTCTTGCGTACATACAACTGACCGAAGCCCCTCTAATATCAATCTTCGTAATTGTATATTCTCTGTTTATATTTTTGTAGATATGCGGATGCCTCGTGCCTCCTTTTAAGTACGCGTGTGATTGAAAAACGGCCTTTTGAACAAGTGCAAGTAGTCCATTTGCAGAGTCTTCAAAAAGGATTGTTCATTACTAGTATGTATGTAAAGAGGTTTGCAGCCGCAGCGAGGTTCTTCTTGCTGAATAGAGTTGACAGAAAGAAATATTGTTTACGGCTCAAGGACAACTTTTGAAAAGACTTTGAAACTGTCCTTTTGAAGGAAAAAGCAAAATCTGAGGAGCTCACTGGAGTAGAAAAAATCTCAGTACTGTGCGTCCATTGGCCTCCCTCTAGCTCTTACATGCAGCACCAATAATGGACATATGCCACTTCAAGAGTCCAGGATATGGTAGGAAGTGCTAAAATTGCACGGCTATGGTGTGTGGACTGCAACAGAAGGTGGACAAGCAGTACTAGATCGTCATACCAAATGGAGAACATCAACAACCACAACATGGTTTGGGTCTCAACTCTCGGCGGAAGATGTAACTTCGTAAACCCAGTCAGATTCATTAAAATGGCGGATTTTAGTGCCGTCAGTGCAGTTTCGGAAGCCCCACTGAAGCCTAAACTAGACAGTGGTGTGGCCGACCCTGCCTTGTTGGGGCTCTGGGCACTTCATCGTCACAACTTTGGCGCTCTGGAACTCGTTATTATAACGGAGAGACCCTCGTGTGTACGTGCTGCAACCCCGTCCCAGCTTCCAATCTCGTCAAGCGGTGAAGTTTGCAGCCTCTGGATCCATGCCAGGTACGAGTTGACAATCATTACCCACGCTGCAAGCTTGCACGTTTTGCCGGTTTATAATAACTGTAATTTGGACGTGGCTTGGGGGCTCTCCCTGTCTCCTGGGTCCTGTAACGATGCTCTAGACTATTATGGGCTCAAATAGTGTAACCCACCCTACCCGGCCTAATGTATGTTCACGCTTGGTGTGGTAAGGTAGTTGCTCTAAAACCGTCACTTTAAGGGCTATTTTCATGGGCTTTTCAAGACATGAAGATTTTTTGCCTAATTTTCCATCAAAGTGAAATGGATGTTAAATGTAACCCAATTTTTTTCTTTTGAAGCATTATTGAATTGTTGATGAATTTTCAAAGTTTTTGTAGTAGGCACCTATCTGTGACCCTATGTCACCCATAAAGCATCCCCTTGCAACTTGTAAAAAGATCAAGTGAATAGAGGTATATGATTGGCTTTTGCAATAAAATACACCTTTTCTTTTAAGACTAAGAAGGGGGTGAGGGTCCACTTGGCATACCCAAAAAAGCTGTCTTACCTACAATTTCACTATGTGTTGGTGTGTCAAACACATATAGTTTTTAATTAGAATAAAGTAAGACTTCACCAAATGTAGTTTTAGTTTTCTACACTTATAGTGTATCAAGAATTTTTTTTGATTACAATCAAATATTTTTTTAAGTAATTTTATTTGATTTTTTAGTTGAAAAAGTAAGTTTTGTCTTACTTACCTAGAATCCCCAAAACCAAGCATTTGGAATATCAAAAAAAATATTTTAATACCATTTTTGAATATGACCTACATTTAATTGTATAGAGTACAAAATAATTTATTTTGTCAATAAAAAAAATTAATAAATTGTGCACTCTAATGCTTGCAAGTCCCAAAATCCATGATTTTTTTTGACACCTATGAACGGATCCAAATAATTTAAATTTTTTAATAAAACTCTTTAGACATATACATCTTGATTCCATTGAGGCGCAAGATTTTTTTTTCCCATTTTAGGGTCTTTTTACTTGATCAAAATGAATAAATTAGACAAACTTTAGAGGTTTTAAACAAAAATAACCTAATTAGTGTGTCCAAAAAGTGATAGCCTAGGTGGACATCCTCTCAAGGGTCCATTCAAGAACCATCTCATATCCATTTTTGGATTGGCTATGGAACGCTTTAAATGCAAGGGTCGCAATTAGAGTAGACTACCTTAGTAACTAAGGATAATGATAATTATGCATTTGGACTCACTTTTAGATTGCATTTATATTGCTAATACCCCTCCTAACATCAAGTGTGAACATATCATGATTAAAGAAAGAAAACCTAGCAACTTAATTGGCATTATTCAAAAAGGGCGTGATTATGAAACTATGTTGTTTTAGGAAGTTGGATTGATTTAGAACTTAACCAAATTTGGTAATTGAAATTCATTGGCTATCACCACTATTATATGACTTGCTAATTGTTATTTCAAATATTGAAAGTCAAAAATATGTTTCAAATGGGGCTGATGATATATCATTAGAAAGCTATTGTTGAGAGCTTTTTAATTGTGTATTGATGTCATGCATTCAATTTTGATAAAAGCTGCAATTGTGAAATATTGCTAAAAATTTGGCGACGCCACAATGCCACATTGTGAATTTTAGTACTTTTTGTATGTCTTTGACAACAAGGTAATTCTATTTTTCAGTAGTTTCTTTACTTCTCATATAGAGGTGATTGACAAAACTTTTTCTCAACAACCTAAGAATGTACTTTAAAAACTCCTATAAATGCTTAATTTCTTTACAAACTTTATATGCACATAGAAGCTTGCCCTAAGTACACATTTTCAAGCTTGTGATTGGTTAGCTTAGTTCTTTTTGTTGAATGTGCACCTTTGTGCACAAGGTACTTAACATGCACTAATAGCTAACGTGTAGGGATATTTGATATTTCTGAAGTCTACCAATTAAAATCCATACTTTTCAATTTTCAAGTAGTTCTTTCCAAACACACTTTTGGTATTTTGTATATTTATGGTCTAATATATTTTGGGAATTACTACAGCGACACTCTAAATTGCTAACAAGACCCCCCCCTTTGAGCATGAAAATGTGATTTTTAATTTGGATTTTGCTGATTTTTTTATTAGGATCAAAAGATTTGTTTCACCTTTATCATTCTAAGGCTATATATTTTAAAAAAAAGGTGTGCTTAAATTCCAAATTAAAAATATAAGACTTTTGAGTTACATAAAGAAAAAACGTATCAAAAAATAGTATTGGGGCAATAATATTTCATTTTATTTTTGTATTTGTCATTTATTCTTTCAAGGAAGTGATAATGTTGTGATTGAATGAATGATGAACCACTTAATAAATCAAAAATAGCACTAAATTATCAAATTTCATACTCAAAGGAGGTGTCCCGTTAACAATTTAGGGTGTTTTTGTAGTAATTCCCTATATTTTATTTGGATCTTTTTGGGAAACTCGGCTTGGTTTTTTTCTAATAGTTTCAAAATTCAACTTGTTTTTTGTTTTTATTTCTTTTTTCCTTTTCAACTAGTTTAGTAGTTAACTTTCAACCAGTTGACTTTGTATTGTCAGGTAGGATTTGCTCAATCATGGCAAGTAGCGAAACCATTTAGTAAAGTATTTTGGACACCTTTATGTTCATTTTCTCTACAAATTGAACACAAGATTGTTAGGGCGTTTAGACCAATGATCCCAAATATGATTTTCACTATTAGCACAAGTGGCTAAAAACACTGCTAAAAAGTTAAAATTTTCAAATTTAACACTGGAAGCTTACATTTTTTTTAGCTACAAGAAAATTTTGTTAGCAATCCTGCTAGATTTAGCCAATTTAAAGAACGATGGTTTGGACCTTTTTTCATGTGACGTCAGGCTAGTGAAGGACTGTGAAGGTCACCAATAATTAGTGAGTTGGGAGTCCCCTATTTGTTTTTTAGGGCTCCGGAGCTCCCATCTAAGTCATCTAACCAATTATTAGGAGGTTTCAAATATCTCAAAAAAACAATGAACAAATAGGGGGTTTCAATGTTTCACACATCAACTTTTTTAGGTGACTCACCTCGTCGTTCACCTCCATGGATTTACTAGTGAATAGGGAGGTGACTCACCTTTGAAGTTCACTCCTAATGTGATTCACCTTAGGGCTAGGAGTGAACTCCAGAAATCCACCTTTGTGGTTTTGGTGAGTATTAGTTTGGACACAACCATGAATGTTGACGGAGGTCGCCACCTACCCATCCTACTTCCAATCCTGCCTTGCTCCTTGTACTTGCACTGCATGTGCAATTGTGCTTGTGCTGGTGCTAATCTTGCTCTTGCATTGTTATTGTTGCAAAAGCATAACCCTAAACGCAAAACCCTAAACGCAAACTCACAAGTGTCTGAGACTTCAAGGGCATGTGAGTGAAAAAAAATAATTCACTAGTGATCTGAATTCTTGTGAGGTGAGAAACTTGTAGGCCATATTTTATGTTTGAAACTTTCTAATGAATGTGAGCGAGTTTCTTTTTCACCGTGGCAAGTATGCCATCACAACCTTAGGAGGTCATCATGGCTCATTCACAGAGTGACTTGGCCAGATTTTTCACAAATCTTATTCAAATTGATTGAAATCTGTAGTGAACAGCATATTTGAAACCCCTATTGATGAACTTCACCAGCCTTGATGTCACATGGAAAGAGGCCCTTACTCTTGCCAACTGTAAGCACTTAATTAAGTGCTGCACGCATTTTGATGAACGATGCAAATGTCGATCTTGTTACATTGGCGCACTTGGAAGTGCCAAAAATCTTGATATTATCCTTAGGAAGCCCTTAATCGTCGGCACAGATGTAAAACATCCGTTGCCTCTAAAAAAAAACTCTGTATCCCAGAAAAGACCGATTTTGATCTGATTTTTTTCAAAAGTGATCATAAAAGCGTAGTGCATCATAGAAGGCAAAAAATTTCCTTTTGAAATACATTCATTTTATTTTGTAACCCAAATTGTGATACATGGTGTTAGCTCCCAAGTTGCCCTTCTTGCAATTTTCATGAGGGCACCATGCATTATTGACTTTTCCAACTTTTGGAAGCAATACTATTGATGCCCATGTGCAAAACACTATAGAATGCTACAAGCAAGGCAAGACACAGTGATCCATCCGTCCTTTAAGGGTTAAAACTTGGATCGATGTATGTTGAACCACCCTCAAAAGTACCCGCTGATATAACAAAGCTGACTTCCACACTGGCAACAATTGTAGTTTTTATGTAGGATACCTGGTTGAAATACCCCTAAGATTTAATTTTTACTTTCCGTGGATTTTTTAATCGGGAGGACCTGAGGAACACGCTTTCTGGATGGAGAGCACTAAATATCACGCTGGATTTAATGACTCTGACACCTTGTTTGTGGGGCCAGGTCTGCTTCTTCACAGGCTAGAAAATGACAGAGTTTAAAATTTATCATTGTGAGATTGAGCTTGGGAATTTTGAATTCTCATTTGGATTCAAGAACCTTGTTCAGGACAAGAATCCCAAAAGGAATTTAGAAATATCGATTTCAAAATAAGAGCAGAATTTTACTTTTAACCCCTAATGACCCAAGGAACCTACTTTGCGCTTTATGAGAACTTGGGCAGGCTTTATTGATTTCATAATTTGGAAATTTTTCATGAAATTTTTGGATGGATGCTACTCATCATAATCTACATGTGAAGCTTTATTTCATGTCATTTGGATAAGTATTGCAAAATTTATAAGGTTTTTTCAATTTCATTGTCAAATCGGGTAGCAAAAAATATATTCTAATTTTTTTAAAGTTTATTTATAGAATTGTATAGATTGATACCTACTCAAAAAAAAATTGAATCACTCAATTCCAAATAATGAGGTAAGAGTTAAAAGGAGTTTCACTTTGCGGGCAATGAAGGTAGGAAGAGGGTAGAAAGAACATATATCTTTTACTCTCAATTTTGAAAAATCACATATGAAAATGAAAAATAAAGTTACTAATTGTCTGTTAGAGCATTCTCACCATTGGGATTCACAATTTTCAAATTCTTCCAAAACTTATTAGCATACTAGTTATATCTTTCATTCATCAATACCTTTCACTTTACAATTTTTGTAGAAATGAATCCAAACTTTCATTTGATTAAATTTTTTTATGTATGCTTTCAACCCATTTTCCAAAACATTGCAAAAATTGCACAAGAAATACAACATATGTGTTTTTTTCTAAAAATTTTGAAAATCAAAACTTCACCTTTTGGAAGCACTAGAAAAGCTTACATTTTAAAATTTAGGCACGTTGATCTTGCAATTGGTGGGGATATTCATTTTGAAATTTTGGGACAATGTACTTGTGCAAGTCAACCAAAGGATCTTATGGTTGGATTTGTTAAAAAATAAGTTTCAATGAAGATTTTGACCCGGATTTGGGGACTAGTATTTTGAAGCAGTTTTGGGCCTCTAAACACAAAAGAAAGAATTTTAAGGGTTAACATTGTTCACAAAACAATAGAACTTTTTCATACTTAGCCAGTTAGCCCCCACAGACAAGGTGTCAAAGTCAATAATTCCAACGTGAGATTTAATGTTCTTTGCGTGCAAGGATGAAGCCCAAGGGTGGAGTCTCTCGGCACAAGGCTTGAGAATAAACTTTTGGAAGGTTTACATCTTAGGAACTCTAGTGGGTTCCCTAAGAGAGGAACCTCTCAAAAAAAGAAAAATTGCTGCAGGACCTCCCGCAATGGCAGGAACCCTGCAAGGCTACTGAATCAAGCGCCTAACCAAGCCTTAGGACATAGAAATATGCTTGTAAAAACTTGCAGCTTCGCTCACAATCGCCAGGAAAGGTGCAAGGTGTGAGGTGTAATGTTTAGAGATAAATTTTAGCTTCACCAGCTAATATCCAATACTTTCCATCTTCAACTAGTCTTTTTAAAGGCATGCAGTTGATTGTTCCTACATTTACATTTAGTTAGGTTATACTACACTAATTTTTTTCGTCTAGCTTTATATGAGGAATTTCCAAATTTCAACCAAATTTTTAGCAATTTCAGTTCTCCCCAAGCACCACACTGACGTGTGTTCATAGCTCGGATTGAACTGACCAATCACATTACTTCAAGGACAATTGTCAGAGAGAGAGGAAAATTGGGTGCAAAATATCCGGTTATTCCTAATAGAAAGGTAAAGAAGATGGTAATGAGACTGAGTTTTGGCGCAATTGTAACTTTTTCATCAACATTGATGGAATCCCTGTTGATCATTACCTACGTACAGTAAGGTAGAAGGCTCGAAAACCGACCATCTAAGGGCTGAAACCGAATTTTGGGGAGGTAGAACTTGTTGAAATATTTTTCAGTAAAATTTCCTTGAAAGACAAGAAGAATTGACATCTATCTCAAGTGTTTTCATATTTTATGGAGCTTTGTGGAATTAGTTAAGAAATTTTGAAGTGGAAAGGTCATAGGTGCTCTAAAACTATCCACTTCTCAAATGTTCATCACATGTACATTGTTGAAAGGCTATGAATAAGACATGTACCAGTAGGTTACATTTGAGGAGGTGGGCGGGATTAGAGCATGGGCAGAACATGAGCAGACTACCTTACAGTAGCCACAGCCTTGGCACTTGGGAATGGCCCAAGATACTAAATTACTGAAACACTATACCTATATACGGACCCAAGCCAGGGCTGTTAAAATTGACGTGATGTGGGCTTTGTATGTCCAGATGTCATGATGCGTCCATCATGACGAGTCCTAATGCGTCATTATCTTTCTGGAATGCCGACGGTCCGTCCAAGCCGTGGATGAAGTACGTCATATCAAACCATCCATTGAGGTATTTTGTTTAGCAAAACCGTCCAACGTGGATGACACAATGTTTGTCCAAAAGCTATTCTTATCTGCTGTTGACAATTCTATCGACAGATACATGCTGACGGACGTCAAGGGTGAATCTTGATGTCCGGACGGACATCCGGATATCCTAACTTGACGGGGACTACCCTGACCCAAGCTATGGAACCTCCAATTCTTTTTTATTATCACACTAAGATTTTAAAAATACAAGAATCTACCCCTTATAATTGATTTGGGTTGATTGTAACTTATCTCCTTATCACCTTTGTCACGTAGTCAGGGTGTCTGACTGTCTGCAATCAAATATAAATTATAAGTTTTTAAACTTGATCGGCTAGTGGAAAAACATAAAACTTAAGGTAGCAGCATCCATAAGCGTTGCGTCCTCATGCCCATCACTTAACAGTGGGAGGGCTAATCAACAAAAAAACAAATAGTTGTGGGTGATTGAGTGATGGTTATGTGTGATGAAGTGATGGTTATGGGTGATGAAGTGATGTTTGTGGGTGACTAGCATGAGGTTTTGAGTACCCATCTCACTATTTAAGAACCAACAAGTCTTATTTTTAGCATCTCTTACACATGGTTCTTACAATTTCTTACAATTTCAGTGATTTTGGACTTTGAAGAATCTTTGTGAACAAATGCTTGCATTTGGAAACTTGAAATTGATGCCAATATTTTTGGTTTTCATTTCCTAACTTATAATATTTTTTTTAAAGTTAGTCAAGTGTTTTACCTACTCCAAAACCCTTATTTCCACGCTTATGGGTGCACCTACCTTATTCCTACTTTTTTAAAGCCAGGTGAAAACGGAGATTGCACAGCTAGGGTCCAAATACTAAGGGCGGGATGATCAAAGACCTTTGGCTTTAGGCTAGACAAAAGCCCGCAGACAATCGTTAGTTGTTATAGTCAAAAATTCTCGTGTGTGGACTTGGAACTTGGAAGTTGTGCCCTCAGTGTGCTGTGCATGAATGTTCCAGACTTCCAGTAAGGTGGGTATACCCAATTCCGTCCGGCAACCTAATGCCGCTCTTCTGTAAGTGGTTTTTGCATTTTAGAACTCAAATGTAGGCCTTGTGTAGATATCTTATCTTTTGAGTTTTCAGAAGATAAGGTATCTACAGAGGGCCTACATTTGAGTTTTGAAATGCAAAAACCACCTACAAATGAGCGGCATTAGGTTATTGAACAGAGTTGGGTATATCCACCTTAGTGTGGGTCATGTTCCAACTAGGGATCCCAAATGTGATTTTCAATTTTAGCTCAAGTGATCCATATTCCAGAAGTAAACACAATTAGGGGGTTTCAATTATGGCATTTCATGTCAATTTTGTCCACGTGAATGAGATTTGTGAAAAACTTAGCCAAGTCACTCAGCAAACAAGCCATAATGACCTCTTGATATCGTGACTCCATATTCACCGGTGATTGACCACTCATTCACGATCACTTGTTTACTACTTATTTGAGATATTTGAACCCCCTATTAAATGCATGAAATTTCATGCTCATGATTGGGAAGATGTTATATTTAACTAAACATTAATAACTTAAGTGTTTATGGACCATGCAAAACATTACGAGATTTCCGGCATTTTGATAACATAATGCAAAATATTATGAGTTTTCTTGATGTCTAGGTAATATATAAAGAAATACATTGTTGTTTAAGCTAAACAAAAATGAAATATTTGTTAATTTGGGGAAAACGTAATTTTGGGACTTTTGAATTTTATTTTTTTTAAGATATTTTTGGTAATTTAGAGTGAATTATATGATGATTTCTTCAAGATCTTACATCAATGATGAAAGATCTCAAAAGAATGATCAAAAAAACCATTTTAAATCACTAAAATATTCTCACAAATGCAAAATTGAGTATTCCCAAATAGGCAATTTTTAGAAAGAGTTTTTCCTAAATGAATAAATATTGTGCTAAAAGCAAATCTCTTGTTGTTTGCTTTTTATTTTTTATTTTTATTAATTATTATTATTCATGAATTTTGAAAGCTCCATGCTTAGTTCAATTTGCCAAATATGACTTTTGCTAAATTTAGCCACTTGTGTGAACCTTTTCTTGAACTTCTATCCACTGGCTCATCCAACTTGAAAGTTTAAATACAATGGAACACTCATGACCAATAGTTAGTAGATACTATAGTTTCTAAGGAAGTAGAAGCCGAATGGGGAGTGACTTTACAATCCTCGGCTTGCAAAGTGGTTAGTTAATTCTAAGACTAAACAAATAGCATAGGAGGTTGAAATTGCTATTGCATTAATGACCAATGGTGAAGCTCTAGGTGGAATGATTGAGCATGGTTCTTAAAATTATTGGGTATAAAGTTGCTTTGGCCTTAGAATGATGTGCAAGAATCAAGAGGGGGTTTGGAGTTTCAAAAGATAAGGTTAATTTCATGTTTCTGGCAAGTCACAAATCCAATCTTGGACCAAGACTAACAAGGTTTGTGTCAACATAATTTAATAGGATAAAAAAAATAAAATAGAACTCTTTTCTTTTGAAGAACCAAAGTGAAGGAAAAATATTTCTTTAGGTTCTCAATCATTTTACTATTTTAGTTGAATAGATGACTAATGCAATACTTGTTAATTTGGGAAAAAATCTTGATCTTGGGATTTTATAATTTTTCATTTTAAAGATTTTTTAGGTGATTTAGAGTGAATTTTATGATTACTTCTTCAAGACCTCACATCAATGATGAAATATCTTGAAGGAACTATAAAAAAAACTTACTCTAATTACCAAAATGTTCTCAAAAATACAAAATTTGGTATCCCAATATCCATTTTGGGAAAGTGTTTTTCCCAATTTAACAAATATTGTGTATTGTAGCTAGGTTGCCTTTAGGCTTTAACGTATACTCACAAATGTCAACTTTGTTAATTTGGTAAATGTTTGTGACACTATATTTTGTAAGATAGCAATTTTTTTGAAATCTATATTTCTATCAATCCATATATTTAGAGTAGAATATGCTTGAGCATCACAAACTTGCAATACCGGAGTTTTGAATTGTGCCAATCAAGATGCCCATTTAACAAATTTGAATTGAACTTATTCATGTTTTGAGAAGACTTTAGGGCCATAAGAGTTTGTTGAGCGCAAGTCTCAAACTCTCATTAGTGAATTTGAATTCGAAGTAGTTTGTAAGAATCTTTCAATTGTAAAGCCAATTTCAAATCATCTAGATTCTTGAACTATTCAGATATAAAAATACTCAATGAAAGCCTACTAAGCTACAAAGCTACAGTTATTATGGTTGTCACATTGAGCCATTCGTCCGCCTGCACACCTGTACACTTGAAGTGCCCAATTGAGCTTGTATTTTGTTTTGATGAAGTCAACTCAGAGTTGATTTTAAAAAATGGTACAAAATGACAAAAAACGTACTCTGTACATGTTAGTGATACTCATTGTTGCAAACATGAAGTCAAAACTTGGATTCATAGCCATAACATAATAAAAATGAAAAATGATAATTTGATTCTTCCAGTCTTAGGTCAAAACCCCTAAAAATGTCCTAAAAACCACAAGAGGGCGGATAGGTCCATCTAAGTTGTCTTTTTTGTCTGTGCGCCTATGCTGTTCAACAACCAAAACTTGCCCAAAGTAACAACCATGACAGTAATGAACCCCACTCCTAAATAGTGTTTAAAATCTAAGGGTATAGACATGAAATTGTTTGCTAGTATCTTTATTTTAAATTTTATTCATGGGAAATAATCCAATTTTTTGAAACTTTTGGATTTAATGTCCTTGAATTATTCAGTAAAAAACTCTTTGAGGATGCAAAAACAGGTCCCAAAATTGGGCCTTTTCCAAATTAATAAATATTGTGTTCCTTACTTTAAGAAGTCCTGACATCTGACAGTAAGCTGACAACAACTAACAAGCATCATCATTTACTCGGTCTCTCATTAAAATTGTCCAACTTCGAAAAGAGAAGAGCTGCAGCAGTGGTCGCTCTTCCTGGTGCTGTTTTAAGTTGCTGCACAGTGCACACTGGAATAAATCATTTGGTGGCAAAAAGGATTCATGTATTAAGGAAAATCAAACATAAAACTGAAGGAAGATACTGAACTAAAAAAACATCTTCTCAGTATTTCAATGTAAAATTGCATACTTAGAAATGAAGTAATCGATAAGAAATCAGTATCACTCCAATAGTCCACTACCAAAGGTACATTTCAAATTACCAACATATTTTCAGTCTTTCGAAGATACCGTACAGAAAAAGGAAGCCAAGGTATATATTTTTGGTGCCGGATAAAGGAAATAATCCTTGATTAGTTAGGGCAGAGTTTCGTAAACAATGGATGTTTCGCACAATGTCAAATTTTACGGTTTTTGGCTTGAAATTTGAAAATGTAAATTGGATTGGTTATGTGTTTCTTGTTCAGGACAAATTTTTGACGCTGACGCTAACCCTCCGTTGCTAACGCTGTATTTGAAATAGAAGAAATGAGAAAAAATATTCTCAGCTGATATTCTGTTCTAGAATCTAGACAACTAGGAGGTTGACTGATCCTCCCAATATTGTTGTTTCCTCAGGTAATTGTGCTATTTTGATGAGTGTTCATTACATTGACAATTTTCGAGGGTGTCTTCTAAACCCTAAATTTTACATTTAATTTTATCCAGCTTTGTGCAGTTGAGGGTTTCAATTTTGTTGCTCTGAACTCTGAAGTGTACCAATGTACTGGAATGGACGTATTCTAATGGTTCAGCGAGGGATTTGCAATGCTATAATGTAGTGTGAATTACCTTTCTATATCGGTAAGTAGCCTCTAAAACTTACATTTTTTGAAAGGGGGAGTAAATAAAAAAGGACTGGTCAGTATTGAACCTCATAGTCAACTTTTGACGCTTTGCTGATCTCCTGCTCCACAATTCTGATCAGATCTATTGTCTGTCTGGCAGCCGGTACAACTACTGAGTCTGGAGGAGACTTTGAGTAAGTGTCTTCCTTGAAAAATCGAGTCCGTTTACTAGAAAAAGCGAGTCTTCCTTGTTTTTGGCAGTAAAAGATAAGGGACGCTGTCGTCTTTGCGGCGAACTCGTACGTTAGCTAGAGAGCATGACAACCATCTTGCAGCATCCATTCCAACGGTTTTCGCAATTGCCAAAAGACCCATTTTTTGTTCCTTAGCACGCCTACAGCACATCGGAAGGAGCTCTAGGCTCTGTGACGTGACTCTCATAGGCTCCAGTATATGGTAATGTCCAAGACCCGGTTCAAGATGGATGAAATCCACAATTTGAAACACTCTTCGTCGTCCTCTTTGCTGCAGTAACTGATCAAGAACTAGGACGGATGCTATTTCTTGATACTTTCAGCGTCTTGGGCAGTGAGGGTACCGGCGCTCTTTAGCAAACCCCAGACCGAAGCCATTTTCTTCGAGTTGTGGCACTTCTTCGGCAGAAGCTCCGGCCTGTCCGCTGCCTATCTGCAAGCCGCCCACACCGACCTTTCGCTACTCCCAGCAAGATTCATCGATCGGAGGGCAAGCGCCTATTACCAGTACGGTATATCCTCCCCCTTCACTAATTCGCAGGATCATGATCACCAACGAAGGTCGTGCGGTCCTGACGCAGTAGTGTACTTTGAAGATTATAACGGTTTCAACTTTCGAGGGTTTCGTCTTGGAAAACTGCCTAGCTGATTGCAGGATGTGTACTGAACTACCGTAGTTTAAAGTCACTTTCCTCGCCTATTGCGAAATCAACTCAGTCGATCATAATAATTAGTACGGTCTAGCTCTTTCATAGCATGTCTCTCTCTGGCGTTCAGGATTTTTTTTTATTCGAAAGATCACAGAAAGTGGATCCCTCGGTGTCTGTAATGCTTACATATCTCTAGAGCAGTCAGAGTCGTATCTTCCAGCTTCGCCTTCGTACGGACATCCTTACGACGATTCCATCCATGACATCGTCTTATAATATGCTGGTTGAGAATGACACTGGCACGCTGCCATCAGGGCATTGACATCTATTGAACGATCCCCAGCAGCAAGGGCTGTGCGCAGTTGTAGGCAGGGCTTATGTTCAAAGTCTAACAAAGCATTTCCTTTGTTCTTAATCCAAATGATCATGTACCGACTCGTTCAGCTAGCATGCTCTTATTTGCTTAGATCGTATACAACTGGACCACGTACTCCTAATAATCTCGTCTTCCCTATTTGAAGAGATCTGTCAGAGTTCACGGGATGAAATTCTATTACGATTTGTTTCGACCTGCTAAGTAGATGCAATGTGACACAACTTGTTTATCACGATCACAAGCGCGTTAACTAGACATACCTTAATATACTCGGCCTGAAGCTATAATTACAGACAGTGAGTGTAATCTACTAGCTTACTTCGGTGATTTTGAACAATTGATGTTTGGCTGGTAGTTGAAACGAAGGAGCTGCACATTTACAAGCGATCGGTTACTAAGTTCTCAGAATGGAGCAGCCTATTTGGAACTTGGATGACGGGGCTTTCGACGAGCCAATTGATGGAGTAGAACGACCCGAAAATATTCAGATGATACAAGAGGCGCATGCAGAAGTTGATCCCCAAATTATTTTGCCACTGATAGAACCCAACAACATTCAGATGATACAGGAGGCGCTTGCAGAAGTTGGTCCTCCAATTGTTTTGCCACTTCCAGGTAAGTGAATTGAGCTTTTTAGGCTTTGCCATAAGTCCCGCTGGAAATTTAAACATACATACTGACAGTGTGGGATTCCAGCAATTCAACTTACATAGAGATCCAAACACGATATTCATTAAATTGGAAAAAAGAGATTCCCAAACTATATTTCACCTAAAACCTCTCAGGTGAACTTAAATGTTTGAGGTTAAGTTAAATGTAGTTAATGAACTTTGTGTCCAAAATTTCAGAAATATTGTTATTTCGTGAAACAAATAGGTCTTGTTCTTAACTTTTTGGGTAATAAAGAGGAAGATTCTCAACTTGTAACCTTGTAGAGTAATAAAGAGGAAGATTCTCAGCTTTTTGGGTAATAAAGAGCATATTTCTGGAAGATTATCAGCTTCTTGATAGAGCTTATTTTTGGAAGATTATATATCTCATTGGAAAACAATCAAATGCACGCTTGACAAAAAAATGGCCAGAATTCCCAAAATGTCCATTTTTTTCCAACTTAATGAATATCGTGTTTCCCGCATTTTAAATGATGCTAACTAAACCTGTTTGGGATGGGATTATTTACTGTCAATATGATAAGTTGAACGTCTATGCGAGTCCACAATAATGCGGCCTTGTCAGTCACTATTGATTCATGTCAAATCACTTCCTACCACATTCCCTTTCCTTGTCACATCACTGAAGTCGTATCGACAATACGTATTTACAACTTTGGCATTTCTCCACGCGGGCACATTAAAACCTAGGTCTATTCTACTATCCACTGTTAGTGCAGCCTGAAATCCTCTCACTACATGAGAATGTGAGATTAAAAAGAACCACCAGAACTGTTTTGATGAAACCCAATATCCTTTACTGATTAATTAATGAGCACGGAATTTTTTGAAATATGCGTAGATTCATGATACATTGGATATTGCAGGGTTGACTAGAGTACTATAGTTGTCATTGATATAGATACTCTATTTCAACTTGAGTACTTATGGTGTTCTACTGTTCTTGATGTTAATCGCCATCGAGTGCATGTTGTATTACACCAGCTGTAAATTTTAGGCCCGACATCTAGAACCTACAAATTAAAACCGAAACTTTGAATTGCTTAGATGCAGTTTCATTCTGTAAATAAAATCATGCATTTTGAAAGACACCGTGTAATGTCCTTATTGCATCTAAGTCCTTGAAAGTCTTCATGTACCGAATATTCTTTTTAAAGATAAAGAACTATAAAAGTAGTTGTCTTAACTCTGAAATGAACAAACCCCTGTCCAGTGACTCCAGTGCAATTGAAGTCTTTGACTTCATATTTGACTTCTTGTTGTGTCCATCGACGTTGACAACCTCGGGGATTGACAACCTTGGGGTTAGAGACCGTCTGATTTGGATGATTACAAGTATTATAAGGCATGGCCAACTTTGTAAGTTAGACGAATTATGCATTCAGTCAGAGTGCTTACATTGTGACGTTCAAGGCTAGGGTCCAAAGCCCAGTTCAAGCTAAGACTGGTGTAGATATCGGTTTTAGTGGAGCGCATAACTTTGTGACAATCCACTGAAATTTAGCATTTTAATGCATACGAGATTACACTGAATCCATGTCGTGTGACCTTTTCAAATGTTCTGCTCCCTGCAGTGGTGTTGCAAGAACGAGGACTGGACCTGGTCATGGCGCATGCCAGGGACCTTCAAATGTTCAGGGAATACGAGGGATATCGTTTTGGCCAAGTTGACTGGGATTCAGGTAGCGATGTCCCCGAGGACGACTCAGATTCCGAAAGCGAAGACGAGGCACAAGAGGCGGTTCCTATTAATCGAAGAGCATACTGACTGATGTGCAACAATGAGCAAACCAGACAGCACCTGGAGACGTCGTCCTAGCCCCATTGCTTGACGTGACTGGTCGCCGTCGAGGACATCTAGTTGTTTGACGTTTTGAACAAATCTCTCTCTGTCTTACCTCTGCTTGAAGTGTAGCCTCCCAGGTGTAACTAAGTTTTTGCTTCAGATTTTCGAAAAGACTGCATCAGAACTCTCATCGGAACTTTGGGACTTTGGGATTTTGAGAGCCAGGCAATCGTAGCTTTTTCTTGAACCGAAATTAGTGGCTGAAGTTGACTAGTGGAGTGTACGGTCGTGATCACAAGCAACCAAACAATTGCTCTCTCAATGTAATACCACTACACCAGTACCTTTACATGATTGGCTACAGTGTCCTTTCTCTGTGACTGCCACACATGTATAGGTCCTGTAAGGTATGCATCAAAGTTATAGAAAGTTTTCACATAGGACTCGGGGTGTTTCGTCAACACTGTGAGGCCTATATATAGACCGTGCAGGTCTAGCGTATTCTCCAAGACTTTGCTTAAGGAGAGAAGTAAGGCCAGGTTATAGAACCGTGTAAGCGGGTCCGGTGTAGTCCCCCGGTACGGTGTTACCCTCTAGGTTTTCTACTCATTCCTCTGGAACTCCATTTTTGTTAAATTGGGAAAAACAATATATTTTGGGACTTCTCAAGGTTTTAGGTGATCACCTAAAATCAAGCTTGCAGTGTTTATTTTGGTACACGTGTCCTCACCTAAGAGGAAGAATTTGCAAGGGAAAAAACATTTGTGACTCAAACTAAATTTGATACCTTCAAATCTGGTTTAAGGTAAATTTTGGGTTTAAAGTGGAGTACAAAATGGTACCTCCATTTTTCCCAATTTAACGAATATGGTGTTCTGGGCTTCCGATTCCACCCATTGCTTTTGCAGGTTTGAAAACAAATGATGCCTTGACGTTCAGGTGGTCCAAACTCCAAAGTGTGATGCAAGGGGTTCAGCAACAAATATGGAGAAATCGGTTTGAAGTTGTGCTGAGGACCAGCTACAAAAGAGCTTGTTTCAAGTGAGTTGCTCCCTCTGAGTCAAGTCCCTGCTTGTCTGCTAGACTGCTAGTCAGTCTCACTGTCTTGCAGAATTACCAATTTTTGTGCAGCATCTAGTAAGCCTTATATGGGTGAAAGTGTGAAACTGTGAAAGCATAAAACTTCAATTTTTTAAATTGACAGCAAATATGCGCTAAAAGAAGTGACATAATCTTCCGAATGGTCTAACTTTAGTCCACTATTTCGGAAAGGTGCAGATTTAGCTTTAACTCGAACGTAATGACATATTGTCATTTTATCAAAATTGATCTTACAATAACTCGATAAGTGTGTGTCATTTATTTTTGGAATTGATATGTGCACACCCGGGGTTTGATATATGCCCCTAGGCCCCAGCGCCTGCAGGTGGTAGATTTTAGATTTTTACCATCAACAAGTTAAATTGGAAAAGTTTGAATTTGAATTTGGACTTAGAGACCTTGATTTAGTCTAAAACTATAAAGGAAGTTAAAATTGAACAACACCCAAAATATCATATTCGTTAATCTGGGAAAAACAATTCATTTTGGGACTTTCAAATTTTGAGGTGAAGGTTTTAGGTGATCACCTAAAACAAAGCTCAATGTTTTTTTGTGCATGTGTCTTGACACCCTCACCTAAGAGGAGGAATTTGCAAGGGAAAAAATCTTAGTGGCTCAGAGTGAATCTGATACCTTCCAATCTGGTTTGAGGTAACTTGTTGGGTTTTAGGTGGAGTACAAAGTGGGACACTTGTTTTTCCCAAATTAACGAATATGGTGTTCCAATGAAAGAGCTTAGCTAATAGCTAGTGTCAGTAGTGTGCAAACTATTACTTTTACTTTTGTTTGTAAAAAAAGCTAAGCTTTTTCATTGGGCGTTATTCAATTCTAACTTCCTTTATGGTTCTAAGCTAAATCCATAAGAGAAAATATGAGCCCTCTATAAGGGCCCTAAGAACCCCTTTCAAGGGGTCTCCTTAATTGTTTTAATTTGTACTTTGGGTCAAAATAAATTCCTTATACCCTACTATGCCTTTGAGTACAATCATGGCTCACTTTAGCATGTCCAATTTTCATTGGGCGTCACAATTACACGTACATATTACCATGGTCCTTTTTCTCTATATTAAAACCTTTAACCTAGTACTTGTGAGGGTAACATTAGTTATGATTGTGTACAATGGTAGGAGAATAATTAAGAAATTGTGACATAGTACTAGATTGCCATTTTTTATTCATAGTTTTAGTGATGTACATTACACAAGGTAGAGACACTTCACACACGCTTTTATTGTACCCACTTTAGGCCAATAAATGTTAGAGAGACCATTCTTAAGGGCCTTGTGGAGGGTTCATATTTTTTCTAATGAAGGTCTCTAAGTCCAAATTTGAATTCAAAATTTTCCAATTCAACTTTTTGATGGTAAAAATCTAAAATCTACTCCCTGTGGCTGCGAAGATGCACATATCAATTCCCTTATATTTTAACAACTACACAAGTTTTGAGAATGGGGTTAGGTGATTGTATTTTCAAATTGTAGCATGATGAAGTAAGAACATGATATCATAACGCAACATTTGTTAATTTGGGAAAAAACTCCAATTTTGGAACTTTTGAATTTTCTATTTTTAAGAATTATTAGTTGATTTAGAATGAATTTTACAATGATTTCTTCAAGGCCTTAGATCAATAATGGAATATCTTGAAAGAATTATCAAAAGACTTGCTTTAAATCACCAAAATATTCTCACAAATACAAAATTCAATATCCCAAAATCTGTTTTGGGAAAGTGTTTTCCCAAATTGACAAATATCGTGTTTCATACTTCTTGAACAGAACAAGTTTACTTGTTTAGTCACAATTCAGACCTCCTAACCTCATGAATTTGTAATTGCTAAATCAATAATAACTCCCCTAAATTTATTACACATTTAATTCATTTTAGACTATCAATGTAGTTTTAGATTAATCAGAAACCTCTATCAAATAAATGATACACATACTCTTGCTACATTCTTTTTTCAGTAATAAAATCATTAAGTCGATTGACCATAGTAATGTAAAAAAAAGAAATCCTGCATTTTCCATATTGAGTAAACAAATAATAATAAGAGCCACTCTAGGAGTAACATTTTTCTTTTCTTTTTAAGGTAACATTAAGAAATTTTCATCATAGCAATTAAAGAATGTTTTGAAATTATGGAAAACTTAAGACCATATGTCATTATTATTTGCTTATAGGCTTTCTTATTGATAACAAATAAATAGCTAACAAGAGTATAACTTGCAATCTTGAGCTTTTAACTAGAATGATGTGTTTGTTTAGGTCTATTTATTTTTGTGGGATATAACACTATATTCATTAAAATGGGAGATTGGGCACCTCCCAAAATAACTAAATGAGACATAAAACCTTTCAATTTTAGGTTAGTTTTGAAAAGTATTATTGCAATTTAGCTTAAATTGAGCTAAATTGCAATAATACTTTCTAATTTTAAGTCAAATCTGAAAGATTTTATCACTTTTATGTCCATTCATCTTAAATTGAGTTGAATTGACATGAAATCTTTGGTTAAATTTCCTTTACATTACCTCTCATTTTAATAGAAAACTCCCATTTTAATGAATGTGAGGTTGTATGAAGAAAACAATATTTATTCACTGAAAATTGGCAGCATGTTGTACTTTGAATACTTTATTAGACTATTTTTAACAGTTTCATTCCTTCCATAATGGAAAATACTTTGCTATGTCTATATACATGTATCAGTGAGTCCAGAATTGCAACTAGGGAAAATTTTGTCACATGAAGAAAATGCTGAACTCAGACGTTGATAAGGTACTCTCACTGGCCTCTGCCGTAGCTTAACGTGATAATACTGCACATCTAAGCTGCTAAGCAATTTCAACTCCAATTATTCCAATAAAAGTCAATTAGGTGATATGATCAGATGAAGATCAGTTTCTGTTCATTAGTACTTTGTCCATTTCAACCCAAAGGTTTCTACATACTATGAACTGAAATGTGTGAGTGAACATTTTGGAATGTCGATGTTTTTTTCGTCTCTCCGATTTTTATCTCAAAAATACATAACTAACACCGTATTAGGTAAGTTGAGAAAAATGGAGGGAGTATTTTATATTCTACCTTAATCTTACATACAATAAATGTAGGCATAGTTATAGCTTAAAGTTGTAATAATTTAAAATTCTTGAAGGTAATCATTGAGACTTCACTACTATGCAAGAAAGTGCACGCTAGTTTTTTTGTAATGTGCTAAATTGTACATAATGATAGAAACAGTGAAAATCTCAAAACTTTTGGGGAAAATTGAGCTCAAGAGAAGGCCCATATGGGAAATAATTGGAGGGGTCAAAAGCATTTAAATGTAATGTCCTTTTTCAGATAAAATGAGACTAATACCCTGTACCCACTTACAAGTACTTCATGAGAGTAATTTTCTTTTACAATATCATATGCTTTTTATTTGATGAGTGTCTTGTTTGATTGGGAATCCTAATCCTAGTTTATTCTGGTGTCCCAGTGAAGATCCTTGCATTTGTCATTGTCATGTTATAATATTATTTTCCATCATCAATCCTTTTGTTACGTACCATGGTACATTTGAGTACTTCACACAAGGTAGAGACCCTTGTGTAGGTACCTTACCTATGCTTCTCCTACCTCAATAAATAAAATGGTTTGTCAAGGTGTAGGGGCCTTCTCTTGAGCTCATTTTTCCTCTAATGTGTAGTGTTATTCCCAATTTACCTAATTAGGTGTTAACTTGTTTGATAAATGGAAAAAATATGAGTGAAACTGAGCTAAATGTGAAATCTGTAGCATTCATTTGTCTTAGAAGATAAATGTGTCAACATATCAGTTAGTTACATATTAGAATATAGAATACTGTACTAGTGAAAATATCAGATGATAATATTGGCATATGAGAGATCAGTAAGTGATATCTAAATCTGATATCTATGCAAGTTCAACAAAGGGTTATGACAATTTTTTATAAGTGCGAAGTGCGGATTAATTTATAGATTCCTCTAAAAAAATTAAAAATATCTTAACGTGCACCAAGTAGTCAAACCTAATTACATAACCAACGATTCTTTTGCTTAAAAAATTTACTTCCACCTTTCACTTTTTGGTCTAGCTTAAGCTATCATTACATTAAAGCGTGACAACTTCATGAATGTTATAACCTCTCCAAAAATCCACATTAATATTTAGGTTACATATTAAACAGGCTAATTAAGTTTTGAATTAGTAATAGAAGGAGATTAGCTTCCAAAATCTCTTTTTATAGTTCAAATTTCTAAACAACTCTTCTATTCTTTGAAAGATTTCTATTAACTATAACAAAGTAACAAACCATTTTAGTTTTTTACGCACATGAGTTGTGGTCTTCTGTTAAGACGTAGTCGGTATCATTTATTTAACAATTTTATCCTCCATTTCTCATGTACCAGAAGTATATATTAAAATTCTAATGTACAGTACAGCTCTGTTCCAGTAAGTTGGCAAATCAAGTGGTCGTCTGGTAGACTATGAGAGTATGAGTCTATAACTACTATACGAGTTAACTTAACCAACCAACACTCCAATAGACTTGTATGAATAACGACTTGTGCATGAGTGTCACTTGGATGTGGCCATGTGGTTGCCAAAGCAGGTAAGTCATGTTTCCATTTTGCTGAATGAGGTATGTCTACTGCACGCATGCGAAGTGTCCGTTTCGCATGCTTGGGTATGCACCGTGCTCATAGGTGGTTTTAAAAATCCATTGATTGTTGCACGTGCTTCATTCTTTGCTGCGACAGATCTTCCATCTATGCGCCACTTTAACATTTTCTTATTTGCCACTTTATCTTTCTGAGATCATTGATGATATCACACCCAACTCTCGACTGTCATAGAGGTCTTATAAAGGTCCCGTGTTTCATAGTCTTGCACATTCCAAATTCCGACGAGTATGCAATGTTCTAGCTATTCAGAGTATGCAAAAAAATAAAAAAACAGCATTACAACTGTCCGACCATAAACAAAGTTTTGTACTCATTGAAAGAATCACATTTACTCAATACCAGACTAAACGTACGAACCACGCACGTATTGGGACTCAACACAGCTTTACATTTAAGCCAGACACTCTAACAAGGAGCACGAAACTTTTACCTCGGGATACGGTACGTCTCTAGCAACCTGTACATACGAACAGTGAACAAGAGGGCCCGCAAGAGGGTCCATTCCAGTGATCACTTGGCAACGTCGGACAACTCCGATTTTGTCTTGTACTTCGCCTCATCAATCTCAATGCCTTTATCTCTGGCAGCTTCTTCTCCTGACTTCTCTTTCGTGGCGAGTCCACCCTTACGCCCCATCTCCTGATACCCCTCCCGCCCCATTTGTGCAGCTCGAGCTTGCCCTCCTCTTCTTCCCCCTTCTACAATCCTCTCCTGCATAAGAACCACATAATCAACTTCTCAGTCATAATATCACGAAGCAGTACCTCGAGCAGACTGATTGTAAAATGGCACTCCATTCATAGAGTCCGTACGCATTTGATGCGGTACGCTGCAGCTAAGAAATTTAAATATACTGAAACCAAGCTAGACTCAATACAACAATGATGCCAAAATAGTATTTGGACATTAAGTTCTGCTGAGACGCTTATTTAAGTGAGTGTTTGTACCTGGGCCTCTTTGGACAAGCCACCTTTACCATGGACGTCGTCCTCGGAGTGATCAGGGTGATCACCATCGCTGCGAGCCAAACCTCCTTTGGTAGCACCGTACTTGACTCGCATCTGGGCTTCCTCCGACAAAGGTCCCTGGTTGTCGTCTTGATGAGTAGGTGCCATGGTACTACTACTGATCAATGATGTAAAACACAACTCCCAGTAATACTGGACAAGCAGTCAAGCTTGGCAAAATATTGCTACTCTAAGACCACTCGAAGCTCTATACAAACAAGTGAATTGGAATGGAAGCACTCACTGTTGATTCTTGACAACTGACTGGCTAAACTACTACTAACTGTAGCTAACTTGGACAAGCTCAGCAGAGAGGGTAGCGCTGGAAATAGTTCTGCTTTTGGCGTTGGAAGGAGAGTGAGAAGGCGAGGATTTATATGCAAAGAGAAGTGCTGTAAGTTAACTAAGCTTACTTAAGTTTAATGCAGGGAGAGAGGCTGGGCATTAGTGGCAACTGACAGGCAGCAAGCGTGGCGGCAGGAGACTAGGTGGAGGTTAAAAACTCAGTAAATTTACACGGAGGAGATGGCCATTGTGCCTGCGGATCCCAAGTGTTGGCCACGGATGGAGCGGATTAGCAAGATGACATGTGGCTGATTAGAATTAACTTGGATCATGTGAAGATTACGGCGCCCATTAGTACACTCAGCCGTTTCTAAATGGCACAGCCTATGGGATATAGCTTAAAAATACACCACCCTAAGGGCAATTGAATTCCTAGGAGTCGTTGAGTGTAAGAAAATGCACATCATTAAGAACAAAGTTAACTCTTGACGTTAACCCCTACATCACTACATGATGTTGCCTACCAAAAGTGTTGTCTGTATTTGGGGACCATTTAGTACATGAAGAAATGACTTTATAACAAATGTCAAAGAGTTCTTCAAAAAATCCTAGTTGATTTGTTGTTTGTTTATGACTTGGTTTGAAATTTACAACGTAATCCAAGGGGTTTCATGTTTAACCCAAATGTCCCACAAACCTTATATTCATTAAAATGGGAGTTTTTCATTAAAATGAGAGGTGTAAAGGAAATTCAAAGTTGATTCAACTTGATTTGAGCTGAATTGACATAAAACTTTTGAGATTTGACTTAAAATTAGAAAGTTTTATTGCAATTTAGCTCAATTTGAGCTAAATTGCAATAAAAGTTATAAAACCTTTCAAAACTAATCTAAAATTGAAAGGTTTTATCACTTTATGTCTCATTTGGTTATTTTGGGAGGTGCCTAATCTCCCATTTTAATGAATATAGTGTTCACATGTATACAACACACGAGTCCATTTACAAAAGAGCAACATCTCATAGGGATTTCCTGAATGCCAAGCTAGTCATTGCAACCAGCCCCTCTACAGTGTTCTATAGTGTTATACAATGGTGTGGCAAGTGCCCTTCTATTATAATATTGTTTCCCAAAGTTGTAGAAGTCAAGTAGTCAACATACAACAATGCATGACACCCTCATGACAGTTGCAAGAGGGACTGACAACATGGGTTCTAATACTATGTATTTGAATCTCCTCACAATTTAGGTTACCAAAAAATATGGTGCACCTAATGAATTTTTTTTTTTGTCTTTCTTGATGAACCATGTGTTTATGATCACTTAGGAAAAATACTAGGTCAAAAAAAACTTTCTTCCATTTTACAAAACATTTTTTGGATGTACAGTGGATGTTGTTTGTCTGCCTCAACATTTAGGGGTTGAAAAATGCACCCAAAGACATTGTAATCAATTTCAACATTCTTTTTTTTAAGTTCTCTATTTTTTTACTAAAGATGAGCAGGAGTTACATTGTTTTGATTTTTTAGAGATGATATTGCTTGTTCTATGTAATTTGTATGTCCTTAAAATTTCAAAAACAACATTGTGAAATTATGATATAATATGAGTTTCTTAAAAACAAATGATTTTTTTTTGTATAAAAAACAAAATAAGTTTGAAAAATCTGAAATTTTCCATAGGTGCACACTGTAAGAGCATAAAATATTGTTGTGTAAGCCAAATTTTTGTGTAATTCTATAATTAGAAAATTAGTAGTCATTAGTTACAGGCTCAAAGTATAGATTGAAATGTAATATTCAAATTTTGTACATTTCAAAATTTTGAATTAGAGTAGAAACCAAACTCACTGGCCTTCATATTACTTGTTGGACTCAAATTCTAAATAAAATCATTTTTATGGCTAAAATTTAGAGTTAGAGCAAAGAAGTAACACGTAGGCATATTCAAAACACACTAGAAAGGTGTCATTTGGAACTATTTATATAGCGTTTTTTGTTGTAGAAAATTCAATAAAATATTAATTAGAGAATTTCCACCATTAACTGCAATAAAACATTCAAAGAATTCTTAAGAAAAAAATTGAATGAGAAATTATCATTCTTCATTTTGAATTTTGCATCTAAAATCATCATGTGCTACTTTGTGTGTGGCTTTGTATGCACTTAGGAGTTAACTCTAGCTTTAAAGACTAACATGAATGAAGTATCTATTGGAAATGGTTCAATTATCTAAACCTCATGGGCCTAAATAGTAAATACTAATTTTGATACATTCATTAGTCATTAAGGTAGAATCGTAGAAAGGCCAACATTCCATAATGTTTCATTTTTGAAAAATAATTAGGTCTCCATAGGATAGCAAAGCTGGTTGACTCTACCATAGTTGAATGTATTATAATGGTAAGTGTACATACCATCATTAAACACTATGTTTGCAATGTCATTACAAAAAATTGTAAACTAATACAACACTATATAATGTGTAATTAAATTTGGGAATTACTAAAGCCACAACCAAAATTGCTAATGCCACACCCCTATGAGCATGTAATTTAAGAATTTCATGCTAGTTTTTATATTCTAGTGAGCCATCATTCATCCAATCACGCCATTATCACCTCTTTGAAAGAAAAAAGAACAAACACAATTTTTTGCTGAATTTTTATTTACAATATTTCTATTGTTTAGATGTATTTTTGCTTCTAGGTATTTAAAAATCTTATATTTTTGAATTCAAATTCAAGCACCTCCAACTTTTAATGTAGCCCTCAATGTAGCCTTAGAATGATAGAGGTGGAACAAATTTTTTGATCCAAGTCAAAAATATCAGCATTAAATTCTCACATTTCATGCTCAAATCACTCCTTAGGGACCTGGGGTGTGACATTAGCAATTTTTGGTGTGATTTTAGCGATTCCCTTAAATTTTTAGACAATTCTAATAAAAAGATATATGCAAAAAATCAAAAATATTTTTGCAAGAAATCGGTAAAACTTGGGCTAAAATGTAAGGGAAAGAAAACCAATCAATCCAAACTTTAAGTGAAAATCCTACATTCTTGGCTCCAAAATTACCAAAAAAACATTGCCATGCAGGCAATATGCAGTGCCTTGCAACGTGAGACTTGAGACATAGTGTTAATTGCCACTTCCCACCGCCCAACTCTTAGCAAAAGACCAATTAGATTCTTCAATTTCCTTGAAACTTGAGACACAGTGTTAACCGCTCCATCGACGGCTGAGGTTAGATGGCATGCCGTTATGTAGGGCTAGGGTAGAAAATTTCAGCTTTTTCATTGGTCAGAAAATGTTTAGATATGTATCATCAAGAGATTGAATTAGGGAATTTTGAATTCAGATTTCAATTTAGAGACCTTGATTTAGGGATAGTTTCCATTGCAAACAAGAATTGGAGGTCCATCCAGGTTGACCACGGGTAGAGAAAAGAAAATAACTCTAAATCTCAACAAAACGTACATTATTGAAAAAAAGCTCCAATTTTAGGGTTCAGAAGGTCTAGGAATGCTATTCAACTTTTACAAGGTTAGTGGCTAAAAGTCTAGGCTTATACCCCTCATCCAAAATGGAAACCGGCTCTTAGGTTGGGATCCTAGAGGAGGATACCATTGAACATTACCAAAATAGGGGACAAACTTTTACCCTTGCCCTACTCTTATCCTAGTTTGTAAAAACGACTGGATTTTGCCTCTTTGGTTCCAATGTACGACATGCCATCTAAGGTGGAAGCACCTATTGGCAACAATGCCCCATTCCCAACTAGTAAGGTGTGCTATTTCCACCATGAGCAAGGATAGGTGCTTTGGAATGTGTTTTTTTGACTTTTTCAAGGTTGGGGCTACTTAAGTCATGCCACATGTCCCAAAGTGAGGTAGGAAGTAATGAGCTAAAATTAGTTTGGCTAGTATCGGAAATACATACATCTAGACATTGGCAATGGGTGTGGAACACTTTTTGACTCCTAAAATTCACAATAATTTCAGTTTTGCAAATAAATTATGAAAAAATTGCAATCCCAATATTTCTTCTCTTTTTGCACGGGAAAAATATTTCTTGCCTCAAAATCTTTGTAATTTTCTACAGAATTGCTTAAGTTATCAGATAAGCTTATGGTGCTTCCACCTTAACCCTTAAACATCCATAGGGCATAGTATATATGCTAACATATAATTGTCATTTGCTACCAATAAGAAATTTTAATTTGGGATCTCATGTAACTCACTAGAACCGCATTGATCTATTCTCCAACTTCTTTGTCAGTCTCAAATGTAGTAGAGATTTGGATCCATTCCAAATACAAGAAAAATACCCCATATTGTACTCATTGGAGTGGCAAGCTCAAACGTTTAGGGATTAACCCTCAAACGTCCATAGGGAACCGTATGTACACTGATGTATAATTGTCATTTGCTACCAATAAGAATTTTTAATATGGGATCTGAAGTAGCTCACTAGAACCGTATTGATCTATTCTCCAACATCTTTGTTGGTCTCAAATATAGTAGAGGTGTGGATCAATTCCAAATACAAGAAAAATACCCTGTATTGTACTGGTCGGAAAGGGCTTCTCAGATGTTTAAGGGTTAACCCCAGCCGAGATCGACGTCCCTGCCATATTCGCCGATGAATTAAGCAATTCTGTCAAGTTTTCATCTGTCTGTCTGCGGACCCCGTGTGAACGGAGCCAATATGAAACTAGCATGTATGTAGACGGTTATGAAGAATGAGCAGGTGTGAACAGAGCTGCTAATGAACTGATAAGTGTGAACAGGGAATATTGTATCCGGGGGGGGGGGGCGCTTATCCAGAAACCCAAGAGCAGGCAATCCGTCGCAGAGAACGCAAATCCCTTTCAAGCGACATCGAGGCGGTGTATCTTGCTCACGTCATCGCAACCAACAATCACACCCCTCAACCCTTCCCTTCCCTTCTCTTCCCTTCCGCAGCTCTTCTTCTGCAATGCAGGCAGCAGCTTGAATTCTGTATCAGAAACAACTGAAATCTCTCTCGTCAGGAGGCAAGCATGGGCACCGCGACGGCGATAGCGCCTCGCATGGCGCTGCCCAAGCCCCGGACACTGGAATGCTCGCTCTACGCACCTGCTGCCAGCTTCTCCCTGCTCTTCTCCTCCTCCAGGTCAGTAGCTCCTCCTTCCTTTCCTATCGTAATCAGACCATTACACACCAACTTTCTCTGACAATCTGTCGAATTTCTTGCCTCTCCACGCATTTCCGAGTTTCGATTTTGATTGGATATTCACAGATTGTAATCACGACATTTCTATTAGGTCGGAATCCATTTTCTTTATAGGAATCATTCTCTGCGTGTTACGGAGTTTTTGAGCTTGCGAGAATTTAACCCGACCAAATGGCACAACTTGAGCTGCGTGTTTTTGTAGCAGTGTCATATAGGGACTGTTTCTTTTTTTCGCTGAATTGGATTTATCTTTTGACCTTCTCTGGTTCTAGTGATAGAAAACATGGCTTCACATGAATTATGTTTTTCGCTACGGGTCATTCATAAACTTTGTCCTATTGAAGTTAAGAGCGCAAGGTTTTCCAAAATTTAGGGTTTGGTTCCCTGTTCTTGGAATGTGCAAGAAAATTTAGTGTTAATTCTGTGGTTATCGGACTATCATTGATTGTACAGTAGAACCTCTGTAGACTAATATAATTGGGGCTCCATGGTCCATATTAGTTTAAGTAGATCATCAATTAATTCTGTGGAGGTGTAATTGGAGTAACCTTGAGGGTAGTGCCAGCTTGTCAAAGATAGCATTGAGGAACATGACTGTTGCTGAATGAAATGTTTTGGTCTATGACTGACATTTATTTTTCTGTGGCTGCAATATTAGTTTTGTGTTTTTATACTATGTGGCTCACATCGAGATTAGCAATAGACATTAGATTAGAGGGGATATTAGTTTAGACAATATTGCTTTACAGAGGTTCTACTGTAATGAGTTTGTGGAATTCAAATGCAGGCGAGTTAGTGCAATATGTGCGGCAAAGCGGAACCGGAATCTTTTGGTAGGGTACAAGTTGCTTGCAAGCTCCAACTCTCGTCTGTTTCAACATGTAGCCATGGTGTCTCTCCTGGGACGGATGCCCTTGTGGAGCCAACAAGGAGGCAGTGAGCAGATGATGACAATGGCGTCTCTCGCTGCTGATCAAGAGACAGTTATCAAACCAGAGTCCGAACCTACAAACGAATCTTCAGAGAATCTTTCGAAACCCCGCCTCACGGTAACCAAACATTATCTCTCTACTAAACTTTGAGCACATTCGGTTTTGAATTCATGCCTGATCTGGTTTTTACACATTTTCACTTTCACGATTTTGTGCTAAGCAATGATTGTAGCGTTGTTCACTTGTTCTTATGAGGGGAACCACTGAGGGTCCAAAGTCTCTCATGTTTTGGATATTTTAGCGACGCGGGGAAAAGGGAGAATTTTATTGTCTATAGCATGTCTACTCTAGTGCAACGTTGTCCTAGTAGAACGAAGCTGTTTCAAATCACCGACACTCATTTCTTTTATACTTTTTCAATGAGAACATTTGAATCGCTGCGCAGAATGAGCAAGGATCATATGCAACAGAGAAAACTTCCATTGATGAAGGTGCGCACTATTGTGAAAATCTTGCCCTTTTATGCTACTTGAGTACTTTACATGCTTGCTCGAGGTTTTGATGAGAAGTAAAGTCTCCCCCTCTAGTAAGCTTTCTCTCGATGAGTTTTATCCTCCACTAAGTTCTAGGAACTCATGTTTTTGTTATAACATGGCAGAAATTTAACTTTTGAGTTTTAGTAAGATCAGATTTTAAAAGTTTATAGAGGGGGAAAAGTATGGAATTTTTCTATCAAAATCTGAGAATATACTTCCGGAGGGGGGAGTTTTTGTTAAGTTTTAAACTCTGCAAAGTTTTGAAACCCCTAGACCACCATGGCTAAAACTTATCAAAGGAGAAGACTGAACAATGAATCTTACAGTGTGTGTCGAGTGGAGTATTTGTACTTGATTTTCTACGTTTTCAATTAATTTCTAAAGTTTTGAGGATGTTCAGCATTGGAGGAACTTGGATATTGGATTTTATTTCACTTCCTTGGGCTACTACTGGAGTTCAATATTCACACCCTGTGGCTGTTTGCAGAGCCGCTGCTTGTGAGGGCAGCCAAGCGGGAGAAAGTGGAGCGTGCCCCGGCATGGATGATGCGGCAAGCAGGCCGCTACATGGCCGATTATCGCAAGCTCTCGGAGAAGCACCCGTCGTTCCGTGAGAGATCCGAGAACGTGGACTTGATCGTGGAGATATCGTTGCAGCCCTGGAAAGCCTTCCGACCTGATGGCGTCATCATCTTCTCCGACATTCTCACCCCTCTGCCGGCAATTGGCATTCCTTTCGAGATTGACGAAACCAAAGGTCCCGTTCTGGAGTCCCCCATTGAGTCCGAAGCCGGGTTGCAAGCCCTTCATAGCATTGACTTGAACCAGGTTAAATTCGTTGGTGATTCCCTGAGCATCTTGCGCAATGAGGTACCTACCATCTCTTGCCTTCTAGTCTTCCTTTTCGAAATTCCCTATAATTTATCTCACGATCTCTAAACGTTCTTTTCCTTAATTTATTTATTTTTTAATTAAAGATAGAAATGCCTAATTGAGACACGTACGCAAATGTGACACTAAAGATGTTGCCCTATGAGTATGTATTGATTTAGAGAATGTCCACCACCTTAACACGAGAATTCTTGTCCATTTTAGGTCATCTACCACTGAAGCTTCTGAATCCTTACAGCTTTTGTAATGCTGCATTGGATCACTCTTTGGTTTGCTTGCTTTACATGTAAAGGTGTGTCATGTGGTTCTAGGTGGGGAATGGAGCAGCAATAATAGGGTTTGTAGGTGCACCATGGACGTTAGCAACGTACATTGTGGAAGGGAAGACGACCCGAACATATACAAAGATCAAGAGCATGACTCACCAGCAACCCGAATTGCTGCATTCCATTCTTTCCCATTTGGCCAACGAGATTGCCGAGTATGTAATTTTTCAAGTCAATGCAGGTGCGCAATGTGTGCAGATCTTCGACTCGTGGGGTGGCCAGCTCCCCCCTCACCAGTGGGATCGCTGGTCCAAGCCCTACATCCAGCAGGTTTGCCATCCCTGCTCTTTCGCTCTGATGATATTCAGTTCGTAATACTTTTTTTGGGGGGGTATTCCTCCCATTGTTGAGAAGATTTCAACACATTAGAACATGTATTATGTAGATATCATATGCATAATCTACGAATTTTCATAGTTAGGTTGAGTGTAATTGTGGATAGGTTTTGATTCTTCAGCTGGTGTACGTTGCTAGGATTCTACACATACGCATGTTTTACCCATTCACTCCACTTATGGCCTATCTGCACAAAAATGGTCAAAGAGTTCCCTGCCTTTAGAACCAAGGGCATGAATCAAGAGATTTCCTCCTTCCTTTTCACTCACGAAGGGTCAAGGACTCCTTTTACCCTATTGAAAGAATCACTCTATAGTTGCAAGGAATAGAGTCCTACTTTGGGGCCTATCTCTGATGCACTAGGATATTTTTTGCAGCTTGTGGCGAAGGTGAGACAATCTTGTCCAGGGGTGCCGTTGACGATGTACATAAATGGCAATGGTGGCTTGCTGGAGAGGATGGCCACAGTGGATGTTGATGTTATAGGCCTGGACTGGACCATAGACATGGCTGATGGGCGAAGACGACTCGGAGATTCCATTGCAGTTCAAGGCAATGTGGACCCTGCTGTCCTCTTCGCTCCCTTACCTGCAATCACTGAAGCCATTGAGAGGTACTTCCACGTTCACCCACATATTTTCTGTTTCCATTGCCCTAAAACTTGTGTTTTGACCATAAGGTGACATGCAAGTACGAACACCCAAAATTGCCACTGAGCAAAGTTCTTAGGTCACGATATTATGTGTTGACAATTAATACAGGGTTCCACTGTACCAAAGAACGCGTTATTTGGACGCTATGTGCAAATGTTAGAAAGTCATACTGTTAGATAACCTAAAACCAAATCCTAAACAGATGTTTACGTGATCCACATCCTCTTAATCATAATCGTTATTCTGTCAAAGTGGGGAAGTTGACCTTGTCCGTAACAATTAGGAGTCACCTACACATTTCTGACCCTGATTGAATCTGCGGATTGGTGTTTTTGAAATAGAACTTGAAATCCTTATGAGTTAAAAGGATAATCCCGATATATACACACTGTAACAAATTTTAGGGTTGTAATTTGGGATAAAGAACGTTTATGGCTGTCCCTACCTTGGTAGCGTGCATGGATCCTAAATCAATGGCATTGTTTGTTTGTTTGCAGCGTGGTGAAAAAAGCAGGGAATAATGGCCATATTCTCAACTTAGGTCATGGCGTCCTTGTGGGCACACCAGAAGAAGGCGTGGCTCACTTTTTCGACACCGCTCGTAGCCTTACTTACAAATCTGCCGAACTTGCAACTTGAAGTGTGTCGTAATGCCGAATGGTGGAATGAACTCGTGATTGACGAGTGAAACTAGGTTATTGCAAGCTCAGGCAGAAGCTTTGATACCAGCTCCTTTTATTCTGGGACTTGATAATTTTACTTGGGTAAACAAGTTTTTATGTTAACTGTATCGATATAGGTGTCCTATCATCATGGATGCAAGAGTTGGTTTGCAGCAACCCAAGTATCAACATTGGTAGCAGCCATTCAGGTAGCAAGGTACATCCTTCATTAACGAAATCATGCAGCATTGTCGTTCTCGTGAATTTTGAACCTCGTGTGTTTGCAGTTACACTGTCTGTGGAGCCTGTGGAATCTGTGGAGTCCTCTTGAACATGTTAATGGAAACGCAAGCTTCTGGGTTCGGCATAGATCCCTTCAGGTAGAATTTGGGACAAGAAAAAGATCCATTCTGCTCTCACATCCAGACCCTTCTCACTTGGTCAATTCCTTCACTAAATTTTTACCAAACTTCATGTTTTGAAAACCAAGAAAGGGGAACAAATGTTATTAAAATTTGAATGTAGAATATTGCTCCACCGTTCCTTTCATTCCTGCCTAGATCAATTTGGCACCCACAACTTTGGTTGTGTCATACTTATCAACGTCCACTAACATTTTTTGACTTTATAAGTCACTTTTAGGAACTTGGAAGTGCCTCAATTCAAGCAAACGTCTTGTAGAAGATTGAAAAGAGATTGGTAAAATAGATTGGTGGAAGAATCATATTAATTTCAAGAGACCTCTAATTGTAGTTTGAAAAAATAGCCTTCTTTATTTCAACCACTTGCTAGCTTTCCAAATACCATCTTGTATTAAACTTGGTAAGGAACTGGTGTGGAGAAGGATATGAGTGGAAAATGAATCTTTTTATCGTTTTCACCCTACCTAAAACTAATTGCAAACCTTTCCTCAAAAGCACATGCTTGCATACATTCTGAGAACCTACCCCATATTTGATGAATATGGAGTTGTCAGTTACATATGGAGTGTATCTGGACCAACGTAATGTCCAAATACACTCCATATGTAATTGACAACTCCATATTCATCAAATATGGGGAGTAGGCTACTTTTGGGTACAGACATACAATTGACGTTTTACAAAGTTAGTATAATTTTAGTGTTCTAAAACTCATGCTACGGCTTAAGCTAAATTGTAATCTTCTTTACTTGTAAGGGCTGCTTCACACTATGCCCAACCAAGTCTAGAGGCCGTGGGATTGAGTGGCCAAACTCTGTTGAGAGGCCAAAGAAATGGGCTAAAAAATAGGTAATAAAATATTGTTTTTGACACCTTTGGCCACCCTTAGTGTGAAGCCTACAAAGGCCAAGTCCAAAGGCCAAACTCTTGGCAATGAGCTTCCACGGCCTCTCAACTTGAATGGCCATAGTGTGAAGCCTCCAAAGGCCAAGAGCTCAAAGTCCAAAATCACAACATTTATTAGACCTTTTAAATCTAAGGGCTAAGATTTGGTCATTTTTTGATTATTTTATGAAAACAATATGACATCCTTTCCACCATAGTTTGGGTCTCCAGTTTTGCTTGACCTAAACTTTTCTTAAGAGACTATTGCTTTAGATGATAAAGTGCTGCCATGTAGACATTTGGAGGATGACAACCTTTGGAGTTTGGCGTCTAGTGTGAAGGGTTGAGAGGTTGAACTCTCAATTTCTTGCAACCTAATTGGTGGAAACTAACGGCCTCTCAACCTTTGGCCATAAGGTAGACAGACCCAAACCCGACCGTTGAAGGGTTTGGGGTATCTCAAGGTTTTGGAAAACTCCAGAAAAAAATTTGCAGGATTAGCCTTTCAACAAGCTATCACGGAACATAATTTTTGTGGAAAAATATATTATAGATTATTTTATATTAAAGGGCAAAGTTGCAACTCATCCCTATGAGCGACTCTAGATTAACCTTGAAACTGCTTGGATATGTTCCCATAGTGGCACTAGATGGTCCCAATCCCAAGGTCTCATAGCAACTTAGCAATTGGCATGTGGCAAAATTTGCTTGTGCAAGTGACATTCACTGCTCCACTATGGGTTCAAGAGTGTGTGGTAAAAGCCTCAAATCTAGGATGCCGGATTGGGGAGGGGTCGGGAATGGGTGTCTACCTTAGTGTGAAGCGGCCCTATGATCCGACAAAGATGAAGGCAATAAGAACGAGACCCGTCAAAATAGCTAAAGCAACAAAATCCAACAAATGCAAATGTAGTCTATTATTTGCAACCATGCTCAAGTGACTATTTGGAGGTTTTCTAGAGTATATTTTATACGAATTCATCCTAACATTACAGGAGGGCTAATGAACAGGTACTGTTACTTGTGTTCCACACTCGAGGCAAGATCTCTGACACGTGAGAATAATTATTCATCTGTAAAAGTTTAAAAAAAATTGTTTCATAGTTTGGCTTTCTTACAAATGGAGAGTAATGTAAGCTTCACACCCACATGAACAACATATACTATTTATAACATGGGCTTTGAAAGCAATTATAGCAACCCATGCTACATCTGGTGACAATCCTACACATATAATCAAAAGTACCTCACAGGATCTACGTGTAATGACCAACAAGCACTACCTACGAGTTTCCAGGCTGCACATCTTGGCCTGCATAGAGCGAATGCATCCGTTTTTCCCTCATTAAATTTTTAACACTACTGCGAAAATAAGGAGACTCCTCTTCCAACACGTCGCTAACAATTCTAGCAACTTGCACCATAATCTCCTGCCGAACTTCAAAAAAGCTCCCCTTCTGCAAACCATGAACATTGTATGAGTGGATCAGAGGAGAGATTATTCCCTTTTTGTTTAGCAAGTGATCCAAAACCTCACATTTTGAACTTGCGTAAAAAACTCATACGTAGTGATAAAAATTTGACCTCAGAATGGTTTGGCTCTTGTTTCCAAAAATCACCAAAAATCACAAAACAACAGTATCCTCCACCTTACGCCATACAAGGAGCAGGTAGATAGGGAGGGTAGTCATACCTCTAAATCGATTGAGCACAATACGGAAATCTCAGGGCCATGGAGGCCCATGGTGTTCAGATAGCACTCCGGAGGAGGTCTTGTAGTATCCACTTGAGGGTGTGTCTTCAAGTATTCCAGCACATCCTTCGTGATTTTATTCACCAAAAAGATATCCTCGTTGTGCACGTGGAAACTTGCCTCCATCTGCTTGGAATTTGCTCTCGAGAAGTTTGTGATCACCTGGCAATCGCGAAGCATGGTAAACAAGCAGCTACACTAAAAGAGAGGCATTGTCCCTTTTGTGGTATAGCTACAAAGTTATAAGAGATCTTTTGTGGCTTAATTCATAATGTTAGAGCATTGTTCCACGTCGAGGACCAGGGTTTAGTTTTTGCGTAGCAACTAAATATGTACATGGAAACTGAGGCTAACTTTTCTACGGACGTCTTTTCTACGTGCATGAGCATAAATGGATTTGGGAAGACCTAATCAACCACAAAATTGGGACATGTTTGCACCGTGGAGCTAAATCGTAATTGAGAAACATGCATAGGTTCAAACTTTCTCACTTCACTGTAAATGCAGCTTGTATTGATGCAATTGGCCTCCTCACCTTCGGCATGAAGCTAATGCAGATCATTCAAGCAAACAAACTAAATTTGCAAACCTTTGATATACTATCAATCGATCTCCTTGCTACGTTTATCTTGTGGCAGATGGACATACCTGGTTGGTGAAAGCCTGATTGGGAACTAAAAGAGGGGTGCCATCGAAACCCAGAACCTTCGTCTGCATGTACCCAATGTCTACTACTCTCCCAGAAACCGATCCTGCCTACACAGCCACCCATCCACCCCAGACCACACAACAAAAGCCATACTAATAAAATAAGCTCTCAACTCAAATTTCACACACGTTTTGAACTGCTGTAAACCGCCATATGTAATTTAAAAAAAAAGCTGGTATCTGCTTCATGTCACAATCAATAACAATGCAGGTGAACCACAATTTACGAGCATGTTTTTTGAGTTAACTGAATTGAGGAGCATGCTATCGATTTAACTGTCAGTCTTCACCTTGATTTCTTCACCAATTACAAACGGTCGTGTGAGAAAAATGACCACTCCACCAAAAATATTGCTGGCAATCTCTTTGGAAGCCAAACCCACTGCTAGACCTGTTGCAAGTATGCAGCATATAATTCTGTCAGTTTGTGTAGTCAGCCAACCATATACCGATGTTCCGTGTAACTTGGGTTACATAAGGGTCAACAAGAGTACCTGAGACTCCACCAACTGCGAGTAATGATTTCAATGCAAAGCCCACGATGTTTGCAATGTACGTAGCGGCTAGAAAATACAAGAGCAACGATACCAGCCGATCAAATGCTAATATGCGTGGCTGCACAAGCGAGGACGAAATTACTGTCAACTCGTTGCTGAAGTGGCGTACTAACGTGTCAGACGTGCAGAAGAACTATGAAAACTTAAGTAAAGCTAACTGACTTTCAACTGAATTCTTGAAGAACCTGTCCTAAAATGTTCTTAAGAAGCTGCAATCGATCTATCTTCAAAATGTACTAGAAATTTTTTTCAGGATCAGAAGGTTATCAGACATAGGTAAGCCCTTTCCTCTAGACTAAACCAGGGCAGATAATGGAGGGCTACAGATTTCTCAGAGTGTTGGGAAGGACGGGAATTATGACTCTAAAACCTTTCTCTCGTTTTCCAACCTTTAAGCATCATATGACTTAAAAAATACCAGGAGAAGGTTACAGTGTGGATGCCCTCAAACTAGGAAGGGGAAGTACCTCCTCTGTCTTGTGCTTCAAAACGTACTTATCACTGATGTGCTGTTTGCTACGGAAGAGAAACCACGTGCTGGCTACCACTACTCCGATACCTCTTGCCTGCCGGTAAAAATCAGCCGGAATATACTGATGCAATTGTGCTGAAACTGCCGTAACTCGCATCCTGCTCTTAAAATAGCCATCATACGTTTCAGAGATGATGCAACGCTAATTAAGAAACAACCGAACGTAGCTGCAGAAGATGTAGCAACATGCTGACGTAAAACAAAAGACCGGCTAGTTTGTACTCGGCCCAGAAAGGACCAAGAGACCCATATTGTGCTTCATATTTATTTAAGAAGTTTTTAGTAAGTCATACGAGGACCCTTTTTGGTTCAATTTCATTAATTTTTTGACCGGTAAATGCAACATACTTCATCGATTCCAGTGATGTAATATCAGCCCCGTTGAAATAGTACTCATCATAATATGATTAATCAAATTGGTCATTTTCAAACCAGATTCCTTGGCTTTTAGGGTTAGGGAAACTCATAAATTACAAACCCTCCATCGATAGAGCGAAAGAAGTAGGACCTGTGATAAGGCCGGTACAGGCCGTCTCACTTAGGTTCTTCCAATAAGGATCCATCGGGTTGATCTTATTGATATTTTATATTTTCTATGAATACACTGGGTTTACAACACCACCTGCCAAGTATAATTGTAAAGACGTTGAAGCGAAGGTTTAGGGTTTAAGAGCCTTGCGTACAAGTGCGTGGACGCCCATATGGTAATGGAAAGGCGAAGTGGGTCTGTAGCAGCATGGAATACCGAATGCTGATAATCCGCACCATCTGTGATGAGAAGCCCATGCTTTGTTGCTGAAACAATCCTTATGCACAAGAACCACATACTATCTCAATCCCCTGCCCAAGAGCAGCACAAACCCTGCAATCCCAGTTCTGCACCTGATTCCCACTCTACTTGTGCCTGAATCATGTTGGCTGCCACGCGCATCAAAAAGTTTCAGCAAGCGACTAATTGCAAGTCTCTCTACCGCCTACCCCCAAACACCAAACAAAATACGTCAAACTGTCTCATCCTTCTTTCTCTAGTTGAAAAATCCTATTCGAAATGTCATTATTCCTACGACACTCATTTCTATTAAACATAAATAGTGCATTCTTACAAGTGATGGACCCCAACATGCTATTGTAACACATGACTCATTTTAATGGGCATTAGAAGAAATCCGCCTTTGAAATGGCAGCCAAGTGTTACATACTGTTTGCAGAAAACAACAGAAATCTTGTCATCATGTTCAGATGACAGTATCACATACTTGGGGTTCCCTTGGTGCAAACAATGCTCTATTGTTTGATGAACACTTCGGCATGAATACTTATTTTGAATTGATGTGAGTTATTTATTGAACCCTCAGGATAAACAGTTTGCCATTTCTTCCTCGCAGAATACCTGAGCTCTTCTATAATTTTGAACTTGTCCATTGCTAGACCTCTCCGCTTGGAGTGAAGACAACAAATGAGCATTGCCATAGGAGAAGGGAGACATACTTATACAGTCCTCGGCAGAAACCGTCGACCTGGAAGTACAGCAACCCTAAAGTTCCGAATATCAACCCTTCACGCACCATCATGGTAGCCTGCTCCGAAACCCAATATTCAGTACAAGAGACAGACTCAGAGCACGTACAGTTCAGAACATGAATGTGGAAAGGCATGTGGCTTACAAAGGCTTCGCTCTTGTGAATCTGCTCGTGAAGTTCGGAAGGCAGCCAATTGAGAGTCCGATTACTTGCTGAGAATGCTTCCGGGAAGAGCTTTTTTCCTCGTTTTAGCAGAAAGCCGCTGACACGATCTAAGATGAGCTCGCTCAATAACGGAGAACCCGAGGGGTTTGTAGAGGTTGCTTGATTTGTTGAGCAGCTGATTCTCCGGCACTTCAACGTCGGTGATTGCTTGGGTACCTTGTTCTGGCACCCGAGCCTTTTCCCCAAATGCTCACTCCTTGTAAAAGCCTGCTCTTACAACAACACTACTTAAATATGAATAGAAAAAAAAAAAGTATCAGCATGATGGGAAGATTGCATTCATTTAGCAAACAGCGAACAGAAACTAAAGAACATTTCCTTACATTCGAAACAGCACTCATCCAATTCTTCTGTAGAATTCCGTGTTTTCCTGACAGATCACTACCCAATATTGCAGGAAGACTGAACTTTTTTTGAACCTACAATCAAAGAACCAGTACCGAGAAGATGTTCAAAAGCATTGTGAAAAGCTAGTGAAACTTTTCTCTCTTTCTCCGAGTGTCAAAGCTTCAAAGTTTGGTATAGCATGCAGTTCCCATTGGTCACACAAATCTCATCCATTCAAGTCACACCGACACGGACGCCTACTAACTACGAAAAGGATTGCAAAAAAAACAGTCACTCCATCATTCTGAACTTATGTTGTGTGAAATGCATGCGAGAACCTGCCCTTCGCCATTTGAGCTCCTTTGCAACTTAGTAATGATTGCGATCAACTGAGGTAGAAGTGCACTCACCCGGCCAGGATGTGATATTCTGCAAGCCACTTTGCGCTCAAGTCCACTAACGCTGCTGGAAATTCTTGCAACATTGTATCGAAATTGTGACGCTGCATTCTCTACACGCATCGCCATTCCGAGCAGCAACGGTTGCGAGAATTCGATCACAAATTCCTTCAAATAGACCCCACTCTTCCCTTGCCACCAGGCATTCCTGCAAGTACTTTCAGCTCAGGCAAAGACTTGCTTGCACAATTACTGAACTAAACACAAATCTGTACCTGGCCTCGACACAGCAGCATGTGCAGCTCAGATTATTCATAGTCCTACACTGGTATTCAGAACCCACACCCACTCAAATGCACAGAATCTAAATCTCGCTAGCTGCTTAGAGACCGTGGATGTAATTGACTGGGTCGGGATTGCGGCCAGTATTGTGAGCATTGGATAGCAAAATTTAGAAGAAGGTAATTGCAAGGTGAACGCGCCATTTGCGACGAAGAAAGGAGTTGACTTGCTTGGAGCGTGAGAGCTGGAAAATTTTAGAGGGAGGGACTGAATGCGACTTGTAATTTGCTGCCAAATGCGGATGAGGAGGTGGCAGATCTCAAAATTGATGAGAATGAATGCCAGGGAGCGAGGGCGAGGAGAGCGAGCGAGAGAGTGGCGCGCAGCCGCAGCCCCTGTGGCAGCGGCACTATCCGCATGCCATCGCTCGCCCAACGGGATGCAACCACCGCGCTGCTTACCTTTCGAGGTTCGCACCGCAAGACACCCATGCCTTGCTCTCAAGGCCGGGCCACACAGGGCCAGAACCCGGGCGTTTCAAACAGGCAATTTGTAAAAATCAGGTGGTGGATTTTACATGTTTGTGAAAAAGCAAGTTCTTTGATTTTCTAAGGTCTTCTTTTCTGGTCTATTTGAATAAAAAGAACCCGTGTTTTTTAAAATGGATTTTTTTGGATGTCTCTTTGTTTTTATGTTAATAATGACATCAAACATGACATCTAGATGTTATAAATAACATCTATTGTAACATAATTCAAGTGAATGTTCAAAAAAATCTATTATAAAAAACATGGATTTTTTCTAATGTTCAAAACTACCAATTTTAAGAGTTCACAATCTGGCGTCTCAAACTTCATGCCCTAAGGTAGGGCCACCCATTCCCAATCATTTAAGCTTGTGCAAGACAACATGTTAGATCTACAACGTGGCGCAAATTTTTCTTTGGTGACTTCATACGAAGTATTGCGATAAAAATATTTTCAAAAAATTTCATGCAAAACAGAGTTGTATACAAATTTCAAAGTGCATAAAGTGTTTTGAACTCATAGACAATCACTAGACTCTCCTAATCCCAATCATACCCAAACTACTTCTTGCTCACTACTTCCTACTTTCTTTTGGGACACATGTCATGACCTCATTAGTCTTAATCTTGAAAAGGGAAAAAATACACATTCCAAGTCTTGGAAATAAGCTGGTTGGAAATAACATACCCTACCGATTGGGTTTGGATCCCTAGTTGGGAATGGATGGTCCTACCTTAGAATGGTGGAGAGGTTATCTTTAGGTGGACAGTAGATGAAAACTTGGAAAAGTGATTGTCTCCCAGTATTCCAAAATACAAGTTACTTCTTCATCCGTTTCAAACTATTGATTTTGGGCTTGTGTGGCCCCGACATCATGCCCCGTTCTCAACGACACGTCCAGCGACGGTTCTATCAACCATGAACACTATTTGGAAAGGATCACCAAAAATTTCATTCTCATTGAATGGCAAGGAGCGTCACAAGAAGGAACACGAATGAAAGTGAATAACATAATACAAATACTAAAAGCACAAGAAAGGTTCAAAAATCCACCACTTGGAAGGTCCCACATTATTAATTACTACCACTTTTTGAGGTCATCATACATGGGCCCTTCTCACTGGTTGCTTGTTAGTGGGGGGAATTCATCATTTGAGAGAATGTGATTTACTAACACATTCCAAATACATTGGATTGAGAGACTCATTTCAAAATTAACCATGTTGGTAGATCCACATTAGGGAAGAAGACAAAACGATTCTCATCCAAACACGTCCAACTGTCCAATGGGAATGGGCCTTCACCTTGCACTATTTCCTTGCACTGCTACACTACATTGAATATTGTGTTTAGTTTGACCCACACTAATTTTTTGGCATTTTACACTATTTAAACATTTATTGATATTACAAAAAAAATCAGCAGTAATTATTGCAATTGAAATTTTTTAAAGGGCCCGACAGTAGCAACTAAGCTATGCAAAAGCAAACCAGCAATTTCTGTGTTATAAACTATGTGAAATCCTTGAAGAAATCCTAGTATCTAGAGAGTTGCATGTGTCTCCAAGTAAACAAGTGATGAGTCGCAAGGTGACTTTCCATAGTAAAACAACTTGATTGTTAACCCCTAAAGGTTCAACAATCTCCTCAAAGGACATATGGATTTTGGGCATGTATCTACAACTAATTTACTTTGTGTGACTTTTTGAAACTTTTATTGAAAATGAGAAATTTCAAAACCTATGGTGGCATCAAATTTTTTCTTCATTTTGACATTTAACAAAAATGTTATGAAAGAATTAATCAAAACTAAGGGAGGAGGGACAATTCAAGCAGGACCTCTCTTAATTCATCATTTTTGGTATTATTGTTTGACAATATAAAGGTTATTGTTGAGCTCTCCACATCTTAATTATAGATTTCAGAACAACAATATGGATTTCTCTCTTAGATCCTTTCTCATCTAGTCAATTTCTCATCGAGTTAATTACTCATCAAATTAAAAATTAACTACAGGTTTTGTAAAATGAAAAAGAAAGGAGAAAAAATGGTATCAAAATTTGAGGTGTATCAAACAGGAAATAATAGTAAAAAAGATTCAACCTAGTTTGAAACTAATTAGAAAGGTCCTAAAGTAAATACAAGTCTACCACCAATTTATCACCAATTTATTCTCAATTTGCAAGACACTCGTTTAGATTGAGCTTCTTTCAAATTCTAAAGAGCTATCCAAAGCCAAAAAACATTGGTGTACATTGATGAATATGACACACACATATAGGTCCAGAGTTGCTCTTGATAGGGTCAGGGCACGGTGGAGCAATAATCTACTACACATCCTTGTAAAAAGTGAATAGATTCTCCATCATTTATTATTCAACTTGTTAATTATTCAAAGAAAAATAAATTTTAAAGGAGACTTTGCATAGGGAAATTGTAATTTTTGTTGTGACAATAAAAATATTTGATAGGTCTATGCCTTAATTGCTCCCTTTTCATCCCAAAGTTTATCTACAGGTGGAGATGCTCTTGGTTTTAAATTTAGAAAGGAATTAAATGTATGGGAATGGCCCCTCCAATGTTGGAGGAGAACCAGTGGTTGTTTATGCATTGTTGGCTAGTGAAAATTCAAGAAAGTTTGGCTGAAGTATAAAACCACAAAAAAATAAGGGAATTGATGTGTGCACATCTGGGGTTTGATATACGCACACTAGAGGTAAATTTTAGATATTTATCATCAACAAGTTGAATTTGAAAAATTTGAATTCTTATTTAGATTTGGAGACTTTGATTCAATCTAGAACCAAAAAGGAGGTTATAGTTAAACATTGCATAGTGGAAAAGCTTAGCTAGGGAGCAAATTATAAATTTTACCCTTATTTGTAAAATAAACTAAGCTTTTTCACTAGGTGTTGTTCAACTGTATCCTTCTTTGTTATTCTAGTCTAAATCAAGATCAAATATGAATTCAAATTTTTCAAATTCAACTTGTTGATGGTAAATATCTAAAATTTACCCCAATGCGCATATATCAAACCCTTGGTGTGCACATATCAATTCCCAAAAATAAAACCAAGTACATTTTCAAAGACATGTCTAATTGTAATTTTAGTATAAATTTGTTGCTAGAGTAGGGAAGTGGAAAACCGGTTGAACATGGCAAAACGAAGGATAAGGTAGTGTGCTCATAAACTGTCCATCTAAGGGCTGATAAGGGCTGAAACTGATTTTTGGGGAGGTGAAACTTCTTGAATTATTTTTCAATAAATTTTCCTTAAAAGACAAGAAGAATTGACATCTAACCCAAGTTGTTTCATATTTTTTGGAGCTTTGCGGAATTAGTTATGAAATTTTGAAGTGGAAAGACCATAGGTCTCTAAAAGCGCCCACCTCTTCAAATGTACATCACCTGTACATTGTTGGAAGGCTATGAAAAATAACATGTACAAAAAAAAGTACATTTGGTGAGGTGAGCGATTTTAGAGCCTGCGTGGTTTATGAGCAGACTACCTTATTATAGCCGGGTAAAGTTCAAAGACCTCCCCCAAAGTCTTGAACATTGGGCGTTGCCACGTCGATGTTGTGAATGATAAATAATAGGTGTGAAAGATCCAAATCCAAAAATCATTCCATCGATATCATAAGGTAATGTGTTCTAATTACGTTCATGCTCTAATTGCGTGCGGCTTTAGAACAAAAGACATTTTAGATAAAGTATCTATGACTGTCATTGATGGGTTTGGTGGGACTAGCTATACTAGTCCCACCAAACTCATCAATGTCAGTCATAGATATTTTATCTAAAATGTCTCTGGATCTAGAGCCGAACGCAATTAGAGCACACTACCTTAATGGTGGGACCCTAAAGCGGCTATCCGTTCAAGCGTGAACTGTGAAGTATCCCAGTTTGACACGTGGCTGTTGAACACAACTACCATGACAATAAAGAGCATTGCAGAAATGACCTCACTGTGCCTGAGTTTATTCACATGGTAAAGTTTCCCACAACATTCCGTATACAGAATAGACTATGTTATAGTCCCATGATCCTCAGATTTGCCTCAACTAATCCATCGTGCACTTCAGAAAAAATTGTCATCCTCAAAAATAAACATGCAAATATCCGTACTTTACAAACTCACACTTTGCAACTGCAACTACCAAATATCAGCATCAACTGATACTGTGATAAAATATGTATTCATCAGATTCAATGCAGTGCTGAGAGGAACACACGAAACAGGCTCCTCATGTGAGAGTGCTAGCAATTTTATAATTCTGTCTATTGTCCTAAAATGTGTCTAAATAGTTGTATATCACTTCCAAGCTGCACTTCTAAGAACACCGCTCTAGTCCATTGGGAGGAACTGCCACCATTGACTTAACGGAGTCGTACTTAAGGTACCCTAGCACAAACACAACCTGGAAGACTTAATTAGCCAGCAAGGTCAATAAGCTACGGAAAGAGCTGTTCTAACAGGACATTCCAATGCAAAAAAAAAAGAGCCTCAAATGGTGCACTCCAGAATGTCCAAAGCCCTCAATAGGTTTGACATTCTCGCCGAGTCAAGAAAAGAGAAATGTCGAGTTGCTCATAACTCCGCATCACAAGCTGCACCAAACAAAAACCACAGCAGCATTTTAGACCCCTGCCGTTTTAACAGACCCTATCCCATTCACTCGCAAGCTACTATTTTCCCTACTGAATCCACAAGCGTGGTAATATCCTATGAGCTCCATAAATCCCTCATGTTTCGGGTTTATAGCTGAACTTTGATGTTATTCGATAAGAGTTAGCATGCGAAAGTCTACCAGAAATACAAATATGAGGATGAAGAGCACTGAACACCTCATTTTCGTCGCCTAAAGTCTTTCAAAGTCTCTGCCTTGTAGGTAGCCAAGTTGGACTTCACCCACAACCTCTTCTCGATCAGCTCATCTCTTTCTTCATCACCTGTAACCAAAACCGTCTTACTTGTTAACATCACTTGGCATTTTGCATTGATCACTCCGTAGTCGATAAGGACTTCAAAAATCAAGAGTTGAAATTCAATCCAGACCTTTATAACAGAGAACTAGTCCTATGAACACACAGTGTAATATTAACGTGTCATTATGAAATTACGGCTTTCCAACTATCACCACAAATACCAAATTCCATCACAACATTGTTTCATATGTAACTCACTCATGCTACTCCAATTCGTCGTGGAAATTCCAAGACGCGAGCGGGTCAAATATGAAGCATCATCCCGAGAATACGGCATTTTCTTGATCCAATAGCGCCATACCCACGTTGCTTCCCATACCGCCAACTGTAACATTCGAGTAACAGAGAGACGTCATCAAGCTGTCAAACTGCTACAATTTCAAAAAAAATGGACGAAGCCTGACAGACAAAAGATGTTCGTCTCCAAAACTGACCTTCCCAAGGGTATAAGGCAGGAGAACAAATTTGACGCCCAATAAACTCCAGATAGTAGGATTCTCAATTCCTGAAATCTGCAAAACTAATTCCTTGCTCAAATCCGCACCCTCCACCCTGCATGAATCTTCTAGTGAATGAATATGACATGATTCAATTTAGAATAAGATGAAGAAGCTTTCTCAAGCTTACCAGCAAAAACACATCTGTAGAAAATCTTAGAATCACAACTCAATTAACTGCTCTCAACATCTCCTTCTATCTGCGACAAACCCAATCCAAAATGTCATACAAAGAAATATGACTGAGTAGATGACAATGTACAATAATGTAAATTGAAACAACCTTCTGTTTCTTGGAGCCTTTTTCTTGGGAATAACACCACCATTACGTTCCAATTCAAGCGCCTTCAGCTTATTCTTATATGCTGGTGTTTGTTTCACCATATCCACCATCTGTAAGAATCAGCCAAACTAAGCTCATTTTAGCTGAGGGGCCAAGAATAGAAACATGTAGCTCATTCACCAACTACTTGTGCCCAATAGTGCTTCGAATATTAAGGTATCAGTGAAGTTCCATCCTAGAAGATACAGTAGGAAAATAAGAGAAACAAGAAGATATGGTAGCTTGTTGACCTGAGCATGACGAATTTTCTCATACAGAAACTGGAAGAATGATACTAAGATCAAGAAACCGACTAGAACAGCGCGTAGATCCTGAAAGAACAACACTCCAGAGTCAGCTTCAAATTTTCAAATGAGGTAATCAGCAGAGTGATACTCACCAGACTGTCGCATAAAGAATACAGTGTATCTCAAGAAGATACCGCCATAACGAATCTGAACTCTACGGTAAAAAAAGCAAGGTCAAAGGGGCAGCATACCGCTCGAGGTCCATAATAAGTTTGATAATAGCGAGCAGTGCTATAAAAGAACTGCAAAAATACCACCTCAACTGTCAGAACTATGTCATCAAAAGAATGATGATGTCATCAGTAGGTTCAAACTTAGCCATACAAGCATGAAAAGTTATATAGGACACTAGGTCTGTAATGCCATAATCCACAACTTTCAACATCACTAAAGACCTTAGATACTAGACAACGAACAGAGGCTGCAAACCTGCTCTGGATGAGCAATGGCGTAGTCGTATTGCTCTCTCTTGGCTTCATCCTTCAAAATCTGGTTCCAGAAACAAAACGGGCATACAGAAGGTCAACCATGCAGCCCACATAAAAGCACAAATAGTGAAAAAAACAAGTCTAGAAACAAGGGTAAAGTCAAATGTGACAAATATCAGACGACGCTCACCTCATAAGCAGTAGCGATCTTCTGGAATTTGAGCTTGGTCTCCGGATCCGGGTTTTTATCTGGATGACTGCACTAAACTACATCAGAAAAAAAATTTCCTTGAAACAACTATTAGGAATTAAAATGTTATTTTATCAAAAAGATCGGTGAAAATTCTATAAACAAGGCAAGATTTCACAATCAATGATATGCTGCTGAAGAAGAAATCGTACTGTTTGAGCGATAATTTGTAGTAAGATTTCTTGATATCGGATGCTGATGCAGATGTCGGCAGTCTGTTCAGAAAAACCAGAACAAGATTAATTACCAGCACTGCTAGAGTGTGTCAAAAGAATCAGACAAACATAAAAGTCCAAGCTACGAGGCTTCTGTTACGATTTAATCGACAAGCAGAAATAGTAGAACTTCAACTGACAGCAATACTTTCCTTCCCAAATCCCGAGCTTACAAGAACTCAAGAAGTCGCAAAATGCAAAAAATCGGCACAGTTCTGTGAGCTGACTACTCAAGAATTCGTGAAAACGACAGGAGCTTCAAAAACAGCAAGGAATCACGTTCCCAGATCGAAATCACGGCGACCTCCAAGCTAAAAAAAATGGGCTCGAACACTCGAACAAGCCATGAATAACACAATGAACTATGAGACGGATCAACCGGTTTTACCTGAGGACGAAGAAGAAGATACTCCCTCATCCCAGCAGTCCATTAATTTCATTATATTTTACTTAATCCTTTCGTTCTAGAAGAAAAATGCGATGTTAGTGAATCTCGCAACAACTGAAATAATAAAATAGTGTACCAAACCTTAGCACATCTAACACGAGTCACTCTTCAATCCAACACAGCAAGCAAGCAACCAGTGTCATCGAACCGCCACATTGCTCTCCGCAAGTCACCCTAAACCCTAAACCCTAATTTTGACTGGAATAGATTCATCATCTGCAACCTGAATTCATCAACTACAGAATTGCAATTCGGAACACTTCAAACCTCGTAGAGAAGAAACTATGGGAAGACACGATTATTTAGGGCCCGCAATCATTGAGAAATGTTGTGAAAGCAGAGTGCATTATTTCATACCCGAGCAAGTCATAGCAGTCGTCTTCTTCGCAGTAGATTGCAGTGGCAGGGACGAGGAGCTGCGACAGCATGGCCACCACGAGCAGCAGCACAGCGACGCCGCGCCATCGCGCAGCCATGGCGGAGGCAAGGCTCCGTGACGGAGAGCAGGGAGAGTTCGTGCGGGACAAATGAGGCGTGGCGACTGCGAGAGCGGGGGTGGCGAGAGGCGCGTGACACGCGTGGGGGCAGCTGCTTCAATGGCGTGACGAAATCTCGACCGTGATTGTTGACCTAAATCCCAGTCGTCGTGCCCGTTCTCACTTGTCTAATGTTGACTTCTTATACCTCGTGATGGCTTTGCTTCATCCAAAATACAAAAGTGAAGGCACATATAAGCTTACAACTTAACCCCTGAGCGCCCAGCACAAGTTCACTCAAATTCAAATTTTTTGGAAATCATTCCAATCAAACAACCACTTAAAAAAAATTCACAAAAATTGACCGTACCGATTGGCAAGGAACATAGGCCCGGAGCTCCAAAGAAAAAAACACGTCCTCTCACCGTACCATTGAAAAGATTATAACGGTCAAACAAGGAAATTTTTCAAAACTGAAAGGCCATGTTTTGGCCCCTTGGGCACTCAAGAGTTAACCCCTGAGCACCCTAGGATCTCAAAATGGGGCGCTCTGAAATGAAAAAGTTCTTGTTTGACTTATCATAATCTTTCTATTGGTACGGTCAAACCATTTGTCATTTTCCCTATACTTTGGAGCTTGTCTCACCTACCATTCAATGCAATTAGATTTTGTGAATCTTATTTGTGACGACAATTTGGTTGGATTGAGTGTGAGTGGGTTTAGATTTTGATGAATATGGGATGGAGGCTCAAGGGTTAACCTTTTATTTTTCTTTAAAGTGGGAAAAAGAAAAATATATGTATGTTGGAAATTAGTACAATACAAAATTTTATTTCAACATGCCCTCATTTAAATATAGGGAAAATTTCATGGATACCCTTGAAGTTTGGCAATATGTTCATAGATACCCTTGCTTCTTCAAAAATTACACAAATACTCTTGGATCAAAAAATTAGGCATTTGTTTTGTTATGCATGTCACTTCCTTTCTCCCTTTGTGCGCACACTACTTCTTTCTTGTTATGCATGCGTTCAAAGGAAGAAGGGAAGTGGCATGCACAACAAAACAAATGCTTGAATTTTTTGATCCAGGGGTATTTGTGATATTTTTGAAAAAGCAAGAGTATTTATGAAAATATTGCAAACTTTAGGGGTATCTATGAAATTTCCCCTTAAATATATCAAAAATGGTGTGATTTTTGAAACACTCTCTTAATCCTTGTCATTTGGATGCATTCTTGTTGTTTAGCCATTTGGATTATCAAAGTGCAACTTTTGATTGAGTATAAGGTGGTGTGTTGTACTTGCAACCCTCTCATGTAAAGCGTCCCATAGGTAGCTCATGAATGGATATGAAGTGGTCCTTGAATGGACCTTTTTAAAGTCATAGAAGAAAATGTGTATTATATTGCTAGAACCAATCATACTCCTTGATTTTCCCTCTCATCTCTTTAATAACAAGTAGCAGGGGAGCCCTTTATGGGAGACCTAGAGTCACAAATAGGTGCCTTCTATTAAAAAAATTGAAAGTGCATCAACAATTCAATGATGCTTCAAAAAATATGAAAAGAATTGTGTTACATCTGATATCTAATTCTCTTTGCTTGAAAATTAGACAAAAAAATCCATGTTTAGGAAAGCCCATGTAAAGGCAAACCAGCTCTTAACCCTTAAATGACCATAGGGCATAGTATATATGCTGACGTATAATTGTCATTTGCTACCAATAAGAAATTTTAATTTGGGATCTCAAATAGCTCATTAGAAATGCATTGATCTATTCTCCAACTTCTTTGTTGATCTCAAATGTAGTAGTGTGGATCCATTCCAAATACAAGAAAAATACCTGATATTGTAGTGGTCGCAAAGTGACTTTCAGTCGTTTAAAGGGTAAAGTGACAATTTTAGAGTATACTACCTTATTCTAGTCATAACTGAGTTATATTGGCAGTACAAAGAAGCTAGTTGGATTTTCTCGAAAAAGTATTCAGGAGCATTGTATGCATAAAATGTGAACGTTTAAAGTGCTAATTTTAAAAGAACCGGAATTGATATTCGGTTTTTTCATGTTCATGAATTCTATATTTTCTTCCATACATGTTGGGTTTTTCAAATTAAATAAAAAAATGCTTGGCGTATTCTTCTTAGTGGCTATCTTCATACATTTAACATTGTCTTTGTCAAACGTTGAATCTCAAAATCAAAAAAACTTGAAAAGATCAAATTTTTTTACTGCTGTTAGGTTTTTTTAAAACTATTAGGTTCTCTTGTAAGTTTATGAAAATTAAGCTGCAATTCCAAATACTAGCACAAACGAGTTCTTTAGTATAAATGTTGATACTTCTAAATTAAAAATTATACAAAAAAACCTCACATATGAAAATTCAATCCCATGTTGCGTAAAATATATTACGTTACTATAAAGTTATTCTATGGATTGTGAAATGCCTCTTTTCATTTAATTTTTCTTTCAATTTTTGTTGAGAATTGAATATGAATTTTTGAATTCACTTTGTATATTTTTGGAAGTGGCAAAAAAACATGGTTGCATCTCGCCTTCTCTTGAATTCAAAAATGTGTTTTTACCATTACAACTATAAAGTAAAAGACAATTTTTGAATAAATCAATATCAAAATTGAGAAGATTTTTCAACTAAAATGATTGCAAAACAATATCAAACAAGAATTGAAATTTAAGATTCAAAAACTAGATTTGTGTAGATAATTAAGAACACGAAGCAAGAATAACATACAATTGGTGTTGATGAGAATAAAAGAAACATTTTTTTTATTTTTTATTTATATTGTTAGATGACTAGACTAGTGTGAGTGCTCAAACCCTCATTCTAGGATAAGCACAAGACACAACCAAATTTTGGAATTTTATCAAAAAGTGAACCGAAGTAAAAAGTGGCCTTGCGTTGTAAATTTCAATTTTAAATGCTTTCTAAGCAAAGATCTTTTTTTATATACTTTTAGACTAGACTAGGCTTTGGGAACAATTTGAACAAAATATTAAAAGGTGTAATTGCAAGGAGTCTAATTCGTAGAAGTGAATCTATATTTCAAAACTTAATACCACTTTCTTCTTGTTTTAAATTTTAGGGATATGTTTGTACTTTTCTTGGCTTTTAGAATATTCAGCTCATTTAAAATTTGACAAGGCACCCATTTTGTGTAAAGGGTTTGAGTGAAGAGGGGATTATATTGGGCAGGGTCTTAATTAAATATGCAATGATGGAAATAACAAATAAACCAGATTCTCCTCGAGTCTCATTTTGCGATTCAATTTTCAATCTTTTTTTCGTTGCAATTCAATCTCCATTTGGTTTAGCTTTCGGTTCTTGCATTAATTTGTTAGTTGTTGAATTTGTTTTGTAGAATGTGAAGCTTGATTCATTTTTCAAATCATTTCACATTTCCGAAGGACTTGATCTAACTCCCACAGTCCTCAATTAGCCCCACCAAGAGTCCCAATTGTGAGTTTTATAATTAGCTCCAGTTGCTAAAACACTGCTACACATACTGAACACATTGCTAAACGTGCTAAAACCTCAAACTTCAACACTGAAAAGATCACATGGTAGATAGCGGAAGTAGAACAAAATTATGGAGGACCCACAAACAGAAAACAAGTATCTACACTATATTCAGCAAGTTGAGCACGATTTTGAAATTTTGGATTCGTAATAAAGCTGTCAAGGCAGCGTTTCACAACCATCGTTGACGCAGTGGCTGTAAGCTGGTTTGAGCACCAGCTACTATGGTCTAGAACTAAGCTATTTCTTGTGTTCAAGAATTTCAACAACAGATTCTTTCTTCGCCAGGTTGCTAATTGATAGCAAAATGTGTGACGAATGAAGTGCGCAGAAATTAGTTTAGGCCGGAGGGCTATTTGGAAATCACAGCCTGAGTACACCGAACGCCAAAAAAAGGAAGAGAACACATTATGCTGTAAGAGGTCCAGGGGCCTACTGGTTTGTTGCCTACAGGTAATCTTCAATCCCTATATCACGAAGAGCAGCTGACGCAACGTCGTTACAGATCTCGTGAGAGTCTTTGGCTTTCCGCAACAACGGCTCCAGACCCTTCTCAAGACTAATAGGCCTGCACAACAATAACCTTGACGATCGTTAACACTATCTAAAACATCTATCATGCAGTCAAATGACCACTTGAAGATAGAAGCTACAATTTATGAGCTTCTTGTCAACTTGTGTACTACTGCACATCATATGGTTTAGTCATGGAACGCATTGCAGATTTTATACGTATTCAGGCCATGTTCCTATTTCTACAAATGAAATAATGTTTCATTGCATGGGCATCCTTCTTCAGGACGTCAATAATACTAACAATGTAAAAAAAATACGCAGAGAATGAGGCGAGATCTACGAGGTAGCAGGACTTCCAAGAAGAAAAGATCCCAATCCAGGACATCGGATTGAAGAGTAAAACTCAGGATACGACCTCAGTATACAGATGTGCCTGATGCAGCATTCGTACCTGTTCTCTAGGTTTCGAACATTTAGGTTGCGAACCATCTGACAAACTTGCCGAAGCATGTGAGGAGCGTCGGGGTGAGCCTCCATCACCTCTGCCGCAACATCCAGAGCCCCAGCTTCAACTGCTTTGGTCACGTGTTGTGGCGAGCGGAGAGTCAATGTAGCTACGGCAGCACAACCCTACAACCCAAGCATTGAGTCACCAATTGAGCATTATAACACCAGGTTCTATTCAAAAAAGGTGATGGTCAAACCCCGCTCACTCATCAACAGAGATCTGCTATTTACCTCTTGGAGCACTGATGGTTCCTCTTCGTAGCACTTCATGAGAAGGAATATTTTTTGCAGGCCACCACTATTCACGATTACCTCCTTGTTTGCATCACTGCCTGCAAGCTGCAATACGCAATCCTCATTTCAGGAAAAAGGACAACCATGACATGCAGCACCTGTTTTGAAGTGCTGATTGCCAGCTTCAAGAAATTAGTATCACCCAAAATTAAGCTACTAAAAGCACAAAGGGAACCCTTTAATGCGAGAAATGCAGTAGAGTCGGATCAGTTAATTAAAACAGTCAGCGAGACAACGAACCTGAGATAGGAGTGCTAAGGAAGAGCGTGCCACACTTTTATTGGGATATTTACAGGCATAATCCAAAAAATTAAGGACCATGCCCAGACCACCTTCCTCAGCAAAATCCCTGCATATTTCATCCTGGAAATAACCGTGCCACCATCAGCAAAACTTCTTATCATAATAACACACGAATTGATCATTAAATCTTAACTAACACGCAACCCCTCTTTCACGGATCGTTTTCAAAGCATCTAAGTTTGTAATTCTAACTACAGTATGCAATGCAACGAGGACTTGGAGGCAGCTGAAGCTTACGTTAACAGCCAAGCTCTTGAGAGTAAGGCAAAGCGAGGGCAGAATTGGTAGGGCCTTGGATTTTTGTGGAAGAATCTCAAGAAAGGCATCTATCGCTCCAGCTTTGGCAATCTTCATTGCATTCTTGAAGGCCTGTGTCAAAACAAACAAATGTTTAATTATGCATGAACTAGACGATTTTCACAAACCATCCTCATTGAAGGGTCAATAGCATTTCAATACTGCAAAGATCGTTGAGAAGGCAGCTCATCAGGATTACATTGGATGCAGCAGGTCGATCATCATCTGCCACAGTCAATGACCGAATTGCATCACAGGCTGCTTGAAGAGCCGCACCATCCGATCCCATTTCCTCTGCGTGGTTTTTGAGGTATTTCACAAGTGCCTCATCTGCTCCCAGATCCATAAAATTGTTTTTTACAATTTCGTTCTTTGCTGCAGCCAAGGCCAACGCGTTCGCTGCTAAGCAAGACAACTCACGATTCATAGGTTCGTAAAGTTCCTGCAAAACGAACGCTAGTTAAAAGCTCAGCATCCCTAAAATCCTCACCTCTAAGCATACTACTTCGCTGCAAATTATATATTTGAAGTGCCAAGTCAACCTAATCTTCTACGGGGCAAAAAGCCATCGAAGTAAGTGTCGTACTCACAATATTCTCCATGGCTAAAGCTTCCAGAACAACCTGGGGCCCATTTGCTTTCAGAAACACTTCTTTACCTGGTTCTTCTGAAGGGGTGTCCTAGGAAGAAAACCAGCAGATAGTGAGCAGAAGAAATAAGGGTCACAAGCAATGCAGATCGTTACTCAAAGACATAGTAGTCGGAAGAAAAAGATAATTAGCATTTTGCCTTAAACATTTTCCCAGAATATATGTATTGCAAGCGTTGTTCTCTAAATCATGCTGAGCACCCCAAAGAATGGCAGAAGGGTTCACAAAACGTGAGGCCTCATAGCTACAAAACCTGTGGTAGCAAACATTACTGACTACTAACGACAAGAAGATTTGCAATCAAAATGTGTCGGACAAAAGATTTAGCAATCTCATGTGCCTGAATTGTGAAAGATTCCAAAAGTTGCACTGGCTCAATAATACTTCATGATATCGGTACCAAGAATGAACGCTGAGCCATCAAAAACCCAGAAAAAGCACAACCGGAACCTTTCTATAATGATGCTTGTAAAGGATTGATATGAGAACCTTGGAATCACCTGCGATAAGGTTGTGGAGAACTCTAAAGGCAAGGCTTGCCCAAGACATTCTATACGTCTGCAGGCCATAATAGGCCTGTATGATTGTTTCCACACCCCCGTACTTCACAGCAATCTGACAATTTTCTGCTTCAGTTTTATTGCACAACTTTGCAACCTTCTCCAAAGCCTCAACAGCTGCCTCAAAGGATGATTCAACAATCTTCGGTTCTGCATAACCACATGTATATCAGGTTAAAACAAGACCAAGCCACCAAGAACACCGTATCGCATTGAAGATACTTGAGGACAAAAGATAAAACTACCTCACACATACAGCACAACGTTTAATACCAACATCCCAGAGAACTACACAGGAGTATATCGTCGAAGGAAACTTTGATATTCAGCGTCAATAAAATAGCACCCCTTGGACAAATCCCAATGAAAATCTGATAAGCTGACGAAAATTACGTCAAAAAGAAAGGCTGAATGCGCACACGTTACTGATTAACCCAGGGCTTTTATACCCCAGGTCTCACCACGTATTTAACCCAAAGTCGGATAATCACGCATGCATATCTTCATGGGGATTCCACCAAAGTCAGTTGTAAGTGCATACTTGGAGGAATGTATGCAAGAAGAGAATACTCGTGATACAGCAAAATTTCAGTGTTCCTGACGCCAGGAAATCGTACTGATAGGAGCTCAGACAAAGTCACCTGTTTGTTTATCTTCCCAGTTGATGTAGCTCCCATCTTCCAATCGTAGAACGAGCAGACTCTTGTCCAGTTCCTTCAAACTTCCTACTACAGGATGCACATAGTTATCCTTTCCGATGTTGCTTCCATTAGTAACAATACCTGGTAGCACGACAGAAACATTTCAGTTGTTAGTTGAACTTGCGGATGAAAGGAAAGCACCACTAGTCACATTTATGTCAAGAGCATTGAAGATACTAAACACTGATAAAGCAACTTCACGTTAGAGTGACCGCTAGTTTTGACCATACCGGACTTGAAACTGGCCAAAACCAAAGTCGTCCTAAGCACGGTCAAAACAAAAAAAGCTTGCCTGCGGTGGCCACGGAAGGTTCAACCTTCTCACAGTTGTCAGATTGAATCTGAACATCATGGACTTACTTTGAGGTTCAACTTGTTCTTGATTGCCAAGTTCAGCCACGGAATGCTCCGAACTATGATCTTTAGCAAGTGCATTCTTAACTTCAACTGAACTCTCTTCGAGGGGCTCAATACCATCCAGTTTACTATCATTAACTGCCACTGAAGGCTGCTCAATCTCAGTTTCTGAGAGAGGAGGCTCGGCATTTGCCACATTTTCATCCTTAGCTAGTGAGGACACAACAACAATCTCAGCCATCTTATATCCCCGGTCTGTGACGACTCGACGTCCTTAATAACAGCTTCGGGCACAAGTGGAAGCTCAATAGAAGGCTCAACAGAAGGCTCCAGAGAAGGCTCCAGAGAAGGCTCAAGGTCCTTCTTGTACACAGTCTTCGGAAGCTCATCTTCCTCCATACTAAATTCGAAATCAATCGCTTCAAAAAATAACGACATCTGGATTCATAATCGGGTACGACAGTGGAAAGATTGCTCTGAACAGTTATGCATGTTCAATTCTGCCTCAAGAAACAACATTCAAATACTCGACTGATAAGGTTGAGGTGCAATAATACATAAAATGGTGGGCATGTAGTGCCAAGAACACAGAATGCAAGACATCAATAAAAGCTTTTTCGTTGCCGATTGACTCGTGCCCATCGTCATCCGAAAAGCACTGCTCCTTCGATGGCAGTGCTTCAAAACTCGGAACATGCCAAATTATACTCTCCATCGCAGCAAACTGATTCCAAGATACCTAATTTGCGACACCCCAAAGCCTTGCACGATGTGTACATACTGGTTCGAGAACGTACATCATCGTGCCGGATTTAGGTTGTCTATCAATAAAAAAATTGAATGCTTATGCATAAATTATCCACATGAGGGCACACTTAAGTGGATTCCCTTGCCCATTGCCATTGCCATCAAGCATCAGCAAAATATTGTGAGACTAACGATAGGGATTATACTCAGTGGTCGCCGGTCGATGCAGTTACCTAAAGGACGTCATCACCATAAGAAGCAAAGCCACATTGAGCTAACCATGGCACCATGAGACCTGCGAGATGGTGCATTGGAAAAGCAGACATTGTGAACCGGCATTGTTACAGACGAAAGCGGCAGAAGTGCATACCTGAGAGATCGGCGCCCTGGATTTGAAAGGCTTTGACAGCATCATCGACGGCCTCCGCCAAGTCCATATCGAAATCCTCCATGTTCTCCTTGACGGCCGCATCGAATCCCTCCTGCGAGATGGAAATGGCAGGCTTTGGTTTCGTCTTCATCTTGGATGCAGGCGCCATAAGCTTGCCTTGCTACGCTGCTGCTCTCCCTCTCTCTCTCTCTCCAAAATCAAAACCCTAAATGTGATGCCTCAAATGATCTCTCATACACTTCGAGCAATTGTACGTCCCTTCAACCCTAACCTAACGATTTGCCCGCCCTGCCTCTTCTCCTGCCGGCTCAACTTCCTTAACGACTTCGAAGTTCCTCTTTAACCCTTGAACGCCTATGGGGCTCTTGGATACGGCACCGTATTCTAACAATTTCTCAGCATCTCTTTAGGTATTTTCTTTAGATATTTTGAGTTGCTCAAGGTTGACTTGAAAGCACCTATGCAGCACGGATCACTTCTTTTTATATTGTCACGTCTAATTCCACACCCAACCCCCTTGAATACATTGTATACAAAAATATATATATGGCCACAGAGGGCCTTCTCAGCGTTTAGGGGTTAATGTCACAGCTCCATAAACAATGATTCTAAGTGAGGCATTGAGACCTTACAGAAGTTTGGAAAGTTGGTATAAGTTAACCCCTAAATGCCCAATGCACCCAATTTGGTTGTTGAAAAAACTTTGAAGACAAATAAAATCTTATCAGATCACTATTTTTGGTATTTTCTTTTGAACACAAGTTTGTTTTGAAGTCTATTTTCAGTATCAAAAATCTGATTTTGAAAATGAGAGTTGATAATTTTTCTACTCAAGATTTTGTACAAGGGTGTTCACTACAATCTTGAGTTTTCTAATGTTGGAAGATCTTGAAAATGAGCCTCAAATACACTAGAGCTTGGAGAAAAATCTGCATTAAAAATCCTTAAAAAAAAATACAAGAGTAGATTTTGAAAACCGTAAATTGGTTGAGGGTAAACATGTAATGACCTTAAACCTCATATTTTTTTGAAGACCAAATTTTTAGATTTGACATGTGAAATGAGGATGAAAAAACTTTAAGTCACTTTTGCAATTTTAACAACCTCATGTTCAAATGTTATAATCTTTCAAACTATAAGTGATTCTATTGTGTTCTCTTTTTTCATGTAATCTCTAACATGTCAAGTTTAAATTTGTACGATTACAATTTAAAAAAAATTGATGAGATTTATGAAAAGGTTGGTTGATTGTTCACTTTCCTAAACATGCCAAGAAGTTCAAAAAGGCCTTGGACATTCAAGGGTTAAGCTTAAGCTTAAGGTAAACGTACCTATACTTGAGCGTTTAAGGGTTTGGGGTACCTCAAGGTTTTGAAGAATTCCAAATTTTTTTTATAGGATTAGCCTTTCAACAAGCTATCACGGAACGTAATTTTTGTGGTAAAATGTATTGTAGATTATTTTATATTAAAGGCCATAGTTGCAACTCACTAGGTTCCTATTAGCAACTCTAAACTACCCTTGAAACTGCTTGGATGAGTTCCTATACATGTGCTTGCTATACTGTGAGTTCAACAATGAGTGATGCACACCTCAAAACTAGGGGTCGACATTGGGTGATGCTTGGTGAACAATACGTTTACTTTATATGCTTTCCACACTTGTCAACCTCCTTTCATGTTTGTACAAAACATAAGATAGTAAATTGGGGTAAATTTAGAATTTGGGTACAATTTCTTAAAGCTTTGGTGAAAGGATAGAGAATGTGATATGTAGCGCATTTTTTTCTGATTGATATATCAATAGTTTGGAAACAGATTTGACAAATTTGGGCAATTGGTGGCCGATCCCTCCAATTATTACCCAATTTATTGTGGACACCAAAAATCTGGTAAAAAGCACCTACATCAAAAAAAATGCCTTGGTGATTTGGGAAGAGGTAGTTTTAAAAATGGTCTTGAAGTATTTTGTTAATCCTTGAATGAAAATTTTGACTTACTATAATTTTTTAATGTAATACAAAAAGTGATAGGTGAAAATACTTTGTTTAAATACTTTCAAGGTATTCTTGAATTTTATTTCAAAAACCTGGGGGTTTGATGAAATGTACATGAACTTCAAATAGCAAGAAATTTAGGTCGTAGATAACTTGTGAATTCACAACTTAAAAGAGTTCAATCATTTTGGAGAAAGTGAACTAAATTAGACATAATGTTGCAAATCAAGAACACATTGCACTACAAAACACTAAGAGTTGTGCTATTAATGATAATTTTAACTTCAAACATAATAAAATACAAAATACAACAGTGTGAAAGAATGAATGCATGGTTGAACAATTCAAAGGCCACATATGTTCTTTTTATAAAATGTTATAATCATCTTTTTATATGAGGCTAATTGATTATTTAGATTAATAAAAACAATTGTGAATGACTTTTAATTAAGTGTAGTATATTACTCCAAGTTGAGTTTTTATTATCTGTGCAATTCTTGATTTCTATAGAAAAACCATAAATAAATCAGCTTAATTGGACATCATTCAAAAATCAAAACCAAAGCATAGCTTAAAAGCTTCTTAGCGAATCCTTAAAAGTGGTGACAGCACTTTAAACCACAAGTCATTGCCCTTAACCTTGCTTGAAGTGTAAGCAAAATAGTTTGGGTCCAAAGCAAACCACCTTTGGCTTGGTTGAAATGCAAGCAAAGTAACTTGCAGCTAAAGCAACCACATTAGAGATAGCTTGAGCCTAAAATAGGATAGACTAGTCAAATTCCAGTATATATAGAGGTGTGAGGGACACATTTCTTCACTGTAATCAACACCAATTGTAATCTAATTTAATTTGAGTATTTGATAATCAATTCAATCCTTGTTCTTGGAATTGAAATTCCATTTCAGGTTTATGTTTGAAGCATCCAAATTTTGTTTTAATCTTGATTTTCTTACGACTTGGAGAAATTTCCTTAACCCTATCTTGCTAATTTTTAGAGTTAGAGAATCTTCTTAAACTCTATCACGCCATGTCTTTGGAGTTGCATCTACAATAAGTATGAAGTAGTCATAATCTTTGAACTATTTCTAAGCACACAAAAATGTATTTATTTGCAAACTAGGTACATGATTTGTTAGCTCCTTTACAAAAAATGACAAGATTAATAGCATCATTAATCTACTCACTCTAAACAACTCACCATATGTATTACTATGTTTTGTTTGGTGTAAAATTAGAACATGTGATTACTATCATTGAAGCTTGTGAAAAACTCTTGAAATAACCAAAATAACATATGGATTTGGAGATTGGATAACCAAAACAAAGCCTATGGAAACCAAGCTAAAAGACAAACAAAGCTGCGAATCATGCCTAAGAAAGGAAATCCAAGCTAATGACATACCAAATTTTCATGTCATTACCATGGATTTCCTTTCTTAGGCACAATTTGCAACTTTATTTGTCTTTTAGCTTGGTTTCCATAGGCTTTGTTTTGGTTATCCAATCTCCAAATCCATATGTTATTTTGGTTATTTCAAGAGTTTTTCACAAGCTTCAATGATAGTAATCACATGTTCTAATTTTACACCCAAAAAAATATGGTAATACATATGGTGAATTGTCTAGAGTGCTATATTGAAGGTGCCCTACTATCCCTAGTCAATCACCTTGATGTTGAGCTTTAACCACTAAATGCCCAAGGCATCAATTTTTGGTGTGTACACTAAATAGTGTGTTTAGGTTGTCCCACACTAATCTCTTGACATTTTACATTATACAAACATTTGTTGCTACTAGTCATTTTCATCAAAAATTATTGCAACAAATAGATTATAAAGGGCTTGGCTACAACAACTAAGCTATCAAAAACAAATTAACGATGTCCAATTTATAAACCATGTGAAATTCAAGATTATAGAGATGTACAAGTGTGCCTCCAAGTGGCCAAGTGATGAGTGGTGAAGTAATTTACCACACTAGGCAACCTAATAGTCAAAGCAATCTAAATGCAATATTCAATGTAGAACACCAAAACTTAGATTGGTGCCTTGAGCATTTAGAGGTTAACCCCTCACCACCCACGGTATTTTTGAGTATCTCAAAATTTGCATGAAAGTGAAAAAAATTTCAGCATTTTGATCAATCTTATTGATTTTCTCTAAAGCAAAACCATACAAACTCAAAGTAGACATGTTATAGATTGCATAGGAAAATAAATCACAACAATATCACTTATGGATTGAAAGAGTATAATGTTTGATCATGAGGGTGTTAAAACTGCGAATGTGATTTGAAGTCTTTCAATCCTCTTTTTGCATCTCAAACCTAAAATTGAGGGTACCAAAAAAATATAAGTATGTAAAATATGACATGCATAACCCCAATCAATTTACGGCTTCTCAAAATCTATTCTACAATTTTTTTAATTGAACTTTTAATGTGAATTTTCTCCAAGTTCTAGTGTGCTTACGGCTCATTTTCAAGAGCCTTCAACACTAGAAAGTGAAGATTTATAGTGGACACCCTTGCACAAAATCTTGAATAGACAAATCACTTTAATTCATTTTCAAAATCAAACTCTTAATGCTGAGACTAGACTTCAATAAAAATTCAAAAATAATAATAATTATTAAAAAAAATCTTGAAGAAAGGTCGAACATCTCTATATAAAATTCAGAGAGCCCAGTTCGGGCCCCTTGGGCGGTGAGGGGTTAATAGCGTCAAAAAGGAGGTACATCACAACATTGCTATTTCGAGCTTTTGCACTCTAGACACTTTTGCAATTGTCAAGATTGTGGTAACTATTGCCTCCAATATTTCGTTAAATCCGATAAGATTGAGGATTCATGGTTATAAAATGCCCAATTCGGTTGGTCATATTATAGAAAATTGAAAATTAAAGTTGGGCCAATTTTAACACTCCTAAATCCAGTTGTGTATGTTAATCAATAAATAAATTAAATAGGTAAAATGAAATCTTATATGACCTCCACATAACAATTAAGATGGTAAGATAGTAGTCTCGTTTTGAGTTTCTTAGTTTTTAAATTCCTTCTGTACAAATAAGTATTTTTTATAAATTTACATTTTCTTTATATAGTTCACGTTTAAGGAGGCCCTACTATATAATTATCCTACTAAAAATTGTCAAATTTTACAGAAATTGCAAACATGAGAGATCAACATTTATTGAGGGTGTGCTCTCATTTAGTTGACATTCCAAACTTAACCTTGGAGGGGGATATTACCAATGTACACAAAGCAAACAGGAAAACTCAAAAAGGCAAATGATATGTGGAGAGCTACAACGGATGAAACAAAATTTTGGATAAAATATGATGAGCCTTAACCCCTAAAGGACCGTTGTCCCTTTGGAGGACAAATTGGACTTCGGACATGTACCTATGTCTAAACTACTTTGTGTGATTTTCTGAAACTTTTATTGAAGGTGGGGAAGATGTACGTGGGCATCTAATTTTTTCTTCATTCGGATATTTGACAAAGAAGTTATGCATGAATTTATGAAAATTTGGGGAGGATTGCCTGTTTGGGCAGCCCAAAAACTTCTTTAAAAATTACTTTTTTTTTAAACACAAATTTGAAATTGGTTCTTTAGTTTTTTTATTCATGAGAAGCTTTGAATCATTCAATTTCAATCAATGACATGAAAGTTATGAGGAGTTTTTGTTTGCAGGCAGTTATGGAATCTCTACTCTAAAATAAACTTTGAAGTCCTTTATTTTACTCAATTTTTCATATTTTGGAAAAAAAAAAAAAAAGGGAAGTAGATTGTTTATCATAACATTATCACCATTGGGATTTGCATTTTTCATTTCCATAATTAAATTCTTAACAATTTAGTGATTTGACTCATTCTCTACTTCTTTTCACTTACTGATTTTTCCCATGTTGTTGTGTAGTTCCAATTGATTTGAAAATTCTCTCACACATACCTAACTTGATCTCCTACATGGAAAAAAAAGCGCAACTTTGGGTAGAGCAAATTTTTGTTATAAGAGTGGTCAAAGGCTTCTAAAAATTTGGGGCAGCATGAAAAAAAAAACCTTTCTTTTCACTTTAGATGTAAACATCTCACTCCTCTCCATTTGGAATGAGCTGATTTTTCCCCTTAAGTACCTCTTCTAGTCTGGGGCAAGATCCTACAATTGGATTTCCCAAAAACAAAACATAAAATCCCTTTTTTCTAGACCTCCTAGAAGAGACAAATTTTAGTGATTTTGGCAAAAAAAAAGGGCTTGGTCCTTTAGGGGTTAATATACAATGCTTAACCCTTGAGCACCCTAGTGACTAGATTCTTGTCGCTCTAGATTTCAAAGGCATGTTTGTGGCACTAGATCTAACTTTTTGCTCTTGCTGTAAACTACAATTATGAAGGCATTCAAGTTGATTATGTCAATGGAGTAATGGTGAGGAAAACCAAATGTTGTACAAGTGTTGCAAGAGATTTGATTGGGTGAGACACCATACGGGGCGTGGTGACAAGCAGCGTTTTACAAGCTACAACTAGTCAATATCCCTTGCAAGCTTCCTTGTGTAAGCTTTGTGGTAGTAGGAAAGTTGTTGGCAAGGGTTCAAGCATGTTCTAGACCCTTATTATAGCAACCGTCACCAACTCTGCCGGTCATTGATTTCTGGGCAATAGCAATTTGAAGCCCTAAAATTGACATAAAAAGAAGTGCAATCTTCAATAATTTACAAGAGTATGCATTCACATCTAATCTTGCTGCTCACAAAATTTGAGATGAATCTAGGGCTTATAGAGTTTTGTAAAAATCATCAAATAGCAACTACCTACCAAAAAAGGAGATTTGTCATCACATGTTGTTTGATCAAATGTTATAGTCTCCCATCTCCTGCAGTGAATTGTTCCCAAAAATTGCAAGCCATTTTCTAAGTAGGTGTTCCACTATTTTCAATGGTCACTTTTTGTAGATCATCGGATTGACCAAGATACAATGCATCAAAGTTGTTGGTGTCCAAAAACCCTGATTTTGATGAATACGACCTGGGCGCTCAAGGGTTAACCCCTAAATGCCCAAGCCCTATTTGAATTTCTTGGACTTTCCATGAAGCGGAACAATTAATCAACCTTTTCATAAATTCCATCAAGTTTTTTTAAATTGTAACCGTACAAATTTAAACTTGACATGTTAGAGATTACACGGAAAAAAAAACACAACAATATCACTTATAGTTTGAAAGATTATAACTTTTGAACATGAGGGTGTTAAAATTGCAAATGTGACGAAGTCTTCTATCCCTCATTTCACATGTCAAATCTAAAAATTTGGTCACCAAAAATATATGAGGTTTAAGGTCATTACATGTTTAACTCTAATCAATGTCCAGTTTTAAAAATCTACTCCTACATTTTTTAATGGATTTCTAATGTGGATTTTTCTCCAAACTCTAGTGTATTTGAGGCTCATTTTCAAGATCTTCCAACACTAAAAAACTCAAAATTGCATTGGACACCTTTGTACAAAATCTTGAGTAGAAAAATCATCAACTTTCAATTTCAAAACGATTTTTGATGTTGAAAATAGACTTCAAAACAAACTTATATTGAAAAAAAAATACTGAAAATAATAATTTGATAAGGTTTTATTCATCTTCAAAGTTTTGTAAGGACCCAAATTGGGTCGCGTGGGCATTTAGGGGTTAAGAGAGGTTTCAAAATTAACTTCTTCTTGAGGGGCTTCAACTCAGCTCAAGTTTCCTACACTTCCAAAGGAATTCTCCTTTTACTGCACTTACAGCCTTAGAGACCTTGTTCACCAATTTCATCATACACAGCCTTCAATTCCGGATCAACGAGCATTTGAGCAAAGAACACAATTAAAATAAAGACACAAATTTTAAAATAACCCTTAATAAGTGTTAGTATCTGTTGCAACAAAATAAGTAGAGATTGATGCTAACCTGCATTTAATTACAATAAATCACAGTGTATGCGTGAATTCTAGAGAATGTTAAATTGTGAGCTAGGATCCTTGATTTGTAAGCCATGAGCTGGATTTTTTTTGTCAAAATACTAAATTTCACATATAGTTGTGTACATAAGAGTCTATAATTTTGCATTCAAGATTTTCATCTCTTAAGAAACTTGTCGCATTTTCAGGTCTTTCATTGATTTTGAGCTCATAATAAATTTATTGCTCACAAAGGCTTGGCGCACTGCTCATGCGTGCGTTCATGGCTCATCATTTTGTGCTCACAAAATAATATTGTTTACTGTTTAATCTTGTTTTTTTTCTGATGCTGAAGCATCCAAGTTTCTTTCATGAGAATGACCTTCACTTCCCTCATGCATTGTTTGTGCTTGGCGACGAAAATGTTTCTTCATTGTTTGCTTGTCTATCCACTTTCCATTCGGTGTGTCTGTTGTAACACATGCATTACAATTGCATTGTATCATATTCATTGGATGACTTCGTTGAATATTTCTTTCTATTTGAGTTGTTGTAGAAGGAGCAAGAGTTTTAGCTATTTTAGAGTCTTCAACAACAACACTTGCCTCCAATTCTTGAACAACTTGATTTTGCTCCACATTAGCAACAGTGTTACTTCCTTCACCTCCTGTTTGTGTATGCTTTTGAAGGTGTACCTTGAATGTCCTTTTATCAATCCATTTTCCATTAGGTGTTTGTATTGTGACACATTTATTACAATCACATCTAATCTTTCTAGGATTACAACTTTCCATTTGTAAACTATAGTGCTGAAAAACACTATTATGAATCTTAAATCTTAAAGTAGATATTGCATCAAAGTGAAAATAAAGAAGTAATAATGCATCATAAGGTGATGCAAATGAACCAAATATGAATAATGGAAAATATGATGGATGGTCACATATTTATATGGAAAACCGTGTTATAATTTTTATTTTAATTAAATTAGAAAAGAAGAAGTAGTAGTACTACCAAATAAAGTAAAAGAAATCTAATAATAATAAAGGTAAGAAGATTTCTATAGAAGTGGAAGTAAAAGAGATCTTGCAAATTTTTAAAAACTTAAAATCAAGTGTACAAAATTTAGATAGAAAAGAGTAGAAAATAATTGACTATGCTAAACAACTCACCTTGCACGGTTTCTTGTCCATTGCAATATTTTATTTTAACAAAAATTAAGCTAGTATTTACATATACTTTTATTGAGAGGTTGATGCTTTAAAAGTAAACAAGTTGCATAACACAATTGTATGTTTCAAACAATGTTACAGCACAAAACCTTCTCATTAAATAGCAAAAGAGATAATCGATTTATTGGAATTTCAGCAACATGATCTTATAATTTGTGGGCTTTTTTTTCAAAAAATTTAAAAAGAAAATTATAAAAAAAAAACAAATACAAGGTCTAATATTTTTGGTGACCTACATAAGTTGAAGGTGAGAATTTTGCCGTGCTTTGAACATGGATATAGTGAAGGATTTTTTAAATGAAAAGTCAAAGCAAAGCTAAGCTGTAGGGATGGTTCCTAGAAATCTAGAATTGTAATTCATTAAAAAAACTGAAATGAAACCACTTTGTAGTGTCATTAGTAAAAATGAGTATGGAGTCAAAAAAATTGTATTCACTTGTTAAACCTTATTACTAATTCAAAATTGTGAATCTTCATACACTTTAATGAAAAAACATTTTTAGCACCTAAACGCCCATGAGGACAATTATTGTCCTTTGGCCTTGAAAAAAAAAATTGTACAACAAAAAAAAGTTGTTTTTTATTTGTTTTAGATTCCAAAGTGACCGTAAACACATGATCCATCATAAAAGGCAAAAAATCATCTTATCAAATATGCTCATATTTTTAGGTAACTCAAATTGTGAGAAAATTCATAATCATGGTGTTAGGTCCCAAGCTACCCTTATTGCAATTTTCATGAAGTCAGCATGCACTATTGACTTTTGAAACTTTTAGAAGCAATACTATTGGTGCCCATCAACCAAAACACTGTTGAAGCTACAGTAAAAGTATTGTTGAACCTATAGTGTGGGCAAGCCACGGCCACCTAGTGGTCCTTTAAGGGTTAAGGATGGAAAGACTATAAAGTCTAAAACAAAGGTTGTACTTTCAATCTATAACAAAAGCATAGAAAAAAGGTTGAACTTGTGGCTTTGAACCCTCCACAAATTAAATGGATTTTTTTTACATCCATTACTTATTTCAAGCTTTTTAGTTAAGACTTAAGAGATAAATTTGATTGGTAGCTAACAAATATTCCAATTTAGCAAATTGTAATTACATTCCTCAAATCTAACAATACTTGCTTGTGTAAACACATGCTTTAATTAAAGCTTACAATTTGGTATATTGTGCTTGCATAAAATATAATTGAACATATTAGAATTTGAAATACATAAAATCTAGTATTTGTTCTTAGCAAAACTTGCAGTAACCCAATTTTTACAAGGTTACCATGACTAGTGTAAGTATTTGAAATCATCAACTGAACAATTAAACTTTATGAGCTTAGTTACAAATACATTTTCTTTGTATACGAATTTGGAGTACTTTCCAATCCTAGAAAAAAACTTAAGCCCATTTTTGCTCCAATTTTACCTCAATGCGACATTGGCAACCTCAATATCATAAAGAAAAAATCGGAGGAGAAACCAATAAAGTTTTCCAAGTTCCGATTAAAAAATAGTTTGAGTTTTGGATTTTGAATGACATTTAACAGCATTAGCTGAAATTGTGGATGAACATACACTCATTTGTGATTTTCGGCCCATTTTGTCTCGTACTGGCATGGATGTGTACCAACCAATTAAGAAACAAGCTGGATAAAATATGTTGATTGTTGCCCATTGCATCAAAAAATTTGAAATTGGGCTTTATCAATGTATAATTTATAGTTACATGGCTTGGTTTATTGCACATACGTGTTTGTGGAGCCAAGGTGGAGTTCTGATATTTCAACTACAAAAAGATATTAGAGTTTAGTTATTTACCATCATGAGATTGAATTTGAAAGTCATAAATTCACATTTGGTTACAAATACCCTAATTTACTGTAGAATCACAGAGGATGAAATTGACCAGATCCAACATGAGGCGTAAACAATTGCTTTTGCTCTAAAATGTGAAAAGGCTAAGATTTTTCACTCAAGCCCAAACACACGTAAGTTACAGTGAGGCAGCACATCAAGCCCAGAACCAAGGTCCGGGAAGAACCGACCGCTACTTTAAAACTAGCCAATTGAAATGAGAAAAAGTCTTTTGTAATTTATAAACTTGGCTAAAAATCGACTAAAAATCTATAAATTTTTTCTTTATAGCATGAAATAGAGAAAATAACCGAAACAATTCCTTGATTAATCGGTTCAATACAAGAATTGAAGGAAATCAATCGAAAATTCTCAAATATTTCTCGGACCATGCCTAGAACTCTGCTTCCACATAGAATAGAACTATGCTTCCATGTCAAAATTGTATCATCCACAAAAAATATTCATCATATTTGATTGTTTGAATGAATTGTTAGCATCAAGATTGTGGAGATCAGCAGTTCCATTTTCCCACCAAATTTAAGAAAAAGATGATGATTGATTACTGTACAATCGGGTACAGTAATCTTACAAATTTTTTTGCAATGAAACTTCAACCAACAGTTCAGCAACTTTAGGAAGCCATAACTTCCTCCAAAATTGTCCGTTTTTAAAACCAAAAATTGCATTGGAATCCTATTGAAGGGCACTACATGATTTTGATATTAAAAAAATCTAAAGTTTTGCAAATGATAAAAAAAGTTTGGCTACTTCCTATATAATGTCTACCATCTAGTACTTCCACCTCTTGTCGAAATCACCATTTGAATGATTGGGAGTACTTGCAAAAAGAGTTTGTAATTGCTCCATGGATAACTCATCCCATACTCTTTGAATGATGTGTATCATTTCTTCCTTGTTCTTTGGCCATTGGTGGTGGGGTAGCCCAATCAAATTTGAGTGGTGATTTTGGCAAGAGGTGGAAATACACTATGTAGGAAGTAGCCCAATTTTTTTTATCATTTATAAATTTTCAGATTTTTTTAAAATCAAATCATGTAGTACCCATCAGTAGAATTCCAACACAATTTTTGGTTTAAAAAGAGGACAATTTTTGAGGAAGTTATGACCTCCAAAAGTTTTTGAAGTTGGCTAAAGTTTCACTGCAAAAAAATTCGTAAGATTACTATACCCGACTGTACAATACCCAAAAGAAAGAGTACATAAGTCCCTCTCATGGCATTCAAAGAGTTTGGTATAACAAAGAACATAATTGACATTTTATCCTCAAGTTTTTTGTATGTAATCCTTGTGCAATCATGATCAAGCATACCAAATTTCATTTACTAAAAATCAAACTCCTATTTTTGGTAAATGGTTTTGGGTAAAAATCATGGTTTTACAAGAAAGTTGATTAAAAAACATTGGTGATGAATTTTTGAGATTTGATTGCATGGATATGTAGGAGACATCCATATGCACATCTTCCTTTCAAATAAACATTTCCAAAAAAATCCCAAATTCCCTCTATAGAGATTTTAATATTAGGGTGATCATGACCAAATTTAGTAAAATATATATTTCTTTATGGAAATTAGTTTTTGTTATTTGACTCATACAATGTAATTAAGTTTGTACCCTTAAGCATGATGATGTGTTTGTTTTGCCAAAAACAAATTTATTTATAGTACAAACTTCTTTGAATCCCATAAGAGAGACTTATGTACTATTTCTTTAGGGTACTGTACTGTACAGGCACTTTTGAGGTCAATGGACATAGGAGATTGTCTGGCAATGGTATCGATTTTAATCAAGCTTTGCCTACGAAAATCTTGCACATCATTAATCATGTATCCTATTCTAATGGCATGAAAAAAGTACCACTGAACTAAAGATTTGAAAGAAATGGTGATAAGGTCACCTGTAACATGTATCGAATGCCTAAAAACGCCCCTGTACCTGTATTGTACAATCCATACTGATCCATGAAATCCAAAGTCATCCGCTGGGAATTTGCACTAGTTTATTGGTAGAAAGGGCTGCGGACACTGATCCACCTCTTTCCTCACAAACTCATGCATATTTACAAGATCTAGCTGTTCACAACGCTCCTCAAACTCCAGTTCAACAGCTTCCATTATTCCTTGGGATCAGCTTGTCATCCTTGAGGGTGTCTGGGTAATGGTTCCTCTGTTCATTCAGTGATGTTTGTTCTGAATCCGCATGTGCTCAAAAACTACTTCTTGCATTGTTTGTACATACACTACATGGCAAGGCAAGGTGCACGGCACTGCAGGTCCGCTCACATGAGGAAGGAAATCGAGCGTCGTTGCAACTTGCAAGTTGCACACTCAACCAGAGCCAAACTCCTGATTCCAGTTTTCAAAGGACAAAAGCTGGCTTCGAGATACAGAAGGCCGGATCTCCTTCATTGCAGCCATGAAATCTGACAACCGTAATGGTCGCAACTGCACAGATAGTACATTCAACCAGCAGGTTATCCCACAAAATACTAAGTCATATCGGCTATAATTGACTGGGACTAAACTCAAACTGCAAATAGAAAAACAAGAAAATATTACAAAACATATTCATGCATCGAGATCCTGAGACCGGGTATTAGAAAAGATAATGTACCTCACTCTTCCTGACAACGCTAACAAGTCCACCAAGTTCCCGGATCGGTAGCATGGCAGCTTCTTGACAAAGTGCCTTCAAATCACTTCCTGAATACCCTGTTCATACGAAAAACAAATGCAATACTATGAGAATATATTGGTATTTCTTAAATGGTAATTACCAGTGTCAAAATAAATAACATTGATCGATATCGAACCACAACTTACCATCAGTATCCCGAACAAGTCTCTCCAGATCTGACCCTGGGAAAACGGAATTCAAACGTAGGTCAGTTCCACATCGTTAGTTTGGTTATCTGATAATGTTAAAAATATCAACACCCTAATAGCAGAACGAATGTACGATAATACCTTGAAGTGCATAGTCCCCTTTTAAGAGATTCTTCAAAAGAGCCCTCCGAGCTTCTGCATCTGGTAAAGGAACATATATCCTCTTCACCTGTTCATACCAGAAGACATCCTCTTAACCAAAGAGGTTCATATTCAAGTAATTCACAGCATGATGCATGTATAAAGAAAGTATCTACAACAGTCATGACACTAAATGTTCCTATCTAAGCTACTGAGCAAAATCAGAGCCTTGCTGCATTGAACACCAACTTGTTCCATAAATATCAAGAGTTTCGTGAATAAAACCGAACAACATACCAGACGTCGTCGAACAGCACTATCCAACTCCTCCGGTCTATTTGTAGCCCCTGCATTCAAACCATTATGAATTCAGACAGAGCCACTAATAAATCAATAACTCTAGCAAGTACGTTTACTATTGCTACGTCGTAGCAGTAGTGACGATGAAGTAGTATTATTTGATGTCTGACAGAGATGCCCTAATTCAGTCACTACATTTCTTTCTTGACAGATGTTTTCCATTCCCAACATATCTAGTGCATCTTAGCAACAACATCCAAATATCACCACAATTGTAACAGCGAGCTTACCCATAACAATGACCCGATCATCTTCATTGGACATCACCCCATCAAACTGAACCAAAAACTCTGTCTTCAGTCTTCGACTTGCTTCATTCTCATTAGCAGATCGTGATGACATCAAGCTGTCAATCTGCAACAATCCAGTCTCTTTCAAAGTCAGAACTTTGTGAAAATATGAAGCATAAAAGTCATTTCTGCATGACGTGGTCGCATGCCATCTATTTCTGGGATGGGGTGAATCTAAAAAGCTTATGAAAGATTACTTCATCAATAAAAATGACTGACGGTTGGCGTGCTCCAGCTACCGCAAACAAAGCCCTCACCAATTTCTCTCCTTCTCCAACCTGCATGCATGCCGTAATCGCAATAGCTAGAGGTGAGAATCCAGTTTCAACATTGGGGTGAAAATAAGACACTACATACCTTTTGAAAAAAAACAAGTTGCATCTAACTGAAAGGGTGTCAGAGTACACACCCATTTCGAGGTTAGACTGGAGGCGCTGATACTGAAAAAGGTAGCTGCTGACTCAGATGCTACAGCTTTCGCTAGCATGGTTTTGCCATTTCCCGGTGGTCCATACAGAAGCAAGCCTGCATTCTCAAGTCAAAAGGTACAATATCACAACTCAAACTTGATCATACAATTAAGCCAACTAGGATCTGATCATTCCAGGAAAACCTCTATCGAACTGAAAGCAGTCCAACACTGACAGAAGTGACATCTAACTAGATAGAACCGCCCATCATAGCCTTGTCAAGCTAGTAGCGTACTGACAAGTGGCATCAACGGTCATCCTCAAACGCAGTAACCATGTAGAAATAACTGCACTCCACCCGTAAAGGTAGCATAATCCAAACTGGTTATCGAATTGTAATTAGGTGAAATACCAAAGACTGGATCTTAGAGCATGAGCACTACTTCAAAGTAGGTTTACCTTTGGCAGGCTTGCGAAGCCCTTGAAATATATCACTTCTGACTGAAGGAAGTATAACCATTTCCAGAAGTGCTTGCTTAGCTTTTGCCTGGCCAGCTGTTACAATGTCACGTGGTGATAAGAAAAACCATTTTCACCTCCATCACATCAAATATAAGTCCAAAACAAGCAATTCTCACAACTGAACTCAAGGTCCATGAAATCTTCACATATCAAGGTGCAACTGTGATTGAAAGTTACAGGCAAGTGCCAAGCACGACAACTAGAGCTATTTACACTCGTTGTTCATTGCCAGTCCACAATATTTAGCTATGACAAAGAGTATTTGAGCTAGTTCTAAGAACATTAAGTTTTTGAGCACATTACCTATGTCATCCCACTTGACTGAAGGGCTTCTATCCACGATTTCATTTTCAATCAGCTCAACTAGCTTGGCATCCACGCCAGGAACTGTTACTGCTCTGGGAGTTGTAGGCCGAGAATTTCGAGAAGCTCCACCATTGGAAGCAGTGGAGTGTGGCCTTCGCGTGACCTTCTTTTCTGGTTGTGCAGATGGCACAGGTCGTGCCCGAGCAGCAGCAGGTCTTGAAACAACAGGCGATGGTTCTGGGCTCTGCAATACATAGTTAAGCTGACAATGCTTGGATGAAAAAGACGAGAACGAGCACAAAAATCAATGTCAAACAGGTCATAGGAATTATGCCTGCAAACCCTGATTTCACAGGAAAAACGCTCAAAGCAATACTGCCAAAGAGTAGTACCCTTAAAACCCTACTTTCACAAAAAAGCACTCAAAGTGATGGTGTACCGGATCAATGCCCTCCCCTCGTGCTCGCTTCTCCAAAATTTGCAGCCTCTCGGCGACCTTCACCTTCCACTTGGACATTTTCTGTTTCAGCTGCTTGACTTCATCCGCCAATCTGCACGCTCCCACGCACTTCACATTGAACAGAGACAGGGAAACCCTAATTCAAGAAAAAAAAGCTTCAAAAACTCTACGACAATCAAATATCGAGAGATTCCGCCATCGTATACTAACAGACCTGCTGGACTCCACCATAGCCGGCAACGCGATCCCCTCCGACAAAATTCTGTTGGCATTTCGGTAATGCAGCAACGCATCCTCCAGGAGTCCCCACTCGTCTGCCCGCACCGCCTTATCGATCTCGCTCTTTCCCAAACTGAAGTATCCCTTCAATTTCTCCACCACGCGCTCCCCGTCCACGTTCCCCAGCACCGGAGAAGCTCTCGAATTCGGCACCCGATTAGTGTTCGCCATGAACTCCGACGTGGTCGCCCCTTCCCCGATTCCCTGCGTCGGCCCTAAAATCGCCGCTTGCAGCGATTCTACCAGCTTCCACATCGTCGCAATCGCTTCATACTGGGACGGATTCCGTAGGAAGTGATACATGAATTGTGAAACACGGCAGCTTCATTGAGCACTCTATGGGCGGTCAAATCGCTGACTCCCGACCTCGATCGGCAGCTCGAGACCAAATCCACCTTCAGCAAGACATCCGCAGAGCAATCATCTCGTCATGCTCTCAAGAATCGAAGCATTTTGGTGGCGATCGTGTCGACGGAAAAGAGTTGAAATCGAGGCATGCGTGTGATACCGTATGAGAGTTAGAACCTGCTTGGTTTGAATATTTTCACATAAGGATTGGATGATACCCGGAACTCACTACCCACCCTATATTACCGACTCTCGGCGGGTATTGTCCGACACTTGCGATCACCGGCGGGTCTCAAATTAGGAGCAACTAGCAAGGAGTGTATAAAGGGCCAATTTCTGTGGAGCTCTAGAAGTCCAAATGTTTATATGATAAACATTTCTTCATTAGGTTTTACTTTTTGACTCATACACTTTAATCAAGTTTGCACTTTTAAGGACGATGATATGTTTACGAAGGTTAATTAAAAGTAAGGATGTTTATTTCACAAAATTTGGTCGTGGTCATCTTAACATTAAAAGCTCTATAGAAGGAATTTTGAAGTTTTTTTGGAAATTTTTGTTGGAAGAAAAGATGTGTATATGGGTGTTTCCTATATATTTATGCAATCAAATCTCAAAGATTCATAACCATTGTTTTTTTATCAATTATCATGTAAAGCCAAGAATATTATGTACAACAACTCACCAAAAGTAAAGTTTTTTTTTGGAACTCAAAATTTGGTATGCTTGATAAAATTTGGTATGCTTGATAAAATTTGGTATGCTTGATAAGAACTACATGAGAATCATAGATCAATGATACAAGATAATGAAATTCCAATTGTACTCCAAATGCTAAGAAACACCCAAGGGGATAAGGTCAAAACATAGATGCATTGATACTTTTGTAACTTTGATGAAGTTTTCTGCAAAAGAGAAAACAAGAATCATGATGTTTAGTGATTATCCATACAATCCAACATTCAAAAAAGGTTTTGCACTCTTCTTTAATGAATTTAGAAGCATGCACCATTTAATATTCATCAAAATTACAAAGTTTTATTCATAGAATTTAATTTGGTATGATTGGTTAAAAATAGACATTCTATTCTAAAACTCAAAATGAAATATTTTAAAGGAAAGCACATCAATAGTTTCCTGAAATAGTAAATTTTATAACACTAGCAAATATTAATATGTTTTCCTTTGGAAAATTCTCCATGGTGAAGTTTAACTTGGATTGACATAATTCAAATTGGGTTGGAAAGTAGACTTGCTTTCCTATATGAAACCATTTTTAATTTTTTCAAAAAATGTTTTTGTTCATCTCGGGTAGCCCACAAAAAAGGGCAGTGACCAAAAAATGGTCAATTGGGCGTTGAGGAGTTAGTCTTTTAAAGACCGCACAAATTTTCTCAAGAAGCAAGGGTGGTAAACTTAGATGTGCAATTGAATAAAAAATGAACCCAATTTAAATAGTGGAAAGAACACCTTGTTTATTGTAAAGTATCAAGATTTCAACCAAATGTATCGTTGAAAGTGAAATGTTATAATGAATGAGTGAGCCATATGCAAGGCCATAGGTGGAAAATCTTTAGTTTTTCATACTTGTGTGGTTTTGGATATTAACGCTTCATGTGTGTTGCCCTTGAGAAGGGCCTTATATTTTAGAAAGTAGGGTTTCCCACCTTTCTAAGAAGATTAGTTTTACTGTGAGGTCATATTGTATACAATCCATTATTTGTCAACTCAAGTATTGGATTTCATTGTTAATTTTTTGGTTGGATGCAAAATTCTTTTGATCACATGCATTTTTCAAGACCAAATTTTAAATTGTTAGGCAATTTAATTTTGTAAGCCAAAAACCACTCTCATTAATCAAAATATGGTTGCTGGGTTAAATGATATAACATGGTGGGTGGAAAAGATTTGCAAGGGCATTGTACAACACATGGTACAACGCATGGATAATGCTCAAATTGGGTTTTAGGGCTAGTGGTACACAAGCGCACAATCAGAAATCTATGAGGCCCATAGCAACTTGCTTTTGTGGTTCTACATTTGCTAACAGCTGAGAACATTGGATGCGCTTACGAGGATGTTTTTATGTGAAAAATAATATGAAGCTATGGATTGGTGAAATATCTTTTATGTTTAAAATGATATGGAGCAAAAAAAATTGAATTGAATTCTAGTCAATCATGATATATTAGTAGTACCTATATTTTGGTAGATGTCATAGGCTTCTCAATGAAGTTTTGTTATGGATACAATTTTTTAGATTCTTCATTTTAAGACTTTGATTTTTTTTGTAGTCTTTCTGTACTCTTTGAGTGCCCAGTTTCTTTTGAAAGACTATTGTTTTGATAGTCCTACAGTCTCAACAGCAACAAGGATTTTAAAAATTCATACAAAGGTTGAACCACCCTCAAAATATCTTCTAATTTGGAAGGAGGGCTTAGAGCCCAAGGGATTGGACTATTGCACATATGTGATTGCGGGGACAAGGTGAAAAGTCCCAAAATTTTTAACACAAAAAGAAGAAATCTCAATGTTTTTTAGAAGCAAGGGTAAAAATAATAATGTACCCCTATGTTGGAGTTGATATATTATATCTTCCTCCATGATCCAAAATGAAATTAGAGTGTTTGAATCCAAATGTGAATTCAAAATTCTCAAATATAAATGATAAATATAAAAAATCTTACATTTTAGGGAAAATTTACTAGATACCCTTGAAGTTTGCAATATTTTCATAGATACCCCTGCTTTAAATTCAGAAATATCACAAATACCCTTGGACCAAAAAAATTTAGGCATTTGTTTTTTATTTATGTCACTTCCTTTTCTTTTTGTGCGCTCACTATTTCTTTCTTAGTATGTGTGCATACAAAGGAAGAAAGGAAGTGGCATGCACAACAAAACAAATGCCTAAATTTTTTGGTTCAAAAGTATTTGTGCTATTTCTGAAAGAGTAGGGATATCTATAAAAATATTGCAAACTTCAAGGGTATCCATGAAATTTTCCCTACATTTTATGGCAGGTTAGACCTTTACTACCTTTTTCTTCCTAGACCGGCGGACCCCACATCGACACATGTATATGTGTATACAGTAACCCAAGCCAAGCCCGAGCCAAACTCCATTGGACCTCCGGCTAGGGTTAGATGGCATGCTGTTTTGGTTGGGGCCCAATTGCTTTTCCAACTGGACCCTGCCCGCTCTTCCTGCCTGACCTCTCCTCTCTCTTGTTTCGCTTCCTTCCTCTCTCCGGCATCCTCTCTCCCTTTGACTTCCTATTAAGTTGTTGTAGAAGCTAGCAAACACCAGGAGCAAGCGACATGGAGCAACACAACAACAACTAAATAGGAAGTGAACTGAAAAGAGAAAGTCGAAAAGAGAAAGGAAGCAAAACGAAAAAAAGAAAGAAACAAATAAAAGAAGAGGTCGAACAGGAAGAGCGGGCAGGGTCCAGCTGGAAAAGCAGCTGGGCCCAACCAAAACGGCATGCCATCTTAACCCCAGCCTTGGACCTCCACAAGATGGGCCTCCCCACGTTCCCTTGCGTTCCCAGTCAGAATCGACGGAGCAGGGATCGCCGTAGGATCTGATAACCCTGCTTTGTCGTGCGCGAGGCTGGGCTCGGGCATAAAAGTCGATGCCACGAACTGACGACGAGGTTAGGCGCCATCTTCGAAAGCTTAATCGTTTCTCAATCTTATTCGACGACTCGGATTTCCGATTCGCGACGTTGGATTCCGTCGCCATCGTTTTCGTCGATTGCCGGTCCACGAATTGAGTGCTAGGTCGGCCGATTTGGTGCCATATTCCGAACCCTAGGAATGCTCGTCTGTCGGTGAGGTTTTTGTGCCTTCTCGTGACCTTGTCAGCGATTGCGATGGCCAGCTACGAGCTCTACAGGAAGTCCTCAATTGGAATGAGCCTCACGGATGCCTTGGACGAGCTTGTTACGAACGGCACCATCTCGCCTCTGCTCGCTGTCAAAGTTCTGATGCAGTTTGATAAGGTGCTCTGCTCTTATACTTTCAATTTATCCTACTCTTCAATTCCCGATGGAGCGCTTTGGTTTCACTTTCACTACATGGCTGTTGTTTTCAGTTTTGACTTATGGTTTTATTGGATGGAACAGTCGATGAACGACGCTTTGTCTTCGAAAGTGAGGGTGAAGACGAGTTTCAAGGTAGAGTTCGTCAGCCTCTTTTACATCTCTGACAGATTTTTATATGCTTTTTTTAGCTTTAGCCGCCGAGGTTTGGTTGCGTGTGCACGTGAATGGAGATGGCTGTAGGTTTCGGGTGTATTTTCGCTTGAGTTCGTTCAAATGCTACAGATGATTTGGTTGTGTCTTTAACATCCGAAATGCTTTCTTGTGGGAAACAGGGCCATCTCCACACCTACAGATTCTGTGATAACGTTTGGACCTTCATCTTGGAGAACGCATCTTTCAAAACAGATAATGAGGTTTTGCCAGTGGACCGGGTGAAGATTGTTGCTTGCGATGCTAAGATTCTTGCACGTTGAGCTGCCGGCAATGTGGCAGGAGGTCACGTCTGCCTGTTGGCCATGGATATATCGAAAACCTAGGAGCAGCGCAGTTGTCAGTTGGAGGCTTTTCCAACAAGATCCTTAACGCGTTTAGGTCATTGATATCTGCACTGAAAGATGAGTCATGAGAACTCAGTGGGATGAATTTTCATTGCGGCTGTGTATACTTTGTTGTGAATTTAAAAATGTCAGTGGAGCAGTTTTGACCTGTGCTCAGCTTTGTGCTTCCTTGAGCTGCAGGCGTATAATGCAGAGTATATTTCTGCTTTAGTAGCCAATGCTGTTGGCGACATTATTGTTTTACGTGACCAGCATATGCATCTCTAACTTTCGAATGGAGGAGGATATGGAGACTTTGATACTGGAATTTGAGGCATTGTAGTTGGCAACCTTCACTTGTTTTATTAAAGAGACTCTTGCTCATTCCTTCCTCGGTACCACGAATCCTTGTTTGTTTGATTCTTATTGTGCATTGTTCATCACTTTCGCTATTTTGCTGAGTCTTCTTCTAAGCATTGCATTATTTTCAACGCCCAGCTTTTATTGAATTGCGTACTGGCCTCTTGTCTCAGATCTTCCAGGGTCTGACTACAGCATTGTGTGAGACAGCTTGCTCTGTGTGAGTAGGAGTGTATTTCCGATGGTGCGCTCTAGCTTCGCAGAACACAGACACGTTTTCCTTGTGGAAGCAAGGAACAACCGTTGTTTTTGAACTCATGGTGTTTTTGGCCCAAATGTCTCACCCTCGTTTGCAACTGAATAATAGAATGACATTAACCCCTTAGAGTGCAGGGGTGGAAGCAGAGGCAAAATAAACTATGGAAAATTTCATGCATACCCCTGAAGTTTGCAATAATTTCATAGATACCCCTGAAGTTTGCAATAATTTCATAGATACCCCTGCTTTTTCAGAAATTTCATATATATCCTCGGACCAAAATTTTGAAGCATTTTTTTTCTGTTGTGCATGCCACTTCCCGAAGGGTAAGTGACATGCGCAACAAAAAAACACCTGAAAATTTGGTCTGGTCCAAGAACATCTGTGAAATTTCTGAAAAAGCAGGGGTATCTATGAAATTATTGCAAACTTCTTGGTATCCATGAAATCATCCCAATAAACTATGGCCTAAGAAGACTCCAGAAAGAACATTTTCATTTTTGTAAATATTTTTGGTCCATTTCTACATGAACCGATCTTGAGCCTTGTACAAAAATCATGAACATCATTGCTTTCTAAATGTGCATTGAGGAAGTTAGAACACGAATTTTGATCAATGTGAAACGTACTTAATATAGACTATGGAGTGTATCTGGGCATTGCATTGGTCCAGATACACTCCATATATAAATTAAGTTTCCTTATTGATCAATCTTCATGTTTTAGCCTTTTGCAACCAAGTGATTGGTATAACTTTCTGCTTACAAATGTGTTTGAAATCCAGTTTCATTGCTTGAGCTGAGAAAGAAATATTAGGATCTTAACCCGTAAAAGATGGATGGATCACCGTGGCTTGCCCTACTTGTAGCATTCTATAGTGTTTTGCACATGGGCACTAGTAGTATTGCTTCAAAAAGTTGGAAAAGTCAACAGTGCATGATGTCCTCATGAAAATTGCAAGAAGGGCAGCTCAAGAGCTAACACCATGTATCACAATTTGGGTTACAAAATAAAATGAATGTATCTCAAGAGGAAATTTTTTGCTTTCCACGATGCACTACGCTTTTATGATCACTTTTGAAAAAAAATCAGATCAAAATCGGTCTTTTTCTGGGATACAGAGTTTTTTTTGGAGACAACGGACGTTTTTTGTCCGTGCCAACATTTCGGGGTTAAATGCCGGGCTGGTCACCGTGACCAGCCCGGCTACAATTCTCTCACTGTTGGGTCACTATTGAGAGCAAGTGCCCATCCTATCAGATTGCTCCTTGAAGTTGCAAAAGTCAACAATGTATGATGCCCTCATGAAAATGGCAGGAAGGGCAGCATGGGACCTGACACCGTGTCTCTAAATCTTCTCACAATTTTGATCATATAAAAATATGAATGTGTTTTGTGAGGTTTTTTTTTACCATCCATGGTGGCCCATGTGTATATGGTCACTTCTAAAAAAAATCAGACATGCAGCACAATGTTTTTTTGAGGCTAGCGGACGATAAACATCCGCCTTGGTGAATAAGGGTTAAATACGTTTAACTACACACTACTTTACAAAGTTTTGTGAAGATCAAATATTGTAATTTCAAGTTTTTGTGATCTTGAAAAGTTTATTGAAAGTGTTAACACGATATAGAAATGGGAGTAGTGGCCTTGACATTGTGATGAGAGGCCCAAACACTCTTCTCTTTCTCAAGTACAATGGAATGTACAATAAGGAGCGGTTCAGATTATGTCCCACATCCCATGTGACAAAGTCCCAGGGGAGTGCAAAATCCCATCTTTGTGAGCTAGAAAAGATGGGAGAAGATGGGACTTGGGCTAAAAGATGGATCTACCAAAATGCTTGACTCAATCTTGGAGTGAAGTCCCACTTTTTTTGGTGCTAAAACTTGGAAAAGTGCTGCCATGTAGGCTCCATGTAAGCAAGTGGGATGTGGGACTTGAGGCATAGTCTGGAACGCAAAGTCCCATCTTTTGCCTCTCCGCCAATCAAATTCTCAGATTTCATCAGATTTCAGTGGAACTTGGAACATGGGACATAGTCTGATCTGCCCCTAAGTTTCAATAAAAATTTAACAATTACTAAAATTTTGGAACATTGATGATGGAAGGTCATTGTCTCTTAAGTGAGAGAGGGTTGGAGTTAAAAACATTAGAACTAAAGAACAAGAAGTTCCAAGCTTCATAAATCATATTGATGAAAGTTTTATGTTAAAATTTAGGTTATTTACTATGTTTGAATTGCTTGATTTGTCTTTGAGATGCCAAGAACAAAAAGAAAAATCACTTTTTTGAAATTTTAAAAATAGATTAAATCTCTTGAAGAAACAATCAAGCTCTACCATATTATACGTATGGAGGGCCCTAGCTGCCCTACCTTCCAAAAACATCTAGATCATTTTCAAAGGTCCTTTCAAAGTGCATCTCTTTTAATAATATAGTAATGTCTTTTGTACCTTGGTCTATATCAGTATTAAAACTCAATTGTCTTTGGACTTGTAATATACCCTATAAAATTTTGGGCTTGCCTTCTCTTCCCATTTTGCCCACTTTACTAACAACTTCGTTGTAACCTCAAAGTCTTTAAACTTTCTCAAATTCTTTTGCAGTAAACATGTTGATAATATTTAGTTGTGCACTCTTTAGGATGTTCACACGGATTTTTAAAATTGGATTGTCTATAATACCATTTTGGTACATGACAAGAACTACGTTTCAACTTTTTTCAAGATTTGTACCATTCTTGCATGATAGAAATTCTAAAGCTACTCATTCATTTTTGCAAAAGTAGATAAACTGAAACTATCAAAGTAAATAGAGCATGAAGTGATTACATGAGGCTAAAAGATAAGAGTTGTTGAACATTTTATTCTTTTATAAAAAACATCAATGAAAATGCCAATTCATATCAAGATTCCCTAGGGATTTAGTAGACGACCTTTTAGTGTTGTTCCAATGCCCATCAATATTGCATTTACATGGTTGTCAATGACACATTGAACCATCATTGAAACAACAAGAATAAAAAATCAAATATTGTCAATTGTGTATGTTACAATCCATTGAAATCTATTTATAGCAAAAATAACAATGGAAACACATTAAAATCACATCCCTAGAAGATATCAAAACACTTGGTGACAAGCAATTTTGATACAAAACAAAAACAAGTGCATAATTTTGGAACAACATCAAAAATCCATCACAACCAAATTCTTGATTCCTAACAAAAACATGGATTGAATAGTCATTCCTATAGATTCTATAGTAACTTAAGTCAAAGTAGGTTTTATAGTCACTTTTGAAACTATTTGGTCTCATCTCCAACTCTCCAAGTGTATTCATGCCCTACTTTTTATCATTGAAAAAGACTTATATGTACACCTTCACTCAAACTAAAATCCTACAAGGGCCTCTTATTGGGAAGAGATTTTATAGCAAGAGAAATTAACCATGAAGCTTGAATAGATACTTTATTCAAAAAGTGAGCCAATGGTATAAAAACAAAGGCTATTGTAGCCTAGTTGCTTATGACTTTGGAATGCAAAATTTCTAAGAGTATTTCCACCATTGCTTGCTACATCTAATGTTCTCAAATTTTACATTTATTTTTGAAGTTCCCTCATAAATCTTGATCTCTACCCTTGCAATTCAAACATGTCCTAAAAATATTCATTTGACCATTTATCAAGGAGAATATATAATAAAACTCACTAAACTTAAGATGAATAATGTTTTGACAAGACATTACTTTGACAAGTTAGGATTGAGTTGTGCATGAGAGGACTTTGAAGGGCCTAGAGCACTTATCATCCAAATTTGGCAAGTGTTACGCCCTCTCGCCATCTTCTCATTGGCACGTTCATGAACTGATCCATTAGTTGTGAACACTATTTTAGATGAGTGGTTAGAAATCTCATTCTCATTGGCATTAAACGTCAAAGAAATGAACATGAACAAAAAATCACAACCAAAACTAAAAGCACAAAAAAGTTTTGGAACCCCACCACTTAGAAGGTCCCACTTAATTACTTCTTGCTTTTGAGGTCACATGGAATCATAGCATTGGTTGCTGAAAATTGGGGAATGCGTCATTTGAGAGAACGCCTTTTACTAACGCATTCTCTCAGACGTTTGAGGGGTGCATCTTAAAGCAATTTGCATGGACCCTCGTCAAGGAAGAGGACAAAACTTCCATCACCAAAGTGCGTTCAACCAAGATTTTTTTTCTTGGCAAATTTTTGCCTAAATCTTACTTGAAATTGACACGCTAAGAAATTTCCAAGAAAAAGTGGATGAATTTGCCAAGTCCCTCCTTTGACAAACATCAGATTTGCCAATTTTTGGATAAAAGTAGCTTGTATTAATAAATATATTGGATGAACATACACACCTAGTTCATGTTTTCCAATTATAGGTAATTTTTCCTTACCTGCATGCTGTGTGCGGTTTAGTGTGCGGGTTGCTCTACCTCGTTAACCCCTGAATGGCACAAAAGCCCTTTGCGGCTGTATACTGTATACGGACATATTTGAGCTGTTCTGAGGGCTTTCTAATTTTTTTTATGCACCCCCATCATACAACCCTTTGATATGTATAATTATGACACTTAATTTCTAACTGATTCAAACTTCTAAATATTGTTGCGACCTCATTTGGTACCGTATCTCCAGAGCCCATGTGACGTTCACTGGTTAAATACTAAAAAAAAAGAAAAAAAACCCTGCGTTCAACGATCTGGTGACTGGTGAGAAACTGAGAACGGGCCTTCAGCGAGTATCGGCGGAGATGCTCTAAAGTGATTGCAATGAAGGCCGTTTTGACCGCAGTCCAACATCCTTTTTTGAAAGCTTACTCGAAACGTCCACTTTACCGACGGTATTCCAGAAATTTTACGCACGACTCTATTCCTTGCAGATCGTGCTGGGCGACTAAACGACCTTGGAAAGTGGGTGGGAAACGCTTGGGAAAATGCTTGAGAAATGTCACTTCAAAGCTTGGAATTCGTCTTAGCTTAGCTATGGTACTTGGGTGGCTGCCGTGTTCTCTCTGGTGTCCAGAACTTGTATCGACTGTGGATTTCACCTTTGCAGCACTGCCCCAGTGTTCTTAAGTATCGCAGGATTGTGTAGATCTCGTGCATTTCTTCCTAGTTTTGGGGCTAGTACTCATCCTTTGAAATTCTTGGTGCCAGGCTAGGCTAGTAGTGCAAGAGACAGACAAGGCGCTACTGGTACTTCGATCAATTGACAGGCTTTTGAAGTTACGAGAAAGATGGCGAAGAAGGGGTCGGGAAGATTGCAAGTGGCCATACCCATCTTCGAGAACATGACGATGCTGGACTTGGTGGGGCCGTACGAGATTCTCAACGTGGTGCCGCATGCGGACGTGGTGTTCGTGAGCCATCGCAAGGGTTTCTTCTCCGACCTCGGCTCTTTCACCATGGAAGCCAAGGCCTCCTTTGACGAGGTACGCCACCTTCTGATTTATTTTTTTATTTTATTTTATTTTTGCTTGCAAGTGGATTCGTATAATATTACGCTTGCCATGGTATACAATCTGGCAACAGTTTGAGCCATGTCGAACTGCGTGGTAGCCATTTCGCACTACCCTAATTGGTTGCCATTAAATCTGATCATTTGAGCTACTGCAGATTCCAAGCCCGGACGTGATTGTCGTTCCTGGAGGTCTTGGCACACGCGCGCTTGTGGACGACAAGCCCATCCTGGACTGGATTCGTAAGGTATGTGACCACTCCCCTTTTCTTTTGAATGGAATGCAATAACACGAAATGAATGCACTCAGGAAACTAGCTAACGTCCGGTCCTCTGAGCTAAAGTCCAGTCCTCCGAGTCGGTAAACTCAATTTTAATGATGTCGGCCTAGGAACACAAATTTGAATCTTGATTGTACTCTGAATATTGCATTTAGGTTGCCTTAATAATTAGGTTGCCTTATATTGAAAAGTTACCTCATGCTTCACCCTTGACCACCTGGACGCGCATGCAATTTTCTAGATACTACAGTAGTTACTATGCACTTGGTTCTATCCAATGTACCAAATCTTATTGCCATGCCCTCCTGTTTGGCTTTGGCGTTGGTTGATGGAAAATATTGTAGAATCAGTAAGTATTTAGGAAGTGTAAAATGTCAAGAAAATAGTGTGGGGCAACCCAAACGCCATATTCAGTATAGAATGAAGTACAGATTGATTCCAACATCTTGCAGCAAAGGTTATGTTTATTTCATAGCCAAGCCACAGCTTTGAGTTTCCTTGCATAATCTCAAGGGCCGGGGCATTTACTTTCAATAACCGACTGAACCCAGTTAATTTTGGAAAGAACCAAGCCTCTTATACTAGACTTATCACTGACTAGAAATCTACAGAGGGGGAGTGGTTATGGCTTATGATGCAGATCCTTGTCTGGAATGGCTGCATGCCATCTGTGGATGAATGTAAGTGCTCGTTGAGATCACGAGGCTGCATCGTAATCAGCTCTTGCTCGATATTATGAGCTTGTTAGGGCGCCTCTTTGTATCCAGAATAATCCTCCCAATTACATTGAAAGCTTATATAAACCCTAAATGGACGGCATCCACTGGTTGGAAAAATACCTACAAGAGTTGATCACACACTGGAACGTCCGTTGGTTGGAGCGTTGTTGAATATAATCTTGTTGAATATAATACGTCGGCCACTTGCGTCTCCCGCTACTCGCTAAGACCAACATATTATATTCAACAAGATTATATTCAACAACGCTCCTCCCAAAGTCCATTCCATATTACGTTACTGATGAGAGATTAACAATACGTTTGGCAGGCACACAAGACCACGCTGTTCACAACCTCGGTGTGCACGGGTTCACTCCTGTTGGGCGCGGCGGGGCTGCTCACTGGGATCGACGCCACAACGCACTGGAACGTGTTACCTGCGCTGGCGAGCTATGGCGCCAATCCCGTGAGCAAGCGCGTTGTGCGCCAAGGCAAGATCATCACGGCAGCAGGCGTGTCGTCAGGGATCGACATGGCCATTACGCTCGTGGCGTTGCTGACTGATGAGGTAACTGCCAAGGCGGCGCAGCTGATCACGGAGTACGACCCCCAGCCTCCCTTCCAATGCGGGAGTCTCAGCAAAGCCACACCAGATGTCGTTGCCAAAGCACTCTCTCTGGCAGAGTTGCATATGGCTGAATTGACTGCCAAGGAACAAGTGAAATCCTAAGTTGGAGGCACCCATTGCCAACAACGCTGATACCCAACCTGTAGCGTGTAGGGGTGCTATTTCCATTCTCAGCAAGGATAAGTGTTTTGGAATGCATTTTTCTATCCTTTTCAAGGTTGGGACCACTTCATGTCATTGCCCCAAATTGAAGTAGGAAGTTATGAGCAAAAAATAGTTTGGCTATTATCTGAATTGCATGAGTCTAAATGTTGGCAACAGGTCCAAAGCACTTTTTGACTCCCAAAATTCACAGTAATTTTAGTTTTTCAAATAAAATTATGAAATGTTTGCAATCCCAATATTTCTTATCTTCCTACATGGGAAAAATATTTGTTACGGCAAACTCTTTGTTGTTGCAAAATCGCTTAAGCTATCGGGCACGGGTGCTTCTACCTTAGTTTCTGCTGCTAATTCACACTGTGAACCTGCACTGCACAGCACTGCAATAGATCCATAGGCTGGTGTACAAAGTGCGTGCTGGTTACTAAGCTTAGCGTAACAATACTGTATTTTGAGTTCCCTTGCTTTCTGTGCAACTGGAGTAAGGTAGCAACACCCATAAACGTGAGGTCTCCATGGCCGTGACTTACATTTGTGTTTTTTGGTCCCATGAGTGACTAATACAAAACAAAAAAAATTGGTTACGGGTGACAAAGTAATGGTTTTAGTTGACAAGATAATGGTTTTGGGTGACAATTGCATCCCATTTGAATGCCAATGGGTTTGGATATAAGTTTAGTGAATGGTTTTAAATAGTTTTGCAATACCTTAAGTAAAATAAGTAAAGGAGGTGAAAACACCATTCAAGTATCTCAAATATGGTATATTGTCATCTTTCATGACGATTTTGAGTGGCCTATGTTACTATTTAAGTAACTATTCAAGCTAGTATTCCAAGCATATGAACATAGTGAAGATTTTAATAAGTGTCTATTTTAACATCTCCTACATGCAACTATACATTTTCAATGATTTTGGACTTCTTTAAAAGAAACTTCATGGACAAATGCTTGCAATTGAAACTTTGAAATTGATGCCAACATTTTTGGTTTCCTCTGGCTTCCTTAAAAATGTTTTTCAAAGTTCATGAATTGATTTTCCTACTCCAAGTCCAAAGTCCTTAGTTTTAAGCTTATGGGTGTTGCTACTTTAATCCTGACGCTGTCACCAACGCCCACACATAATGTGTACAAGAATCGGAGGATGCTCGCTTTGACTCTTTGGTCCCAGACGGGCATATGTGCAAAAACATGCTTGGGAGGATATGAGCAGATTCCTGTAAACTCACAGATGTTGCACAGTGATTTCAGTTAGAGAATTTAAAATTCTAAAATTATCTAATATTGCAGTAATAGTGATTGGAATATATGGGTGTTGGAAATGCTTGTTTCAAACCATCTTTAATATAGGATTGATAAGCTTTTGAATCAAAGATCTCTCTACTGTCAATCCGAGAGTACAGGAAGTGAACAGATTCTAGGAAACAGAGGACAAGTTCAGTTGATAAATAATCTCAATCTCCAAGGTGAATTTCATCACCTTAAATCCGAAACCCAAAACTCTAAACCCTTCACATTTGACAACTGTACTGTACGTGTTCAATGCCCCAGGATGAGGATAACAATTGAGCAGTTTCTGTCTCAGATGTATCAACGGTGTGATTCCATCCAACCGGTGTATACATGCCAGTTGGGAGTTCGTAATGCCAACTCTGGTGTTCAAGGTGTCTGTAACAGCATATTAGGTAAATTGGGAAAAACAAAGGTACCATTTTGTACCTCACCTCAATCCAAAATAGTCAGCTTCAATTTGAATTGAGGAGGTCACCCACTACAAGGAAATCATGGTTGAGTTTCTAAAAAGTTAACAAAGATTGTGACTTAATTTACAGCATGTAGATTAGGTCACAATCTTTGTCAACTTTTTGAAAACACAACCATAGTTTCCTTGTAGTGACCCCAAACCTAACTAATGAACTCTGTCCAAAATTTCAGAAGTTAATGAACTTTTTGTCCAAAAAGAGCGTATTTGTGGATGATATGGATGATATATATCTCATTTCATTGAAAAATAATCAACGGATTCTCAATTCAATGAATATGGCATTCTTTAGAAAAAAAAGCCAAAAGACCCAATTTGTACGGTTTGTATTAATATTTACATTATTGCCTCCTTTTAAACATGCAATGATGCAATCACCTTAAAATTTTAGGGAAAATTTTATGGATACCCTTGATATTTGCAATATTTTCACAGATACCCCTGATGTTTGCAATATTTTCATAGATACCCTTGCTTTTTTCAGAAATATCACAAATACCCTTGTACCAAAAAACTTAGACCTTTGTTTTGTTGTACATGTCACTGCCCTTCTTTTTTTGTGCATATGCATAACAAGAAAGAAGTAGTATGCGCACAAAGGAAGAAGGAAAGTGGCATGCACAACAAAACAAAAACCTAATTTTTTTGATCCAAGGGTATTTGTGATATTTCTGAAAAAATAGGGATATCTATGAAAATATTGCAAACTTCAGGGGTATCCATGAAATTTTCCCAAATTTTTTATAGAAGGCTCACTCAGATTTCAGATGAATATGCAACACGTCATCCACGATTCCGGATGAACGTACCTCCGCCACTTCGTTGAGGCTCGCAACATGTTCTACCTCCAAAGTCGGAGGAAAAGGACGCTGGATGTTCCTCGCATTTGTTCGCGTTTGATTGCATTTGATTGCATTTGACTGCATTTGCAGCCTTTTTACTGTCCAGATCGCAAGGATCTCTCGAGCAAGCTTCAGAAATGTTATGATTCTCTTGGTGTGGGGTTTCAAAACGAACACAAACTTTGAAGTCACACCACGGGATTCTTCTTCCTTCGCCCGCCCGCCCGCATGGCCGGGGCGAGGGCATCACACCAAACCTTCACGTTCCTCAGAAATTCCTTTAGGTAAACTACTTTTAGAGACGCATCATTTTACTTTTTCACAACATCTCTGTTTCCGGAAGAGAAGGTGATCCCTTGTCCGTGCCCTTGCAGCTTTCTTTTATTCGCTGGGACTGTGGTTTAGTTGCTAGCTCTGCTGGCGTCTTAGTTGTTGCCAAGCAGAGCTCCTCTTTTCACAAAAGAATTCCACGCTGCCACTCTTTTATATCCTTTTTTCTTTTCTAAGCTTCTCGCAATCTACACACTGCGAAATCTTTCAAGAGACGATTGTGACAGTCCACGAGGTATGTCGTTGTGAAGCTTTTATCTCTTTTTAGTAGTGAGCTACAGTTTTATGTGAAATCTGGCTATGATTTCTTTTCTTTCTTCCGCTTCTTTAAATTCCAGTTGCGTGCGATTTGGAAGATTCAGCTGAGGTGTCGAAATTTAGAAGCGTACGTGTAGTTTACGTCAGAGATGTAGCGGATATTTGGTTATCTGAACATGTAAGTTCTTTTGAAATAGGATCACAGTACTAATCCGGAGAACTACGACAAAATGAACTAATCTTTATGTTTATGCTGCATTGTGAAGAAACTGTTATTATCGCTCATCTCCTTCCCTTGATCTAATCTTTTCTGTGGAGTGTTCTTCAAGGTTCAAAGCCTCTAATTTGATACTTCCCCAAGCGCATCTGCATAATCTTTTTTTTTGCAAGAAAGAGATTGAATTATTGGTAGGTTTGCCGACCGTCGTTATTCTTTGCACTGACACGCACTGTGCTGTGCTTGTCCTTTTCCCAGTTACGGCGTTTGTACTGTAGAAAGTCGTCGAGAGTGTTGTTGAAAGGCAATCAATGGTATGTACTCCTACTCATAAACCCTAAAATCTTCACCGTCTTTCGCTGTACCCTGCGCTCTTTAGTCGGACTGCATAGGGTTCCAAAAGAACAACTATGAAGTCTTACGACGTTCATGATTGTTGCAGGGTTTCTGTGCACATGTGCTGTATAACACTGATTCCCTCCGTGCTGATGTGCACCAATGCCACGGAGTCTACGCAGTCAAAACCCTAGTTCATACTTGTGACGTTCACACCATGATATTGCAGTGGCGCAGGATGACAAAGGTTTCCGTTATTGCGTTGGGCCGAACCTGGCCTCAGTAGCGTCTACATTGCATTAGCAGTAGCTGAAGCTGCAGCGGTTGTTTAGTATGCTAGACTGGTCTTGGCTGGTAAAGCTTTCACTGCTCTGCGTGCGCTGTATGTATGGGGTGCGTCTCTACTTTCCTCCCCCTTTCAGCTCACTGCATTACTTGTGTTGAGAGTTTAAGAAAAGTCTGTATTTTTTTGGAGCCGAATCCCATTTGTTGTAGCTATGCTCGTACCAAAATTGTGAGGTATGTGCATTACGCGCTGCAGGGTGCTGTCCATCTTCCTCATCTAGACTTACGAGTCACGTCGTGATGTCAGATTTGGTTAGTGCATCTATATACCCTGGCTTCAGTAAGCAAGCATCCTCGTTTTGCTAGCCACTTGTTGTCGAAACTATATGAAAAGTCAAGGACGCGAATAGTTAGGTAGAGTAGTTTCCAAAACATGTGTGTGTTGTGTAAGAATGTTGGACACAATTCCATCTTTCTATTGATTCTTTTTTGGTACGTTTCCTTGAAGCTTTCGAAGTGATTTATTTCAACTCCTGGAAGCGGCCTCTTTTTGGCTGTTTGGGCACTAGGAGGGGGTTGATTAGATTTTTTTGTTTTTTTCTTGCTTTTCTGCATTCTTCACTATTCCTAATACCTAATTCTGTGAGGTTGGTCTTACGATGCAACAGTGTGGGAATTGCTTTGGACGATTTACCAAGTCTCAGAGATTAGACCCAGAACGTTTGTCGACTAAAGATTCCAGAGGGGCAGCTGAAGGTGATACTGTACCCCTCAATAATCCCTTGGAAACCTCGAGTTCCAATGAGATGGAAAATAACGGCAGCAGCTCTCGTCAACAGCAAAGACCTGCCAGCTCAGCTAGTGCCAACCACCGTAGCTCAGAGACACAAGCTCCTGCTGAGAATGACGCTAATGGTCCTTATGTGAATCACGGTACTGTTATTGCTTTTTTCACGTTCATGCTATTTGATCTTGTCATCTCATTGCCTTACAGTTGTATGGGTGCCCAAGCCAGGTATAGAGTGTCCACTTTGGGAGCTAATAATTGATTATTGTAACTTTCAAACACATTCCTGTTCAATAATCTAGGGTATGATTTCTTTCTGTGTATGAATATATTTTGTCACCTTCTTTCAAGCTCCCTAAGGATTTATAATAACTCCTATAGACATGGAAGCGGCCATATTAACATTGACGCGGAATTTATTGCTTTTTAAAATGTTCAACATGTTGTGTAAATGTCTATACACACTACATGTGCAGCATTGAGAGTCTGGACACAGAGAAGGCGGGAGTGGCTGGGAAATCGAGAGAGGCCTCGACCTGTAGAGCACAGAGAACCAGTAATCAGGTGCGCCTTTTGCTTTCCCTAAACTCGCACTTCAATATTGCCCTAAATGTGGGAGTTTTAAGAAAGTCATTTGTAGGAGTTGTGCTCTGGATAAGTCAGGTTTATGAAGAAAACAGACGTTAGTCTTGTGTAAGAGCCCAGTAGCATTGATCGTAATGCATCTCAAGCCCCACCCTTGGTATGGAAAATACCTTTGAATGTTGTTGAAGGCTTGGAAACATGTACCTCTGCTTTTGCCGGTCCTGGAAATTGTGATTTTGTTTGAAGACTGACGGGTGGATTGGGATATCAGCTGGAGTACAACGTACGAGGATTTGCTTGGCACAAGCAGACCCTTTTCTCAGCCAATTTCTTTATCAGTATGCTTCGAGACAAAAAAAACCACTCTTTAAACATTTGCAAATTCAAATTTCCGGAATCATAATAGATTTTGTGTCTTGATGTTACAAACCTTGATGGAGGGTTTTTGTAGACAATTATTGTCAACATCCTGCACAGTTTATCAGATGTAATCCTTTACTCACAACACCCACATGGGGGCAAAAACTTGCAGGAGATGGTGGATTTCCTTGTCGATGTATGGGAGCAAGAGGGCCTCTACGAGTAGTGCATTCGCGGTACTACTGTTGAATACGTGTCCTCTATCAACAGAAGCAGTTCCAGCCACTACTTGCTGTTCTTTCACAGTGGCCTACATCTGTGGGGTTTAAGCCTGATCTAGCTAAATATTCAGTTAGGGTTTAGCGGGATTGGTGTGTGTATCTCTTGAACTTGTAACATCCGAAATTTGACTGTAGACGCCCCTCCTATCAAGGACTTTCTTAAATTTCATTTGTTGTCGTGCTCGTCTTTCTCATTTCAGTTAATGCAGTATGCGACGAGATTTGATTAGTCTCTGCGGAAAGTCATGTTTCAGAAGTGCTTTGGGATTGGTTTATTTATTTTATTTGAGAAGCTCGCAATATCTATTAGTTCGTGTTACGATTCTATAGCTGCCGTGAAAGTGGGCCAGAAGGTACTATTTCTTATCCATAATTAAATGTTTTTCTTTTGATGAATACGAAATGGCAATTGTATAGAATCCCGTGGTACAAGTGCGTCAGCTGTGTTTATTACTAAACTGATGAACCAATGGAAGCAGAGAATCTGTGATCCAGGAAAGTAAACTGTTTTCAACTCTCGCAAAGCCAGAGCTGCGGCACCGAAGACAAGGAGGAAGTGCCAAGTTTGCCATGGCCCTGGCCCACAAGCGCATTACAAGCTCTGGAAACGAATCTGGCTGCATCAAGGACGAGGAACTGCCAGCAGATTGGACGTGTTTTCACTCCTGGAATTGCTGGCCCACAAGCTCGAGTGCTGGAAATGAATTGTAGTTTTGTGGCCTGGCTATTGCTCGTTGCAATACGACAAGGGCGAGTACAAGTGATTCTGGTAGCCTGTGCCTGCAATTGGCTGGCTAACGCCCTCCCACGCGCAACAACCGATAAGACCGTGCTACCAAATCGTCTAGCCAAGCTTTTTCCATAGGCCAGCAATCAGCACCAATGTGTTTCTGGCAAGCACAATTTGGGCAGCCACTGATTGCGGCATGCGTGGCTCGGAATCTCTTGTGGAGTGCGCATCAATCGCCGACCGTCTTCCACCGCCTTCGCTTCTGCCCAGGTACTATTGAGCACAGCTTTGGACAATCCCGAGGAAAAATCTCCATCATTGCCACTAATTTGTTGAGTGTTTTGTTCTAGAGTTAGGATAGCCTTGGGTACTGTCCAGTCATGATTGGTGTACCACTGTACTTCAACGTGCACTCTCTTTCTTAGCTGGGCTTCGACTCTTCACTGTAGAAGTTACCCCTGTGGCTCACTCCCACGACTTGATCAACCCGAAGCTGTAAAATCCTCTGAAACTGAAACTTATTTCTACATTAACCCCGAATTCCACTTATTTCTCCTTTTTTCCTTTTTTCACTACACTGAATATTGCATTTAGGTCGCCTTAACAATTAGGTTGCCTTAACCTGATAAGTTATCTTGTGACTCATTGCATGGCCACTTGGAGGCGCATGCAACTCTCCTTCATTCTAAGATTTCACATGGTTTAACCCCTAAATGCCTGAGGCACCAAATTTTGGTATTCTACACACCAAAATCAGGTGCCTCAGGCATTTAGGGGTTAAGACTTGGACGTTGTTAGTTTGTTTCTCTGCAGCTTTGTTATTGTTGCTAGACCTTTTTAAAATTGTTTGTTGCAGTAATTATTGCTGAAAAATACTGTAGTATCATTAAGTATTTATATAGTGTTAAATGTCAAGTAATTAGTGTGGGGCAACCTAAACGCAATATTCAGTGTAGAAGCTGCTTTATACTTTCCAGCGCCTTGGAAATTACAGGTGTTTCCATGATTGGTGGGGATTCGGTTTTTCTTCTCGAATTTGCTGCCAGAGCGCAGACTTACGTATGAGGCGCCTCTTTCAAGAAAACCTGACTACCTTTCCTCGTCGGCAGTCGTCGGCAGAGGCGGCAGAGGCGGCCACTGATACTGGACGAGCTGTGTTGCTTCCTCAACAAGATAAAGCAGGCCGGACTTCACCGAACTGTTGTCATAATTTGGGGTCATTCATTGCGAGTTGGCTCTGTTTGTATGGTGCTTCAGTTTTCGCTCCTTCAGCATCTTGAGTATCAATCTCGTTCTGTAGCCACTCACGTCGATCTACCGCTGTTTGTGAGGCTCCAACCTTATTTTTATTGTCCACTTGGCAAATGCGAAATTTTATGCATTTAATTCTCACTCTCTGGTATTGAGTTGCTACTCGAGTTATTGTACGAGACACGGTCTTTCTCTGAGCACATTCTCTTTGTAGATTTTTTTCTGCTGTAATTCGTTGGAAGAAAGGGTAGGAAATGGCTGTTTGAGCACATTCTCTTTGCTGTGTTATGTTGACAGCGTGTGTTTCGTTTTTGAAAGGATAAGAAATATCTTCTTCGCAACAGCAGCTTCTGAAGCACAATTTCGTTCTCTTCGAGCTGCAGATTGCTTCATCATGCAAGTCTTCCGAGAGATCCAGAGGTTCAGCAGCTTCAATGGGCCGACTCCTGCACCTGGAAGCGCTCCGCCGGACGGGAAGCCTCAGACTAGCGGTGAAGTCGGAGGCAGGCCATGGCGACCTCGCTGAAATCTAGACCTCCAAGACTCTCAATGGGACAGTCAGTGCACCAATTTTCTGGGCAAAGGAGGCGAAGTTCCATCGTGGCTTCATCACTGGCTGACCAGTAATGTCATATGTCTGCAGGTGTTGTTACAGTTTTGCAATGAATGAAGTATCGTGTCTTTCTAGACGAGGTAAATCTTCACAGCTCCTACTTTGGGATACATCCTGCTGAGACAGGTTTTCTACCTCGACTGGGGCTTGTGGCTAAAAATGGTCAGATCCATTATACTTTTGTAGCAGCAACCGCATCAGCGTTGGCTTGTTTGCGGAGCTCAGTACAGAATAGCTGGTGTATATTGTGATCCGGTTTTTCGTATAGTTTGAAGCATGTCTTGCTGAGGACTATGCTTGTGCATAGACAAAGCTTGTGAAGGTCTGCGCTTTTTCGTGCATTTGTGCACAGATGGAGCTTGTGAATTGTGTGCTCACTCTTGCTTTTGTGCAAGCAAGTGCAGTCATAATAGCTTGTACATGATATTTTGAGAAGTTTATACTCTAGACTTTGTGTGAAAACTTCTTGTATGGCACTCCGTCTTCAGCGTAGCTCTTTGGGTGTGAAGAGTCGAGTTCTGTGTGTATGATACCAATGGTTGTATTAGATAAGACTTACCTTTGATGCTGCAAATGTTTTTGGAAAAGGAATTGATATTCTTTGTGTGCACAAGCTCGAGGGCATATTGGCCACCCATTATGTATACATGCATGCTCTCTCTTTGAGTCTTTTTTATTTTCGGTTCTGAGCTATAATGAAGAAGGGCCAGTTCTCATTATTTCCACTATTTTTGAGTTTTTGAGTTATAATAGTGAGAGTGAGTTCTCATAATTACTAAAGAATTTTACGACATGCGTAATCAGATGAGAGTTGCTGACGTGCAATAGCATTATTTGGTAAGGGAGGACTTCATTGCTTCAAATGAGGACTTTCGATGCTTGCTCTTTACAAATGGTCAATATTATAGACTTTTGTTGTGGTTTTGAATTGAAAGTCAGATCTTGAACTTAAGTTGATTTTAAGTAAAATTTGATAATATCAACTTCATTGGACCGGTACATTGGAAGATTTTAGTCGTTGAAGTTGTAGATTTCTTTGAGCAATTGTGATTTATTGTGCTGGCAAACTATATTTACTTGTTTGTAATTTCAATATCTTATACTGATGATGCAATACAAAAGTACTTTGTACAAATTTGTTCAAAGTAGAGTTTGCATGGGACACGATGCAAAAATAATAAAATCTAAATTCAAGGTATTTATATGAAAGCAAGTGACAACACATCAGTGCGATAAAAAAAGAAGTTAATGGTATATTTAGAAGTTGTGAGCAAAAATTCAACTATTGTAGCTTTCAAGATGCAACAATATTATTGCTAGCCACTTTCATTGCCTAAACTAGCTTTGGCTTGATCTTCAAAATTAACCCACCTAACCCCTCACCGCCCATGGTATTTTTGAGTATCTCATAATTTGCTTGAAAGTGAAAAGAATGTCGGCATTTTGATCAATCTTATCAAATTTCTCTAAAGCTCAACCGTACAAATTCAAACTAAAAATGTTATAGATTGCATAGGAAAATAAATCACAACAATATCACTTATGGATTGAAAGATTATAATGTTTGATCATGAGGGTGTTAAAACTGCAAATGTGATTTGAAGTCTTTCTATCCTCTTTTTGCATCTCAAACCTAAAATTGAGGGTATCAAAAAATATATAAGTATGTAAAGCATAACATGTCTAACCCCAATCAATTTACAGCTTCTCAAAATCTATTCTACAATTTTTTAAATTGAACTTTTAATGTGATTTTTTCTCCAAGTTCTAGTGTACTTGAGGCTCATTTTCAAGAGCCTTCAACACTAGAAAGTGAAGATTTGCAATGGACACCCTTGCACAAAATCTTGAATAGACAAATCATGTTAATTCATTTTCAAGATCAAACTCCTAATGCTAAAACTAGACTTCAATAAGAATTTAAAAGTAATAATAATCACTAAAAAAAATCTTGAAAAATGGTTGCGCAGTTTTGAATAGAATTCAAAGAGGCCCAATTTGGGCCCCTTGGGCGGTGAGGGGTTAATCATTCTTCACCACCCACAATAGAGGAGTCACACTTTCTTCATGAAGAAATGCTCCCATTGGCTCCTATCTCCACTCCCAAACTTCTCATTCTTCACAAAAGTTTTAGTTTTAGAGAATGTGCAACTGCCCCTTTTGTTTGTAGCACAACATTTGCAAATGATGGAGTCCCTCATGAAAAGTGGATGCAAAAGAATTAGTTTTGGTGAAAAATGGTTATTTTTGTTTTTTGCAGTTGTATTTTGTGTTTCTTTAGATGGTTGTCAATGACCAAGATATAATGCAATGTTTGCAAAATAAGGACTCCATTTTTTTCCCATGCAATATTTCATCATTGCATTTTTGATGAAATGGTTTGTAGATTTTGCATCTTGAATTTGTGTCCCAAATCTTGATTCCTACAAAGAAACCAACATGGTGATGCTTGTTGGGAGTTTTATTGTCAAAAAGGTAGAACTATATTTGAGGAGGGTCTTGCAAATGATGGAAAAGTAACTTGGGGAGCCGAATTAGAACATTTGTTTTTGCACAAGACATTCTATCATTTTTTTTTAATAAATTTGATTGCCTCTTAACAACTTAACAAAGATGGGAAGTTGAGATTTGGTGCAAAGTAGGACATGCATGTGGGACACTTTTGTGAGCTCAACTATCTTTACTATAAATGGCAAAAAAACAAAATACCCCTTTAATTACAAATAGACAAACCAACCAAAAAATGGTTATTTGTTTATTTCTCAAATACAATTTTTGGATGGGATTTTTATTTTGTTTTCAATTTTTTTTCTTCTAACTTGTAGGAATTTTAGTCTTCTTTTCATTAACAACAATATTGAGTCATTCCAAGATTGAATGCATTTTACAATGGATAAAACCTTCACAAAATGCAAAGACTTGTAATTTCCTTTGTTGTAGTAACCAAGGTGTATTGCCCGTCATGTAAGGAGACATTAGGGGGTTTCAATTATGGCATTTTGCACCAAAATCATTCACGTGAATAAGATTCGTGAAAAATGTGGGCAAATTACTCTGTGAACAAGCCATGACGACCTCCCGGAGGTCGTCATAGCTTATTCACCGGTGAACAAAAACTTGTTCACGACCATTCATTTATCATTTTTTGAGATATATGAAACCCTATATCATAGGTGTTTAGCCCCTCACCGCCCAAGGGGCCCAAATTGGGCCTCTTTGAATTCTATTCAAAACTGCGCAACCATTTTTCAAGATTTTTTTTAGTGATTATTATTACTTTTAAATTCTTATTGAAGTCTAGTTTTAGCATTAGGAGTTTGATCTTGAAAATGAATTAACATGATTTGTCTATTCAAGATTTTGTGCAAGGGTGTCCATTGCAAATCTTCACTTTCTAGTGTTGAAGGCTCTTGAAAATGAGCCTCAAGTACACTAGAACTTGGAGAAAAAATCACATTAAAAGTTCAATTTAAAAAATTGTAGAATAGATTTTGAGAAGCTGTAAATTGATTGGGGTTAGACATGTTATGCTTTACATACTTATATATTTTTTGATACCCTCAATTTTAGGTTTGAGATGCAAAAAGAGGATAGAAAGACTTCAAATCACATTTGCAGTTTTAACACCCTCATGATCAAACATTATAATCTTTCAATCCATAAGTGATATTGTTGTGATTTATTTTCCTATGCAATCTATAACATTTTTAGTTTGAATTTGTACGGTTGAGCTTTAGAGAAATTTGATAAGATTGATCAAAATGCCGACATTCTTTTCACTTTCAAGCAAATTATGAGATACTCAAAAATACCATGGGCGGTGAGGGGTTAAAGCAAGTAAACCAACCGTGAAAGCAGAAGGAGCAAGGGTGAAAAAAGTGATAACTGACATATAGGTTAAACAAAACAAGTGACGGTAAAAATGAGACAAGCACAAGTGAAACTTTGTGAGCAAATAATTCTTCACCCCATTCTCTCCTTTGTTTATGGAAAGTAAAATTTCTCAATCTTCAAAGGATGTGGTCTCCCAAAAATCAAGAATAGATTGCCACAACCATTCTTTGAAGATTGAATATGGGGTGAAGAAGGTGTGATTATCTCTAATGTGAAGTTATAAGTCCCCACCAAAATTTATAATCCCAATTCTCAGCCTCTAAATCAATTGAAACTTAGAGAATTCAATTGGATTTTGACAGGGACTTAGGGCGTCTTTCCATGTGAAGGGATGGGGTGAAGTTCACCAATAATTGGTCAAATGGGAGTTCCAATTTTTTAGATCTCCCATTTGACCAATTATTGATGAACTTCACCCCACCCTACCTCCTTGTATGGAAGGACGTCCTTAACTCCTCAATATAGGCAAATTGCAAAATACATAAGAAATGCAGATGGATTCATCCGCTTAGGCAATGAGGGGTTAACCCTTTAACAATTGCATGTAAGGTAGCAGCATCCATAAGCGCTGTGTCTCCATGGCCGTCACCTGACAGTGGTAGGGGCTAATGAATAAAAAAACAGATGGTTGTGGGTGATTGAGTGATGGTTATGGGTGATGAAGTGATGGTTGTGGGTGACTAGTATGAGGATTTGAGTATCCACCTCACTACTTAAGAACCAACAAGCCTTGTTTCTAGCATCTCTTAAACTTGGTTCCTACAATTTCAGTGATTTTGGATTTTGAAAAAAGTTTGTGCACAAATGCTTGTAATTGGAACCTTGAAATTGATGCTAATATTTTTGGTTTCCACTTCCTAACTTATAGTATTTTTTTCAAAGTTAATCAATTGTTTTACTTACTCCAAAAACTTATTTTCACGCTTATGGGTGCACCTACCTTATGTGAAATACACAGCAAATCAACCATCTGATGGTTGCATGGTCGTTAAAGGGTTAAGTGGGGACGTGGGTGGGGATTTGGGACATAAGACATGGTGTGAACCGCCTCCAGAAGTTGTTTGGACAGTCTCAAGGGAGTTTCAAACTACAGTAGTAGAGTGGAGTTGTAGTGATTTCAGCGAAGCTGAGAAAGGTGGCGGTTGAGATAAGAAGGGGATTGAATCCCCTTCGCTGCTCCAGCAGACACTCCTTCACATGCACGCCACGTCCATGGGGCCCTTCCTGCATGCACCAACACTTGAATCCCCACAACAGCAAAACCCAAGAATCGTTCAATGCAATAGAAAAACACTCGCTAGCCACTCAAACAAATTGATCCTAACCTAATGATTGAAAATGCAGGAATCCCCAGGACTTGGAGTCTCAAAGCGACAGCGAGCACGTAGAATCGAAGGGCGGTGGCCATGGCCCGAGGCAGGGGCAGCGTGAGCGTGAGCGTGGAGATAGCGCTGGACCAAGCTGCTGCGAGCCATGAGAAGATGAGGAGCTCGGCCTTCCAGAGGCTCATGGCCACCAAGATCAACGAGGAGATGGCCACTCAGCTGCCGGATCACTTGACGGCTCATGAGTTTCTGGCCTGTGGCTATGGCCACGACATCGGGAAGTACGCCCGTGTTGGCAATGCTTCTCTTCCTCTCGACTCCGGACGCCGCCATCGCTTGCCCTCGTCGCCCAGAAAACGTAAGTTGCTATTTCATCTCGCACTCCACGCTGCTCTCCCAAAACCCTAAGGAAATCGTAAAATCGAAGAACCTGCGCCACGTTTCTCTGATCTCCGCTGTGATTCATGTGAGAGTTGCTGTGATGTCACAAGACCTAACTAGTGCCGGCGATTCTCAAAATACATAGAAAATGGCTGAATTTTGACCGCTTAGAGCATCATCAACCCAAGGCAGGGAATGGGCCTGTAACTTCATTTTTTTCTTGGTGGAGCCAGTTGTGTGGGAGAATGAGGTACTTTTAGGGTTCCAACGCAATCATAGCAAAGCACAACCAAGAGATGGCCCCATCAAATTGGCCTCCTCAGATGGTAAATTTGCTTGTTTCTCAGTGCTCTAGGACTTCCACTACGTTTGTTGCTTGCAATAACTCGTAGCTTCTTGGCAACAATTTGCAAGTGCTCACAAGTATATTCTCTAGTGCCTAAATGTGCAATGGGAATTGCGTCAAGGTTGGGAGGATTAGTCTAGTGTGAGGGATTGCAAAGTTATGAGGACAAGGATTGGTATAGGAGCGGCTAGTTCCCAATCCTAACCTTGTGTATGGGTTGATGATGCCGTTAGGCAATGAGGGTTAACCCTTTAAGGACCACGCAACCATATTTTGGTTGCTGGGAGTGGTTTTTGGCTTGTAGGTTGAAATTGCTCAATAATTTGGAATTTGGTCTTGAAGTACACATGTGATCACAAGAATTTTGCATCCATCTAAAAAAATAACACTGCAATCGGGTATGTGAGTTGAAAAATAATGGTTTTTATACGGCATGGCTTCAAAGTACGTATCCAATTTTTGTCAAAGATGGATCAAAGCAACAACACAATACATCAAGTATGCAAGAAGAATGTCAAATTCCAATTGCACAATTCTAAAAAAATTCAAATTGCATAAGAAATGCGCTTGTATTGTTTTCATATATGGTAGTAGTATAATTAGTATTTGAAAATCTACTGAAATATTGTTGTCATTTTGGCTTTAATATTTGTCATCCTACATTTAAGGCCAATTCTTGATTGTTTTCACCAATTGGATTTTCTAGAATAATTATCAAATTTCTTGTAGAACCATTTTAGGGTAGCAAAGAAAACGGGTTTTTTGACCATTTTTGTCCACTTAGTTACACCTTGTGATTGCTATTTTTGTCTATTTTGTGTGAAACTAGTCTTGTTGGAAAGGTGGGAAACCCTGCTTTTTAGAAATGTAGGGCTCTTCTCAATCAAAGCTTGCATGAAAAGTTAACATTCAAAACTATACAAGAATGAAACACAAGAGATTTTCCGCATACGGCTCGCTCAATCATTATAATATTTCACCTCCAATGGTAAATCTAGCTGAAATTTTGGTACTCTACAATAAACAAGGTGTACTTCCCAGTTGTACAGTTGGATTATTGAAAATGGATCCATATTTGAGTCAATTCCAAATCTAAGCTTGCAGCCTCTGTTTTGTTTTCAGTGGATTTTGTGAAAATGGGTGTGGTCGTTAAAGGGTTAAACTCAAACATTCGTATGAAGTCTAAAATGACCCATGTAATGTAAGTAAATGTAGCAAAATGTCTTTTCGAATTTTGTGTTTTGTTACAAGGAAAAAGAGTGTGAATACATCACATGGTATTGAATTTTGAAATTTTAGCACATTTAGCACTGTTTAGCCACTTGAGCTAATTTTGAGTATTGTATTTGTACTTGGAATCACTCCAGATGATTTTGCCAAGAATTATGGAGATTCTTTATATGTTGGCTTTGGACCGTAGGAGAGGAGCCTTTGCATTGAGAATTACTACTTAGAGGAAGTTTGTGTAGGTACCTCACTCAAAAAGCGAGCCAGTGTTACAAAAACAGAGAGCTAATTGCAGCTTGGGAAAATTAAAAAAAATTGGAACGGCATTTGGATCCCGTAATCTTAAATGAAATCTCAAAATTTCATGATTAGTTCAGGCGGCTAAAAACGCTCATAACTGTGCAAAATATTCGTAATTGCTACTTTGGTATTCCCCTTTCAGTACTTTTCAAATTTAGTACAAGTTTTGCTGAATTTAGCCACATTTGTTTTTGCTCTAAACGATGACACCAAAAGTGAATTATTGTGTTGAGATTAGGCTGAAAATGATTGCTGCAGGTATGGCCAAGTACGAGACTTGTTCTACAACAACATTACCACGACACAAGACAGGCTGGGATTGGAGCAAAGCCAGGGTATATGGCACTATCCCCAAAGGCATCTATGGAGATACCACATTCTAGTAGCATGTACTCTGGTTTCATTGAAAAGTTAACCATTCAAAATTATATGTAGGCTCGAATAGACGTGTGGAGCAGGCGTTGTAAAATAAGGTAAGATAACTCAAAAACAAGCATGAAAAGTTTGCTCAGATCAAAATTCAGGTTATAGTACTCATTGCAGAATGTTCAACAATAGGACACATGTTTGGAGAGTTTATCTCTTCTTAAACTTTGACATCGTAAATTTTTTATATGTCACATTTAAACGCCATTGTTGAACTTTACATAAATTTTCATAAGATTTCTAACATGCAACTAAAAAATTAAACTTGTTTGACACAATCATGGTTAGCAGTCTGTCCAAGAAAAAAATAAGATCTTGATGGATCATGAAACAATTATCCTACCTTGATAATTGTGTAGGTCTTAGTGATTGGGTTACTTCTAGTTTAATAATTTGAAGTGGGCTAGCTAGCTTTTTATGTTGATTACGTGCACATCTCTCATTTCATCATTTGCACAGAGAAATGTTTATGTTTCCAGTCTGAAAGATACGTACACGTGGGAATCTTTTGCTGAATTTGCGTGGAAGGACTAGAATATCTCATGACCCAACTACTTTTATTTTACATCACATGGGTCCGGTAAGGAAATTTCAGGCTCTGTCCAATAACAAGAAATATATTTGAGGTTTTGCAAGGGGTACTAATTATTGCAACCTAGCTATGAAACACATTTGTACTTGCCTCTGAATTGTTGCAAAAGCATGCATTTTTAAGGAAATACAATAGTATTCTAAAAGAGATCTGAAGTGGAATAATTTTGAGTCATCCTTGGTACAGTACTAGAACCAACAGCCATTGGGCACGAGAAATATGCATAAATTTTTGAATCACATATTAAGATAGGGACACCCAATACTTTGTTACTCTAAATTATTAGAAAATGAGGCATGCAAGTTTTAACCCCTTCACGCCTGAGGGGCGTTTATTTCGCCCCTCTGCATCTTGTTCAGGGATACCAAAAGTTTTTTGAAGATTTTTTTTGTGGTTATTATTATATCTAAATTGTTGTTGAAGTCTAGTTTCAGCATCAAGAGTCTGATCTTGAAAATGAATTAACATGATTTGTCTATTCAAGATTTTGTGCAAGGGTGTCCATTGCAAATCTTCACTTTCTAGTGTTGAAGGCTCTTGAAAATGAGCCTCAAGTACACTAGAACTTGGAGAAAAAATCACATTAAAAGTTCAATTTAAAAAATTGTAGAATAGATTTTGAGAAGCTGTAAATTGATTGGGGTTAGACATGTTATGCTTTACATACTTATATATTTTTTGATACCCTCAATTTTAGGTTTGAGATGCAAAAAGAGGATAGAAAGACTTCAAATCACATTTGCAGTTTTAACACCCTCATGATCAAACATTATAATCTTTCAATCCATAAGTGATATTGTTGTGATTTATTTTCCTATGCAATCTATAACATTTTTAGTTTGAATTTGTACGGTTGAGCTTTAGAGAAATTTGATAAGATTGATCAAAATGCTGGCATTTTGTTCACTTTCAAGCAAATTTTGAGATACTCCAAAATTCCAGGGGCGTTGAGGGGTTAAAATCTCTCAAAAATTGTGTGCATTGCTTCAACTTAACCCTTAAACGTGCATAGGGAACCAGATATATGCTGGCGTATAATAGTCATTTGCTACCAATAAGAAATTTTAATTTGGGATTTCAAGTAGCTCACTAGAACCGCATTGATCTATTCTCCAATTTTTTTGTTGGTCTCAAATGTAGTAGAGGTGTGGATCCATTCCAGATACAAGAAAAATACCCCGTATTGTACTGATTCCAGCGGCACGCTGGGACGTTTAGTGGTTAAAACCAATGCAAGATGAACTACCTTGACTTTTCATAATTTTATCATATTGTTTTTGAATGACGCATTTTGTAATATATGTCAATTTTCATTTCTGTATAAATTTGACTAATTGAATAACAACAATGATTTGTCCTTATATATAATGTAACTACAAGATTAAGAGTCCGTAAAACTTTGCTAAAATTGTTACAATACAAGATCAAGAGTCGACATTCCTTTCCTATTATGAGATCATAACCTAATGTAGAAACAAACACTAAGAGATGCAAAGGTGACATTGAAAGTATTCCATTGTATTAAGTAAAATGTCAAGTGAGGAACAAATCTCCTCACTTGATTTAAGAAGGAAAGAGGAAAGGTAACCAACCTCTAACCAACGTAACTGTCATTACAAACTAGTTTGTAACATTATCCCCCTTCTTAGGTAGAGTTTTCTTACGGTTCGGTGCCGGCGCCCCAGGGTGCTTTTTATGAAACTTTGCTACCGCTAGTGGTGCATTCTCTAAAATTGCCGCTGGCTCCCAAAAATTCTCTTCTGGTCCGCAGCCCTCTCAAGAGATTAGATATTGCAATCTTCTTCTCCGACCAAAAATCCGTGAATTAAGAACTTCGTGGACTTCCCATTTAACATTTCCATCAGGAGTGGTAATCGGTGGGGGTGGTAATTGGCGTCGTCCCGGAATAGAATCATGACGATATCTTTTAAGCAAAGAGACATGGAACACATCATGAATCTGCAATGTTTTTAGTAATTGTAAGCGATAAACAACATCGGAGAGTTTAGCAATTACTGTAAATGGTCCCAAAAACTTTAGAGACAGTTTCTGAGACGGCTCCATTGTTGTTATATTATCGTGCCGAAGAAGAACCTTGTCGCCTATTTGAAATATTGGTTGTAATTGTACCCCGTGATCATAGTTGCGTTTGGCGTCCTCCCCTGCAATTTTTATCATGACCTAAAGTTCTTTGTGGACTTGTTGTAAGTATTGCACTCAGTCTTCTGCCGCAGGCACTGTAAATGTGGTTAGTGCAGAAATCAAAAATGCCGGATGATAACCGTAAGTGGCATAGAAAGGGGAGAACTTTGTTGCAAAATGACTTGCGTTGCTATACGCAAATTCCGCTATTGGGAGGAGATCGGCCCAATCATCTTGCCGGGTTGTAGTGAAAGTTTAAAGAAATTGCTCAAGCACTTGATTTACCCTTTCGGTTTGCCCGTCTGCTTGAGGATGAAAAGCCGTGGTTGGAGATGGTCAAATCCTAAGGAGTTTGCAAAGTCTTTTCATGAACTTAGAGACAAAAACTGGCCCACGATCCGAAATTACCTCCTCCGGTATGCCATGAAGCTTTCAAATATTATGTAAATATAATCAAGCGATTTCGTTGGAGGTGACCATTTCCTTTGTAGGAATAAAATGGCTTAGTTTTGTGTTTTTATCAACCACCACCATGATAGAGTCATGTCCACTGCTATTTGGTAACTTTACTATGAAATCGGTAGAAATTCTTTTCCACGGAGCATGACCGGCCAAAATGGGTTGCATTAGTTTATATCTAGGATGGTGAGTTGATTTCGACCATTGACACAAGTCACATCCCTCAACGTACCAGTGAACATAGCGGCGTAATGTGGGCCAATAAAAAATTTGGCTAACCAAATCCAAAGTTTTAGCTCTCCCTTGGTGTCCCGCGGCTGGTGCATCATGCCAAGATCGCAAAATTTGCTGCTTGAGTTCCTCATCGTCTGGTACATATATCAAATCCTTAAAGCGAAGGATTCCATCATCTAACGTGTATCCTTGAAGTCGTCGGCGTATATTTCGGGGAGGTTGCTTGGAATTGTCTTTGAAAAATGACAATAGTGGTTGTACTATGGCATCCTCTTGCAACGCTGTCTTAAGTCGTTCTATAATCTGTACATCCGCCCATACCGGTTCATGAGACTTAAGCGCAGCCAATCGCAGTAAGGGTCACTAGTAGAAAATTCAGCACAAAATCAACAAAATTTCAACCAAAAACTGTTGATTTTTTTTGTGAATTTGGTCAAGTTGATTTGGGTACTTTTCTGTTGATTTTTTGTTGATTATTTATAATTTTTTGTTAATTTGTTGTTGATTTCTATTATGTATTTTATGTTGTTCAATTCTATTTCTTTTCATTTTTAAATTATTATTTTCATAGAATTTGTTTTTATTTTACGAAAATGTGAAATTTTTAGGGGACGGGCAACTGCCCGAACTTCTGGGTAGCTGCCCGAGCCCCCAGGCAACTGCTGGTAGCGGGGTTTGAACCCTCAACCTCTCCTCTTAAACTCCACAACCTTAGCACATTCTCAAAACCACTAGAGAATGTGCAAATGCACATGCACACATTGGTATCTTGATTCTATTTGTACATTAAATGTTCATGTCTTTAGTAATCCAGTAGACTTTGGAGGCTATTTCCGCCCATTAAAGGATTTTTTTCAAAAAACTTAGAACTAAGATAGTTGGTAAATGTATTTTACTTTCACCCCCAACAATTTTGTTTTGAATTTCAATCTTTTTATCAAAAGTTATGAGCTAAAATCAGAGAAGGTGTTTAGAAATTTTAAATAAATTGTTTATTTCCATCTTTTTGATTTTGTTTTTAAATTTTTTTGGAATTCACAAATTTCATAAGGAATGTTGCAGGCAAAGGTTGGATTCATTAATAATTACTATTTAGAGCTAGTTTTTTTGTAAAAAGAACCTTATTTTGTTAAAATAGCCTCCATAGTTTGATAGCTTCAACTAACATGAAGTTGTGATAAGTTACGGAATTAAACCTTGCAATTATAAAATCAAAATTCTATTGACTTTTGAATAGTTTTGGATATTTTTTAAGGCATTAATATGTGAACCACACCCTTTGAACTACTGTACCACACCCTTGGAATAAATTTTAGATTTCTACTATCAAAAATTTGAGTTTGAGAATTTTGAATTCAAATTTGGACTTGGAGACCATGATACTGTCTAGGACCATAAAAAAGGTTGTAATTCAACAACACCCAATGAAAAAGCTTATATTTTTTTACAAACAATAGTAAAATTAACGATTTTCTCCCTAACTAAACTTTTTCATTGGGTGTTGTTGAATTGCAACCTTTTTTATGGTTCTAGACAATACCATGGTCTCTAAGCCCAAATCTGAATTCAAAATTTTCAAATTCAGCTTTTTGATGGTAGAAATCTAAAATTTACCCCGTGGTGTGGTATAGTAATTGGAAGAGTGTGGTACACATATCAATTCCCATCTTTTAAAGCTTATAAAAATGTTTTATAAGATTGTTTTTTTTAATTCCTTTGGTTAGTAATAGTAGGAAAAATACTAAAAATACCCTTTAAGTCTTTCAAAATATCAAGTTTACGCCAAAAATATGTGAAACATAAAAAATAGTCTTTATTTTTTGTAGGAATATCAATTATACTCCTATTATTTTGGAAAATTAATAAAATAACTCTTTTATTTTGAAATGTTAAATATATCCTTGTGTTATTTGAAATGTAAAAAACACCTTTGGTTTCTTGTAAGAATTTGCATTAAACTATATACTTGATTATCATGTAACACAAAGATATTTTTGGTACTTTTAATCTTTAAGGGACATATATGATTTCTTCAAAGAATTGAGGAGCATCATTTATATTTGTTTGTAAAGAAATTTTGGTATTTAAAACAACAAAATGTTGTACTTTTTATATAAAATTTTGTTGAATTAGTGAAGTTGTGTCCAAAAGTATCTAGATCAACAAAAAATTGTTGAGTTTTTTGTTATTATGGTCATATTTTTACTTGACTTTAAAAGCTGCTAAGTTTAAATCTTACCAAATTGTGAAAAGTAAAGAAAATAAAACCAGTCTATGTACATTCAAATTTCTAAAAGATTCTTGTTTTTTGAAAACTTCTTTTATTTTTTAAAACTTCGAAAATTTTTAATGAGGTCCAAAAAGATTTTAGAAAGATTTCAAAAACAAACCTAAACTATTGTGATAGTTTTTTTGAAAGTATTTTGATGACTTACAAAATGATTCCTAAAGGACTCTAATTCAGTCTAAGAGATTCTATTTCTATAAGTATTTGAAGTACTTTAACAAATTTCATAAAGATTTTAAAAAGATTCTCAAAGATTCCAAGAAGATTCTTGAAAATTCTTAGAGATTTCAAAATTTTTTTGAATTTCAAAAAAGATTTTCAAAAGATTTTCAAAGATTTTCAAAGATTCTCAATTGTTCTCAAACATTCTCAAAGATTTCAAAATACTTGAAAAGATTTTCAAAGATTCCAAATGATTCTTAAAGATTTCTAAAAGATTCTCAAAGATTCTCAAAGATTCTCAAAGATTTCCAAAAATTCTTGAAGATTCCAAAAAGATTTTCAAAGATTTTCAAAGATTCTCAAAGATTCTCAAAGATTCTCAATTGTTTTCAAACATTCTCAAAGATTCTAAAAAAACTTGAAAAGATTCTCAAAGATTCCAAAAGATTTTCAAAAATTCTAAAAAGATTTTCAAAGATTCTCAAAGATTCACAAAAAACTTGAAAAGATTTCTAAAGATTCCAAAAGATTTTCAAATATTCTAAAAAGATTCTCAAAGATTATCAAAGATTCTCAAAGATTATCAAGATTCTCAATTGTTCTCAAACATTCTCAAAGATTTCAAAAAACTTGAAAAGATTCCCAAAGATTCCAAAAGATTCTCAAAGATTCCAAAAAGATTTTCAAAGATTCTCAAAGATTCTCAAAGATTTTCAAACATTCTCAATTGTTCTCAAACATTCTCAAAGATTCCAAAAAAACTTGAAAAGATTTCCAAAGATTTCCAAAGATTCTTGAAGATTCCAAAAAGATTCTCAAAGATTCTAAAATCTCAAAAAGATTCTTAAATATTTTTAAAAATCTTGAAAAGATTCTCAATGATTCTCAAAAGATTCTTGAAGATTCGGAAAGATTCACAAAAATTTTCTAATAGATCTTCAAAAGATTCCAAAATTTCTGTTGATTTAGATAATAGTGTCCAAATCAACAAAACATATTTAGTTTTTTACAAAATTCTGTTAAATTAGTCAATTAGCGTGGGCAAGTGCCCAAATCAACAAGAAACTGTTGGTTTTCTGTTGTTTTGGAAGGAGTTTTCTATTAGTGGGTCGATTCTCTTTGTTTTGTCCCTTGGTGACATCCACTTGTCTAAAAAGAGTGTTTGCCCTTCCATTTAGCGATGTCCTGATGAAGATATCTCTATCATGTATATATCTCCATCATGTAGATACTCGTTATTTATTTATGTTTGTATTGATTTCAATAAATCAACAGTTGAGGCAAAAAAGGTGGTCGTGGTGAGGACCACGGTTTGGTGACAGCGCAGCAGCCATAGATTCCAGTGCGCTGCGCCATCTTGTCACATGCACAGCTCAGGAGATAGGTAGCGGGTTGGCTGGGCCAATTTCTTGCCTCACTAGCTGCCAAACCGTGAGCCGCCATTACCGCTCGACGAGTCCGATGGGATTCAAACCCGGACCGGCGGACGGCCAGAGACGACCGCTTCTCCAATCAACCAAGTTCACGACTTGGCAACTGAAGACAAGCGTTTGACGCTATTATATGCTTGCAAGGGCACGTGGCCACTTTGCGATGGTGTTTATTTTGTAATTTAATCATTTTCATATGTTTATCTAGATATTTTGGAAGGCTCATATATTTTGCCTTTACTTGAATAAAAATATTAAGGGTTTAGAAGTTAATAGGAAAGGTGTGAAAGGGAAAAAGATTTGGCATCTATGGTGGAGTTAGGATAGAGAGGGACATGGGCTGATGTGCCCCACCTCCCTACCTTAGATAGGGTTGAAATTATGGAAGAAAGATCCCTTAGTTGTTGGAAGTTAATGTATGAGTGTTGAAGAAAAGAAGGAAAAAAATCCCAAAACTTTGATGTGAGAGATTTTTTTGTGTATACATGATTTTAAATTGAAATTTGAGGAGGTTGTTCCTTGTGTGATTACCTTTTCAAAATGAGTTTGCAAGTTTGATTTGGAGTTGTGATGCAAAAGTTATGAGTGTTTGAATTTTGGAGTCAAAAAGCCAAACTATGAAGAAAGGCTGAGACTTCGACAAGCCATAACTTATGTTTTGTATATCATTTTGCAACAAGATTTGGAGAGAGTATTTATCTTAGTCTTGACTTTCTAGAAAGTCCTTAAACTTGAGATTTGAAGCTTGATTAAGAAAGTTATGGAGGTGTGAAGGTTTGGAGGTAGCTGCCCTTTTGTTATGAGAAGGCTGAAACTTTGAAGAGCTACAACTTTTGGACAGTATGAAATTTTCTTCTGAAATTTTTAAAAATGATAGTTTGTTGTCATAGCTTTCCGAATTGTCTTTAATCATTTTATTTGGAGTTTTATTGAAGAAATTGTAGTGGATAGAAGTTGGAAATTTGGATGCTCTCTAAAAAATTGAGACCCACACTTTGATTGACTAGAGCTTTCGGACAGAGTTTTATTTTGAAGTGAAATTTTTATAAATTGTAGCCAGTGATATCATCTTTTTAAATTGATATCACATTTCTATGGGTGACGTATAGAACAAAAGTTATAGAGGTTTATAGAGGCAGTATTTAGTTTGTAAGGAAGAAGAAGAGCCTCTACTTTGAACCCGCATAACTTTTGGACAGTATCTTAGATTGAGTTGAAATTTAGAGGGATATTAGAGGGTTAAAAGAGTTTTTCAAATTGCTATTACACTTAGCATTTGAATCTTTGAGCCATCTGTGGCACTAGATAGAAAGTTGCTGCTTTTCTAGAACTTGTTATTTGTGATTTTTCCCATTGTTTTTATTAAAACATGAAGACTTAAAGACATGAAGACTTGAAGATCTGAAGATATTAAGATTTCAAGAGGAATGTTTTGGGTTTATTTTTTATGTATGTGTGGGATGTGGCTTTGTTATTCTTAGCCGATTTTGAAGGCTCGTTTGTCAATTTATTTCCATTCTGTTTTGTAAACCTTATTGCGGGCAGTTTGGGTTAAACCAAACTTAACCCCATTTATTGTCGTGGTGATGAAGTGGGATTAATCACCCACATGGTCAAAACTTGCTCTGTTTTCACGATCTGGAGTTTTAGCCAGCAGATCGTGAATTTGATTTTAGGATCCCGTCATACAGACGGCAGCTCGTGTCTGCTGTCCCGATCTACCCATCTCGTATCTAGTGGGCTCTTATTCCTACTTTGACCTTTATACCTTTAGAGCCAGCCACAGAATAGGTCAACGGAAGATTGAAAACTGAAAATTTGAAGAGAAGATCAAGATTGACGCCGATTTTAGTCGGCAACGCATGATCGCAGCAAGACACCCTGCGTGTTCCCAAGGCGCGCTCCTCTCAACCTGACAGCGCTGGCGTTGCAATCCTGCCGGGACTGCCGGACCTGCCAGGCGGCCCTGGCAATGAGTCCTATCCCGCCACCCGGCAACTCTATGCCGGCTGCCGGCTACGGGCTGGTGACTGAGAGCACCTCCGCCCCGGTACCTTCCCCGGCACCTAGCATAAGGATACCGGATACAGGGGCTGGTAAGAGGCATAGGGATACAGGGCCCAGTAAGCCAATGAAAGTTACCGGCCTCGTTACCAGAAACTTAATTGCTCCAATGCACTCCTTTGTGTCAACGGCCGCTTTTCATTTTTTGGCAAAAGATGCGGAAATTTATGCACTCAATATTTCCGAGGTGAGTCTTTCTAGTACAAAGAATTCTTCAATTCCAGAGGAATACCGCAATTTGAGTGGAGCTTATATCAAGCAAACATCAAATGAGTTGCCAAAACACGGCGTGGCGAACATGTGGATTAAATTCAAGCAGGGCCAGAAGCCACAAAATACTGGTCTCCGACCTATGTCACCGGCGGAATTAGAAGAGCTTCGCAAGTATTTAGAGGAAAATTTGGGGAAAGGATGGATTCGACAATCCAAATCCTTGGTATCGGCACCAATTGTATTTGCCAAGAAGAAAGATGGTTCCATCAGAGTTTGCGTGGATTATCAAAATTTGAATAAAGTCACAATCCAAAATTGCTACCTGTTACCCCTTATTCTAAAGCTCACAAACAGGTTGGTGGGAGCAAAGATTTTCACTAAGCTGGATATAAGACAGGCGTATCATTGAGTGAGGATGGCATTGGGACATGAGTTCAAAGCGGCATTCAAAACACGGTATGGGTTGTTCGAGTATTTAGTGATGCCTTTTGGATTAACCAATGCGTTTGCCCAATTTCAATCTTATATGCAGGAGATCTTTGGAGATCTATTAGATATTTCCATACTAATATATTTGGACGATATCCTCATTTTTTCAAAAGATCTGGAATAACATGTATGAGTCGTGCGAAAAGTTCTTCAACGATTGGAGAAACATGGACTTTATGCCAAGGAATCAAAGTGTCAGTTTCAATGTCAATTCTTTGAGTTTTTAAAAATGGTGGTGTTTGCTAAAGGGTTGAAAATGTGCTAGGACAAGGTTCAAACCATTAAAGATTGGCCCACCTCAAAAACTGTGAAGGAAGTGCAAGCATTTTTTGGCTTTGCCAATTTTTATCGGCATTTTGTATGTAATTATTCTAGGATTGCCGTTCCCCTTATCATGCTGACAATAAAAGATAAAAAATTTGAATGGACCATAAAAGTGGACCGGGTTTTCATGGAACTTCGATCAAGATTTCTCCAGGCACTAGTATTGCTCCATCTTAATTTTAAACAACCCTTCATTGTAGAGGCGAACGCATCCAATTTGGCAATAGGAGCTATTCTTTTGCAGCACGGGGATGATGGGCATCTCCACCCTTATGCGTTTTGTAATTCAAAGATGTCTCCAGCAAAACAAAATTATGATATTTATGATAAGGAGCTTTTAAGTATAATTTTGGCGTTTCAAGATTGGCGAGTATACTTGGAAGGATCACCGCATCAAACCCGGATATTCTCGGACCACAAAAATTTGGAGTATTTTCTTACTACAAAACAGTCAAACCGACGCGAAGCTCGATGGTTTGAATTTTTATCTGCTTTTAACTTTGAAATTCACCACCGGGGCGAAATCGCTGTCAGGTTGAGAGGAGCGCGCCTTGGGAACACGCAGGGTGTCTTGCTGCGATCATGCGTTGCCGACTAAAATCGGCGTCAATCTTGATCTTCTCTTCAAATTTTCAGTTTTCAATCTTCCATTGACCTATTCTGTGGCTGGCTCTAAAGGTATAAAGGTCAAAGTAGGAATAAGAGCCCACTAGAT